>CM065465.1:9896198-10293198 GCA_032872475.1 Leptopilina myrica (nomen nudum)
CAAAATATATTAATCTCCTATATTAACAAATAATAACTCTTTAACAACAATTTTCTATTTTTTTGAGTGAAAAATAATATTTTTTACAATGTGTAAGTGGAAATATTATTTTTGAAGTAAATTGTAGTGTTTTATTAAAGGTGGTTCAATGTAGACACAGATTCTTCAAAATAAGAAAAGTGTAACTTGTTAGAAAAAAATTTAATTTAATTATTTAATCATAATAATTTGTGTTTGTAACGTGTATATTAACTAAAGGAGTACTTCAGCTTAATGTTGATACAAAAACCTGATCAAAATTTGTAAAATTTAATTAGTTCTTGGACTTTAGAAAATACCCGGTTCAATGTAGCCTACCCTCCCCTATTTCATTAGACATTATAAATGTTAAATAAATTTTAAAGTGAATATTACATTTTATTACACAAAATATTTTATTCGATATACAAATATGCTATATTTTTATTCTTTTTAAAATTTAAATAATAAACAAACAAACAGTAATTTACCAATAAATTTGTTCTATGAATATAATATTTATATTAATTTCAAATATAATACTGCTAAATTTTCTTTGTCTTTTTTATATAATCTACTGTCATATATCACATATTTATTTTGAAATATAATACTGATAAGTTTTTCTTCTTAATTTTTATATTTATTCATCATCAGTTTCGTCAATTTCTTCATTGGTACACAATGTGCTAAAGAAATTTTCATAAAATTCTCTGCCAGCAGGAGAAAGATACCGTAGCAAACTTAGTACATTGTTTCTTTTAGCACTTTTGATTCCAATTATTGGAGGAGAAATTTTATTAAACTGAAAATTAATCTTTGGTTTAAAACCATGACAAGATGGATTTTCCATTGTGTAATTGTTTCAGAATCTGCTCGGAATTTTACATTTTTGCACTGTAAAAAATCCTAAGAATATTACCCACATTAAATGTGGCTATTTTACAAACAAGGGGAAAAGTGTCGCATTCAATGTGGCAACATAACCTTATTTAAAGCGTCACTTTTCCCCTTGTCTGGGTAATATCCTTAGGATTTTTTACAGTGTGTTTTAATCCTTGGTCGAAATCGTAGACAATTTTATCAGCTGAGGAAACCATTATAAAAGGAGGATGTCTAGAGTTTTTTATTATGTCAATGTATGTGTCTGGCGTTTCGATTTTTTCTATTTTCTTCTTTCGCGCATCATACAGCCCAAAATTCCGGTCGCATTGACAATAAGAATGTCCACGCACTGGAAAAACGTGTACAATTTCAATATCTAGATGCATGGACAATTCTAATAAGAATTTTAAAACAATCTGATTTCTATTTTGACCACCTGCCGCATCTGAAAATAGAACAATCTTTTTATGAGTCGATTTATTCAGTTCTTTTTGAATAACGTGTTCCACAAAACTACACTCAGTGTTTGCTTCTTTTTTGGTAGTTCTTTCTAAAAAACAAAACATATAACTATTGTTAGAAGTAAACACGTGTAGATTAAACACATACAGCCAAAGCAGTCTTTTATAAAATTGATCTGCGACCAGAATTTTGGGTACTGGTAAATTCTGTGCATAATCAAATTCAAGGCACAGTGTAGTAGTATTTTCCTTCAGTATTTTTTTTAATTGTGATAATTTTCTACATCTTTATTATGTTTCAGGAAATCCTCTGACTCATTTTCTTGCGATCCGTTTTCAAAGCATTTGTTGTAAACATCCGTCTGCGGTAATCGAAAAGAAAAATCGTTGTTATAGTTAAAATATTCACGATAAGTGTTTTCTTTTAGAGGGATCAGTTTATTAGGATTCTCAGCAGCATAGAAGTCTAAAAACAAATTATATAATTTGTTTAGATTTAATTCCGGACGTAAAAAATAATTAAATTTTGTTGATTCTCGACAATATTGCGATTGCCGATGAGGAATAAGTGTGCAGTGTTACCTAATCTTCTCTTTTAATTCATCAGACAATGTTACTTTCTGATTCCCATGTTTTCCTCTGAAATCCTCTAGACTATGTTTATTAATAATCTTTTTCTGTCCCGTTTTCAATTTTCTTTTACCATTACTTAATATGTTGCAAATAAATGTTTTACAAACATTGGTATCAGTTTCGTCTTCAGGAAAATAATAAATCTACTCTATTAATCTATTTCTAATTACACCCGACAGATTTTCAGGATTCTTACACTTCATCATTAGAGTCAATACAGGGTTGCTACAATGTCTGGAAACCTGGAAAACCTGGAAATGTCAGGGAATTTTATTTTGTATGGAAAAGACAAGGAAAAATTAAAAAACTTCTGAAAAATAATTTTCGTTTAAAATTATTTTCATTTTTGGTGAATTTTACTGCATGAAAAGATATCCTTTGGGTGAAATCGCATGATTCATTAAAGGTTGTATCACGACTCAGGCTGTTAGCAGCTCTACTATTGGAGAAAGTAGTAGTAGACCCAGGAGGCAAAATCATAGACATATAAGAATAGACTGCGCGAGTTTCATGATTCCCATGAGAGGACAATGCTACTGGTATAAAAAGAGACGGATAGAGCGTAAGAACTCTCTTTTTTCTCCCTCACTCCAAAGCATGCCGTGCGCTAGAAAGAGTCTGACAATCGGTTCTTCTGCTCTATCCGTCTCTGTCAAACGCATTGATGTCTCTTTCTATGTCACAAGCTGAATTATAATCCTCTTGCGCAGTCTATTCTTATATGTCTATGGGCAAAATTCTGGAAGAGAGGGTCACAGTAAAGGCCATACTCAAAAACAAAGAGAGCGAGTTACAGCCGACCACCCGAACCTACGTGCTTTTTGAACGCCAGAGGGGAACCAGTTACAGGCCCATCGCGAGGACCAATCCAAGGCCAAGAACCAGTCCCGGAACCAGCTATAGGCCCATCACGAGGACCAATTCAAGGCCGAGGACCAGTCCAAGACCCAGAACTAATTCCAGGTCAATCACAAGGACCAATCTGAGGACGAGAACCAGTCCGAGTCTAAGAACCCAGTCTAGGCCCATCACGAGGACCAGTCCGAGGCCAAGAACCAATCCCAGGCCCATCACGAGTCCCAGTTCTAGGCGAAGCACCAGGTCCATCACGGGGAAGAGCCCCGAGCACCAATCCCAGCCCCCCAACTATAATACTAATATTTAAAGCTGATAAATTATTCAATAATTAGGAAAAAACTTAAATTAGATAGTTATAATAATTATTGCTAATTATTATTATATTGTTTATTATTATATTGCACAATTATAATCTTGTAACAATCAAGGGTTATATATTTTTCTAAAAGTGTGGTTAATTGATAAAACAAACGAACGAATCGACGAATTTGCAATTTATATTCTTTGAGAAATTTAGAGAGCAAGAGAAAATATTTTGATAGAATTTTAAAAAAATACCAAATATTTGTTAATGATTTTGATTTAGAATTAAAGAGTAGGATTTTTACTACATATTGGTTCACTGACAATTCTAAAAAAAAATTTCTCTTCAATTGGCATTGACTTGAACTCAAGATTTCAACAATTGAGCCGCCGGATCGTAAAAGGGCGCGTATATCATCTTACAAAAAATTCAGTTACTACACGTAAATTTAAATTGTCAAATTATTATTATTATTTGAGAAAAATAAATAATAAAATTGTTAACATTAAAATTTTTTTTAGTTTTCTATTAAAAATACCTTTACAAAATTACTTACCTTGTTTCGTTTAGCTTTATTAATATTTCGTTGCTAACTGTCGCAGTTTCTTTTGCGTTTTCTACCATTACTAGACACACAATTTCATTTTTTTTTTTTTTTGTGTTTTTTTTTTTTTTTTTTTTTGTTTATTGTTTTTTGTTCTTTCCATATTTCATAAACTAGTTATTAATTACAAAGAAACATGTCACCAAAAAAGTCAGGTTAAATCTGTCTTTAAAAAAAACCTTTTTATAAAAATACAAAAATAAAAAACCTTGTTTTGAGCTGCTAAGAACTATTCCATATTTCCATATTTCAAAAAACTAGTAATTAATTACAAAGAAACATGTCAACAAATAAAGTCAGGTTAAAACTGTCTTTAAGAAACCCCTTTTCATAAAAATACAAAAAACAAATCCTTGTTTTGAACTTCTAAGAACTTTTTGCCTACATAGTATATATTTGTATTTGTAAACATTGGTTATAGACCGGTCGTTCGCGGCGCCGGTTATAAACGTGAATTATTTATTTAATATTTTCTATTTACCCGATTACCTTATAATTTTCCAGAAAACTTCTTTGTATCCTAATAAAAAAACTTTGTCACTGGAAGTAAATAAATATTTTATTCATTGTCCGAATGTTTTCGTTTAATTTGCCTTAACAAATAATTTATTGAATAATAGAATGTTCTTTCACGGAGAGCAATGTATAGTAGTGGGTAACATAATGATGGTTAGGGTGACCATATTTAATGCTACGTATACAGACAGCTATCTAGATTGTAGTATTTACTATTAGAAGATTATTGAAAGGACCCCGCACAAAATGCATTGTGCTCGCTCTGCATACTTCTGCCCTCTTCTGACGATTGTCAACAATCTCTGATGGTATAATCCCAACCAACCGTTTTTAGCATCAAAGATTGTTGCCTGTACAATCAAAGGACCCCGCACAAAATGCATTGATTTTGGTTCTCGGTCAAAATGGCTGATTTTTGGATATGTTGTAGTTATAGTCATTCTGAAGAAATGTTTCCTCTATCAAAATTCAAAAAAATGATAACTTTTCATGTTATCAACGATAATAGGTTGGAAACTCGTGCGGTAAATGGTTCATATAAAAAACATAACAACAAGAACGCGAAAAAAAGAGATACAAGTTCTTTTTGTTATTATCGTTGTCTGGGATGAAAATGGTTGGAACGGTATAGTAAATAAAAGAATGTGAATGAATGAATGAATGAATTAATTATTCACTTAATTAATGAGTGAATCTCAGAATGAATGAAAATATGGATGGATGGATGAATGAATGAATTAATTAATTATTCACTTAATTAATGAGTGAATTACAGAATGAATGAAAATATGGATGGATGAATGAATTAATTAATTATTCACTTAATTAAGGTCATGTTATTCAGTGGGAAGTTTTTCCATAGTAAAGTAAATGGGGCACGTGACCACTGAATAACATACCCTTAATGAGTGAATCACATAATGAATGAAAATATGGATGGATAGATGTATGGATAATAGGTTTTTCTGTTTATTTTTTAACTGATTATCTTCCTGCCTCCGAATCTACCTATCCATTTGGCTATATGCTTTGTTTTCTATTTTGTCTGATAAACTACTTATCTATCACTCTATTGCCTATTTGTCTAATTGCCTATCTGATTTAACTGTCTACCTAACTATCTTTTAATTCATTATTCCGGCTATCCTCATATATAATAAAACTTATATATAACTGAGAAATGAATAGCGCTCGCAAATACCGCACCGTGGAGGTCAGACTGTCTGGAGGAAGTGTTTTGGCCTCTTCACTTCTTATTCCAACGTTGACCGAGACTGACGTTTATTTCACAATTCTGTCTAACGCCATACATTTTAATCTTTATTTTATCTGACATTTCCAATTTTTGACTAAAAGAATGTAGAATACACTTCTTAAGCATCCATTAGGAATTCCTTAAAAAGTCTGTTTTGTTTCAGATTTTTTTAAATGTATTTTCTCATTTTTAGATTGTCAGACTGTTTATCAAGGTATGTACCCAATGCTTTTAATGACATTGTCAACCAGTCTTATTAGATTCTTTGATTATATGTATATTCTTCATCGTTACTTATACTTAACAAAGATATTACGCGTTTTTTCATTTTAAACACAACATGGAAAATAGGAATTATTAAAGATGTTACTCATGTAACGGTAGATTCCGCACTCGGACGATGGCACGTATTGATGGAGATGAGAAGGCTGGAAAAGTGAAAATGGCAATTAATCGTCGAAATAATTTGAATTTACCACTTTTAGAAGCTGACGATCAATCACGATTATGTATTAATTGCAATCGTTTAATACTTAAGGAAATAAGACCTATTAAAGAAGATCCTGATAGTGCAAGATTTAATGTTTTAAGACAGACCTAGAATGGTTCATATCTCATTTGTAATGCCGTAGTACATTTGCAACGATTATCCACAGATTGCAGAGCAAGTGTGATCCTTACAAACAATATTTTCATTCCTGAAAATACAAAAGCATGTGAACACCATTTAGATGATCGCGGATACCTTCTACCACCCTTAGTACTTGGTTTGCGTTATGTTAAAAGACCTTATCAGTTAAGGGGACATCAATTGCAAAAGTTTTTGCAGAGTTTACGTCATGTAGCAGATAAAATGACTAATATTGAGGATGAAAATAGTTTCACTGATGAAGCTTTTCAGAGTTTCTTTCGAGTTACAAAAGAACAGTTTCAAGAACTGTTTAGAGCATGTGACGATTCACCGGTAGAGTGTCCCGGTGGCTTCAGATATGTAGGGAGAAAAGACTTGTTACTGTTCTTATGTAAGTTAAGACATGGTCTTTCAGATGAATTCCTTTGTCATATGTTCAAATACTCGAGTAGACAAGCGGTAAGTATGGCCATTGGTATTGTCAGGCAATCTCTAATGCAGACTTTTGTCCCTCGAAACATTGGTTTTAATTCCATTACACGTGAAGAGTATATTAATAATCATGTTACACCATTCGCTAATGAATTGTATAATCGGCAGCCTGAGATTCCACGTGTAATCGCAATTATTGACGGTACTTATACTTTTATACATAAAAGTAGTAACTACAGAGCTCTTTGTCAGTCCTTTTGCGTACACAAAAGACAACATTTGGTTAAACCACATATGCGGAAAGAATGAGACAAAGGTTTCGAGAAGACGATATTGTCATTGTTGATCGTGGATACAGGGATGCTACGGATTTACTCGCAAGGTCGGGTATTACTTGCCACATGAGAGTGCAGTCCCATGGTGGTAGATTAGTAGAATAGTGGAACAGTTTTGACCAATCAGATGACTGGATTTTGTAACACTTATTTTGATTGGTCAAATCTATTACACTACTCCACTATTCTATCAGCATGGGACTGCACTCTGACAGCCCATCTTGAACGTGGACAGCATCAACTTACCACTGAACAAGCTAATGCTTCGCGTATTATAACTAAAAATAGGTGGATAGTTGAAGCAAGAAATGGCCACATCAAATTAATTTTTTAATTCTTTGCCAATAATGTGCAAATTCAGCATGTGCCGCACATCGGAGAATTTTACCAAATCGCTGGTGCCATTTTCAACAGATTCCGTCCTTCACTGTTAATGAGGTCTTGCTCGAGAAATGCGTGCACGAGTGAATGATGTAAATGTTCTTCAAGTCTTTAACCTACAAATTTCAGAACCTTTCCAAAACTTTAAAAATAATTTATTGTAAACTTAAAATAACTTGTGTAAGCATTAATCTGTCATTTTAAAAGACAATTCAATCCTTTAAAATTTTCAAGTTATACACATGTGTAAATTTTGTAGCCTTTGATTAACTATAAAAAATAATTAACTAGGGGAGTACTGTTAGGGTTGGACGTTAAACCATCGCGTTTATTTTGTTTTAACACACTAGCGCCATCTGTTTTTGTACTTTAATTCTTGATACTAATGCCAGTCAACTTTACACATGAGTTTCAGTCAAGTATACGAACGTATACTTTTGTTTTCTGCGAGTCATTGTTATACGCTCAACAGAAACTTTTTTGTGGTTTAAAAAAAAGATAAGTAAATGTAGAAGAAATATGCTAAAGACAAAGTAAATTTATTAAAATTGTTTATTAAGTTGTTATACAAAAATATGAAAAGAAATTTGGGGCTTTGTGCCACGCGTTTGTGTTCTGTGTGATATCCCGTAAAACGACTCGTGAGTTAGCGTTGAGCCGGGCGGTGTCGTAAGGGTTGAACCGGCCAAAATATTGCAATTAGGAATCGTACTTGCAACAGCAATTCATTTTTTGACTTAAAGAGGTGTCAAAAACTTTATTTCTAACGAAAAAAGAGGAAATTTTTTTTTCTATAATCTTTTTTTATTGTTTTATTTAAAAAATTTTTGATTTCATTCTTAAGAAATAAAATATCTAATGTTATGCAAAAATACACAATATGGGATTTTATTTTAATTTCATGGTTCCTTTCCTCATTTTCAAGTGTCATTCTATTAATTGAAGGACATTTTTAACCATTTACCTAAATATATGTCCAACCCTAACAGCACTCCCCTAACTGATAAAAGTTGGAATCAAAGATTCCATATTTCACAACACTGCAATTTTTTTCACAAAATTGTCCATTTTAGAAGAATTCGGAAACACGGGAAACACGCTTACGTTAAACTTCGACAATATTTGAGCCGTTCGCTCAAAAAACGACCTAAGTCGACTTAGGTTTTTGACAAAAAAATTGAATTAAAGGTTTATAATCGAATTACTCATATAATTTGTTTATTAATTGTGTCGCTAATTTTTCCTATTAAAAAGACATTACCGAAGATTACTTTTATACAAAAAAGATCTAATAAAATATGTTTTGCTAATTTAAATAATTATTTTTTAACAAATCACTTAGGTCGTTTTTCCGGCCAACTACTAAAAATGATACAAAAATAAGTATTTTTATGAAAGAATATTTTCATTTCAATAAGTTAATACTCCTGTTTATATTAGAACTTTTTGAACAGTTTTATGACATATTTTATCTTAATATTTAACTAATTATTAACATAACAATTCACAATACTTATGTAAAAATTAGGAAAAATTACTCGCTATATTATTATAGCGAGTAATTTTTCCTTGTTTTTACTATCATCCTAAGCTGCCGTTACACTCTGATGTTGTCATAGTAGTTAAACTGTACATTTTTCAATAAAAAATTGTTAATCAAAAAGAAAAAATACCGAGAGAAAAATCTATCTGACAGCGTGTAGACAGATACTGCCATAACCTATAGTGTAGCGCAGCACCAAGCATGAACGCGCGCTTGCGTATAAACATTAATTTTGGGACCCGGGAGGTTCATACCTCTCATAAAACTATAAATAGTGAAGTAAAACCTCGGAAACTTAATATATACATTCAATAGGTCTTGTAGAGAATAGTGATAACAAAATTTTAAAAAACCACCAAAGTCGACTTAGGTCGTTTTTTGAGCGAACGGCTCATTTGATAGTCATAACTGCAATCAAAAAGTTAGCATATGTATATGTTCTCAGGTAACATCTTCGATTGTAAAATGTGGATAGTAGATTGTACCCAGTAGCATAATGATGGCACCTCGTACAATCTTCTTTTTAAATATCAAATTTCAACTATCCATTTCTCTCAGTGTTGTTAAAATTTAATTCTCATAAAGAATTTTATCAATAAATTTTTAAATATGTGAATTTAATTTAAGAATAATTACATTTTTCGAGGAATTTTATAAAAATATATATTGTATTTAAATTTTCTTAAAGTTTTCATAAAATAATAATTAAATTTTGGAGAAGAATTTTATTATTTATAAAGTTACTTGGAATTTTAACAAGAATTGTTTTTATTTTCGAACACAATTGGATTTCTGAAAAAAATTGTATTACATTTTAAAAATAATTTAATTTTTTCCACTCACAGATTTAAAGAGGTACAAGGGACTGTTCTCGTAAAATCAAACCTGACTCATGGAATCCAATTGATATATTTTTCGACAGTTTTGTTTCCAGTTCTCTGTTATACACAGCCGTAGTTTGGAGTCTCAGATATATAAAGGAATTCGAAAAAATTCAATTGGAATAGGTGAGAGTGGGGCAAACCAGACCCCCTAACTGTTTTTTGACTCTTGTGACTAAATGAATCAACCGATTTTATTTTTCGATGGCTTGTTTGAAAGATCATTTAATTGAGCAACTTTTTCTTAGAAACACCTATACTTCAACTTTTATTGTTTAGTTGCTGTGTTATCATAAAAAAACTTTGCAAACGGTCCGGTTTGTCCCACCCCCTGGGGTAAACCGTATCCCCCATGGGGCAAACCGGACAAATATTTATAATATTGCATTTACATAATCTATAATAATGAAAAACATAAAGAATCATGTAAACAATGGTTGTAGTAATGAAAATAATAATTCGGGATTGAATTTTAATTAAATAAAGATTTTTTTAAATAAAAAAATAAAAATGTTTGTCATTATCAGAGAAACAATATTAAAGGGTCCAATTCTCATTGGAAGACAATTATTTTTCATTATAAGTAAATATTTTAATGAAAGAAACATTCTATTTAAAAATAATTTTTATGAAACTTTAATTCAATGGAAATATCCTATGACCGGTTTGCTCCACAGGCCCATTTTAAGAATAAATGTTTGTCAAAAAGAAACGCTTTGCAAATTCATCAAAGTTTTTGGTGTTAAATATTCCTAAGGTGTGTACCTTCAAAACCGAAGACCTAATATTTGGAAATATTACACGATTTCCTCAGAATTTCCTTAAAAAAATTCCGAAAAGTGTAGAAAAAAACTTAAAAAACTTTTGCTCCCAGCGTTGCACAAACAAAAGTAAAAAATGTCAAATTGAAAAAATAAGGTATACTACACAAGGTTGTTTCAAATTTCTAAATAGCACTTTTGACAATTTCGCCATTTCGGAAATATTAAGGGGGGTCCGGTTTGCCCCACTCTCCTCTATCATAAACAGGTCCTCAACCTCCCAAGAAACACTCCAGGCTATGCTGTTCGAATAGAGACTGGTAAACGACATATCTCATTAAGAATTTTCAAAATGATATTAAGATGGTTAGAAAAAATATATGATATGAACCAAGATCGCTATCCGAGAATATGTTTCGAAAGATTAAAATTTTTAGCAGATAGTAAGGTTAATATTGATGTGAGAAACAATTGGGCTTCCCAAGTTAACGATCGTATATGACAATCGTAAATTTAAAAAATCGTAGGATTTTGTGGAAATTTGTAACTAAAAATCTGATGTGAAATATTATAAATTTAAAATGGTAGAATTAATATGACAGGCAAAACTTGGGGTTTAGAAAAATCTGTATTTGATAGGATTGTCTTCAAAGTAAAAATTTCCAAATTTTGTATATTATTTTTATGGCAAGAACATATCAATAAGTATCACCTTCTTAAGGAGGTTTTATTCATTATCGAATAAACAAACAGTTTTTGATTAAACTTAACATACTACTAGTTAAAGCTTCTAAAGTTATGTAGTTAAATTTTTGAGACTCGTAGGTTCCGGAGAAAAAAGTTCTGATCAATTTATTTTTTTACTGTTTAACATTGATTCTTATGGGAATTCATTACTTTGCCACATATATTTTCGTACTATAAAATATTAAACAAAGAGATGTTGATCAAAGTTTGTATAGTTAAAGTCAGATATATAATGAACCGATATTGTATTTGAAAAAGGTCAATAGGTTCCTGTGAGAGTTAAAAATAATTAATTTATAAATTTTTTTTTCACTTTTTTCGATACAGAAAGGACAACTTGCAGTGTCTGGCAACACGGCATTTCGCGTCACCACATTTTCCACCGTGCGCATGTCAAAATTTTGAGGTTATGCGCGCTTTATTTATAATTTTACCATTAAAGAAAAACTTATTATTCTTTTCTCCTGTAAAACTGTCAATTTTCCCCATTTTTTATAAACATTACGCGACAATACAAAACAACAGCTGATGACAACGTACACACCGTGAGTTGCAGTGTTGCCAGACGTTTTAAAGTACCGAGCAAGTCAAATCAGACAAAAATGGTTATTGCTTTGACTAGTTCAGTGAATGGAGGGAACCTCCTTAATCCACAAAAAAATGTTAATGTTTTTTAATAACTTAATTCAATCGCCATATTGGATCCAACATTTTGTATTTTAAAAACTAATATCAGACTTGTAATCAGCAACTGCAAAAACTTATAAGTAACAAATTTCAACAAGATCTAACGATTTTTTAAATTTTCGATCGCCATATTGGAACCGCCAGTTTGAATTTTGAAAAACTAATATCAGATTCGTGATCAGCAACCGCAAAAAGCCTCAAGTCACAAATTTTAACAAAATCTAACGATTTTTTAAATTTACGATCGCCATATTGGATCTGCTATTTTGAATTTTGGAAAAATAATATCATATTGGTAATCAATGACACCGAAAACCCCTGATTATGAGGTTTCAAACATATTTTGTCAAATTTTAAAAAAATATTCCGCCATATTGTGTCCGCTATATTTCAAATATTTATAATTTTATGTTTTCAAAGGATATATTTCTAAATGAGTTTTTTCCGAAACACTTTTACTTTTATTACTTTTTTAGCACATATTTTAGGGATTAAGTTTATAGTGTTTCATTACTGTACATCGGTAGGTCCCTACGCTGGCCGTTTACTTAATTGCGGTACCCGGATTATTAGTCCGGGTTACAATTGAATAACCTAGGTTAAAAGGTAAAAATAAAGCCTTGACAAATTATACAAACTTTGCGAAAAACATCTCATTCGCCTCCCACCATAATTGAAATTGCGGTACAACCCAGAGAGGGTTTTTGACTATTTTTTGTAAAAACAGTACAGCTTGGACTCTCGATTGGAAAAGACGTTTTTCCCCAAGCTTCGACTAGAACTCATTTTTTGAATAAATTTTTTATACGCGTTAATAAATTAACCGAGTACCTATTTATTTATTTCTCTCTCAAATTATGAAAAAGGTTCGAGAACTTTTTAGTTAATAAAGATTTAATAAGACTCCAGGCCTCCTCTTCTCTAAAAATTTTTCCACAATTGTCATTGTACGACGGCCTCCAACCTTACTTGAAAACGAGAATAACTCTTCCTACAATATGAGTGTTTGCTCAATTTAGATTACTAAATATATTGCAAACCAGAATTTTAATGAAAAATAAGTGTTTCAAATTCGCTAAAGAACAAAAATGTAATTGCGAGGAACGACGACCAATCTATGATAAATACAATCTTGTTATAAATTTTAGGGCTCTCTCTGAAGTAAGAAAAAAATATATTGGGTGGGATAAAGATGAGGAACACACAAAAAGCATATGATTGAACTTATTGAATGATAGAGATCCGGTATCAATCAAAAGGGTTGTCAATTTTATTTACGAATTGTTAAATTGTACGTTCTTAGAATGAAAGGTAGAGTAGTATAAAAATCAAACTATGTATCAAACTCCTTTGTATGGATGTGATATCCTTAAGAAAATAAATTATTATTATTATTATAAAATTTAAAAACAACTCATTTACCTCCCCAAAACATAAAGAGTGTAAAATATGTGAAGTAATCGAAAAAAAAGAAATATGCTTGACGTTAATCAATCATTTAAAGTAAATGTCTTAAACTGGAAAAACTTCCGGTTTAGGGATATCTTTAGCAGATGATACACCTTCCAAATACAATCCTATATTTAGAATATTTCTTCCCGCATTGATGTCGCGCTCCCACATTATTTGGCAACCTTTACACAATACGTATCGATGTTTTGACTGGTTGATAAATTCAAAATATTGCAATTCGGTAATTTGCAATATTCAAATAATTTAGAGGGATTTTTAAATTAATGTGTATTATTAGATGGTTTTGGGTCACCAACTCTCACAACACCTCCAAAAACAGCCTTCTTTTCTGGATCCAAACCAACGAATCGTGAATATTTCGCCAACTGATACTTTCACTCCGTCAGTCATGATAAACCGAGCAATATTTGTTTATCTATATTTTCAATTTTAATATACAGCCTATTAAATAAAAACTTTAATTGTTCATTATTTTTTTCTTCGTGCGATTCAATATTTTCATCATCTTTTCTTTTTTTGTTAAATTAAATATCTCTAATTCTTTTTTTTGTTCATCTGATCTAAATCTTTTTATACCTCTTTCTATATGCTGTGCATAGGGCAAAACATCGTCTTTTAATGATGTAAAAGTATAGGTTTGATTTTGAATACCAAATTGCTTTATTGGAAAAAGCGTAAAACTTTTTTTCCATTAATAAATAATTAAATATTTCTGTAATCTTAGAAAGAATGGAACTTTTTTTACAAAGAACCATCCTTATCTATATCTTTAAATAACAATTTTTCTTCGTTGAGTTTTTGGACCAATAGTGTCATTACATTTCCCTATAATAGCGTCATTCATTAATGCCTCCACTTCTTCCGTTGATCTGCATGACCTTTTTCCTTTTTTAAAAATTTTTACTCCAAGATTGATTTTTCTATTTTATTATTCTTTTTTTTTGTTTCTCTCATTTTTTTCATAAAACTGTCTAAAATAATTTTTTCTTCTTTTAATCTCTTGATATTGTTCCGTCTTTTCTTTCCATGATTATTATTTTTATTTAATGCGTCAGACCTTTTTTTTCTTTCAGATGCTACTTTTTTCTTCCTTCGTTATCTTTTTTCTAGAATTGTGTCTCTTTCTATTTTTTCCATTTGCATTCTTCTTTTCTGTATTCAATGTTTTTATTTCATTTTCAATCTTTTTTAAATCATCATCAATTTTTCCTTAACATGCTTCGGACAGTTTTATATAAAAAAAACTTTTTTAACATTTTAATTAATTGACATTTCATCAAAGTTTTTAAACAATCTTCGTAGTTTTCAGCAGCCTGCTTAACTTAGTGATTTTTTAAAAAGTTATCGTACAGAGGTATTTTTTCAGTTCCTTCTGTTTGTGCTCGATATAAATCGAAAGCATCAAACAATTTTTTATGCCTTTCTCTCAAAGATACAGCACTTTATGCATTCTGGTCTCTTTCTTTGAAACACTCAAATATTGTTGACATTCTTAATTTATTATCAACCCATTGTTTCAAAAAATCCGAATACGATAATGTAAATAAATACTCACGAAAGTAACTCGCTCTAATTGCAATAATCGAAACAATTTTTACATCATCTCTATTTTTTTCTAAAACGTCAGGGTTCTTTACAATTGTGTTTAAAGAACATTTTTTTACAAAAAAGTGTTTTACACAATTAATAGTTTTTTCCATAAATTTTTTTGTAACGCCTTCTGATACGTCTCCATCGATGATTTTTTATGATCTGCCATTTTTTTAATAAAGGAAGCCAAAATCATATGAATCAGAACAGGAAAGGAATTGATAAGGAAAAATGGATAGTTTGAAAAAATCCTTCAATGAGGACCACGAAGAAGAAAGGAATTAATAAGGAAAAATGGATAGTTCGAAAAAATCCTTTAATGAGGACCACACACAAGAATTGCATATTAATTAGGAAAAATGGATAGTTCGAAAAAATCCTTCAATGATGACCACGAACTAAAAAGGAATTAATTAGAAAAAAATGAATTGTGTAAAATAATCCTTCTTTGAATACCACGAACACAAAAGGATGCCTATCCTTTTGATTTGGAAGTATTGGATAATCCAGAACGGAGAAGAGAAAGTCACATTTACTTGTACTAAGTTCAAAGACGACTGCTCTCTACGAAGTCAGGTGAGGTAATAACGCTATACCGCGGGTAGTCTTAACTGTTGCCTAGGCCCATTCCCACTCTTCGTCGCTACTATTAAGTGGTGGGGTAACCGTGAAAAAGAATGCGCGGCGCTCTTTTTTTTCCTCCCGCCACACAGTCTACTTAATGCCTTCCTCCCATGACGTCACTGAGGGGAGTGCATTAAGTGAATGTGTTGGTGGGGGTGCGACGAACTTTTAGACTCTACGATTTTGCTTATGCAACATAATAATTATTCATTTTAATTATAATAATAATTACTACTATTATAACAATTGTGTCGCTTTACAGTAAAATCACACATAAAATTTGTACTGGCGTTTCAGTTGGCTCTTGATTGTTGAAAAATTTATGCCAAAAAAATTGAAATCACTTCCTCATTGGAAATTGGATGCTGTATCTTTTGCTTCCTCGTGAGGAAGCTTTGTAGTCGTTTAATTTACAAAATTTTTAAAAATCCTTTTGACAAATTTTCTTCTATATGGGACTATGTTATATAAGACCCTGAACAATTGTCCGGATGTATGTATGTGTGTGTGTATGTATGTGTGTGTGTGTGTGGATCCCGATTTT
This sequence comes from Leptopilina myrica (nomen nudum), assembly GCA_032872475.1. Classification (NCBI taxonomy): domain Eukaryota; kingdom Metazoa; phylum Arthropoda; class Insecta; order Hymenoptera; family Figitidae; genus Leptopilina; species Leptopilina myrica (nomen nudum). Next base: position 9,912,362 of record CM065465.1, read on the forward strand.
TGTGAACACGATAACTCGAAGAGGTTTTAACGAATTTGGCTAAAATTTACCAGGTATATTTATCATAAAAATATCTCGAACTGGATTGATAGACTTTAAGAAATTCTCAGAAAAATTTTTTTTTGACTTTTTTCTAAAAAAAAATTAAAAAAAATTTTTTTTTTAAAGTTGGTTATTGAAGTTAATATACAATAAAATCTTCTTCTTTGCATCAAAACGAATCGATTGGTATATATAAAGTATAAATTGTATGAGAGTTTATAGAGGTAATGAGAATTAAAGCAAAAAAATTACCTTTTTTTATCAAAAATTTAGTTCTTTCATCAAAATTATATTCCAGTACAATAAGATTTTACTTATTTTTTTCAATAATCTTATCCGTTGCATTAAAACGGATCGATTGGTATATATAAAGTATATATTTTATTTGAATTTATAGAATGTAACAAGGTGTTTTTGTTACTGAGACGTTGTGGTTTGAAACTGTGGTTAGGTAAGTTTGTACTTTCCATAAGTCCTTCCGAAGGAACTTTTAACTATTGTGGGTCACTAGGTGACGGGCCTAATTGAGGTTTACGAATTTTTACGAGGTTTGGCGGCAATAGTCGAAGTTTTCCTTATAGGTTTTCTATGCGTGAGTGTGAGCGGTGTGGACCGATGGACTTGGACGATGGGAAGGAGAGAGTGAGAGTACCGGCGTCTCAGCTGCTGTGGTTTTACTTTCGTCTAGTGGTACTGGCGTGTTGAGTAAATTTAAGAGTTATTTTTCATGACGCGAATGTAATTGTGAACGAATAAAGTGAGTGAGTCAATATTCAAAAGGAGTAAATTGGAGTATATTTATTGATACGTGTTCTCCACTTTCCTTGTTGTTTGCGGTTTGGTGTTTGGTGAGTAATTTACAATTCATTGTTGGAAATTCTCTGCCTCGACGTTCTTTTGCATCAACGTTGGTCTTGGTGGTTTTGCCTCTCTTGAGAGAGTTGTGAGATTGTGAATGGAGTTAAATTCACGGAATGTGTTTTTCAGTGACTGGTTAGATGCCTTTGGTTTTATGATAAGATTTATTTATTTTACCAATTATCCGGTCGCAAATTGGCGCCCAACGTGGGGCACGCCAAGATTTTGAGGCAGAGAAAAATTTATTTTGCTGTATATTGAGGAGGAATATTTTTGGTATTGAGGTCATTATTGTGGATGTTAATCACGGTAAAAAGAAATAAAATTTAAGTGAAATTTTTATTTCAAAGTGCCGGTCGTTTGGCATCAGAGAAAAATTGGTTTCTGTTTGGATAGAATTGCGCGCAAGTGTAATAGACGCGATAGATATTTTTTTTCGACAGTTGATAGCAGAGAGTAAAGTGAGAAGAAAATTTTTCTTTTCAATTATTATTATTCGGGAAAGACGAATTAATTGGGGAAGAATTTTTTTTTGTGACGGTGACCGAGCGATTTTGCCAATGAATTAGTACTCCTCGGGGAAGAGAAAATAGACAAAAAGCTTGATTTTTTGTCTTGTAGAGAAAATTGATTTTGGTAATGGAAAATGACAGTGACACGTAAAATTGAATATTGTCGGTAAACGAGAAAAGGAAAAATTTTCGAGTCGTGAGTGTAAATGTATTCTTTTTTTTCGTGTGATATTTAAGAAAAAAGTAGATGAGTAGTGTGATTATTCAGGGGATGGATAGTTTTTGTTTGTTTTTTTTTCGTATTAAGAATTTTTTTTCTTTTTTAATTGTGGATATTTATTTCCATTGTTGCGGAGACGCTTGTAGGTCATGTGACAGGTGAAAATTTTGGCGGTCAAATAATTAGCAGAGCGTCCTTATAATTATTTGTGGAAAATAGAGGGCGTGAAAAGCGTCGAATTTTTCAGAATTTCGATTATTGCGGATATTTGTACGCCATTTTTCTGTCAAGGACAAATTTGAATTTTATTTTAGATGCAAAGCAAAATAATTTTTTATTTATTTTTCTTTCTCGATTCTATGTTTTGTTTAGTGAATTTAACAAAATAAATTTTTTTTTATTGCGTTAATAGTGATGTATCGTGGTAAATTGTGGCACGAATAATTTTTTTTATACTTAGAAATTTTCGTGCATATATATACAGACTGGTGGTATTGAGAAGCATTTTGGTGGCGATGAGAAGAGAATAATAAGAGAGAAATAATTTTATTGTGGTATTAATGAAAAGAGAACACCAACTGGTGAAACATTCATTAATTAGTATTTTTTTCTCTCCTTCTTCTCTATTGTGTACTCTTATTGCTTCTTATTCATTATTCTCAATTTAGTGACAGGTGTCATTTAGAGTTAGAATATTGGTGGATCAGTCTGGTATTGTTCTAACACAATTTGTGGTGTGCAATAATTTATTTTGTTGTGAGAATTTTTGTTGTGTGTAAAGCTGAATTTTAATTAATTTTAATTTTTTTTTAATTATCAGACCAGACCACAATAACGTGAAAATTTGGCTTATGGAAGGAAATAATTTTAATGATTGATTTATTATTTCATATTTGTGATTTTTTTTTTAATTTGAGGTTTTGCTTTATGTTTCTGGTGGTTGTATTTTTTGTTTTTTTTCGTAATTACTAAGAGTAAAGCAAAGAAAAGTGTTTTGAGAATAATCACACTATTGTGGAATTAGAGAGAGAGTAGGGCGAATCTATAAACTTGGTGGTCGATTAATAAACAATGGACAATTATAGGAGGAAGTTTTTTTTTTTTTTTTTTTGCATTCTGGCGGGTAGCTAACATAAACTTTACAACCGAATAAATCCAATTGAAAAGGTTATGAAAACAGTAAAATCTTTTATAGAGAAACAATTTGTTTTAAATTGAATCATACAGGACTCAATCGATTGCCTTTTGTTTTAGACATCAGGACTCACATCGACCATACCATGTTAAAAACCCATTTATATTAGACCTATTATTCACCTACGGAACTACCTAGGGGCTTCTGACTTCGTAGATGAATGGTCCCGTTTAGTCGCTGTCGCGACTCTTCCGTGCCGCTCTTGTTCTGGCCTTATTTTCTTCTTGTCCTTGACAAAGTCTTCTTGGCTTCCTCTAGGGCAGATCTGAAGACCTTGCATCCTCCTGATCCGGCGACATGTTGGATACTCTCCTTCTCGCCGAACTTCGCCTTGCATAAGAAGCAGCATGGGCGCTTCTTACAATCTGCTGCCTTATGGCCAGCTTCTCCGCACTTGAAGCACGCAGCTGACCTATAGGAGGAAGTTTATTCGGCTTTTAAACTGTCGTGATTCAGCGGCAATTTGGCTGGGTATTTTAAGTACTCCTTTGCAAGAGGTGGTGGCCGAATTGACACAACAAGGTTGTAGTACAAGGGGTTCGGTTCAGGTTCTCCGCGAACGGTTATTCAGATTGCGCACAAAAATTCTTTTCGGAGAAGTTGTGTATGTACCTTGGTCGGAGACATACGATAGTGCGAGTGCTACGGAAGACTGGACTTGGGAAGTTTTTCCCAACTCTGGAGAGTTTGAGGATTTGCTGGAGGGAGAGGAAGATGTTGCCGGAGATATCACAGTTATTGAGGCTGGTGAACCACAAACTGGGGTTCAAGATGGAGGTGTGGCGGATAGTGGTCAGGCTCAAATTATTGTGAGCAATGATGACTATTTTCTGGGTAGGCAGGAGGGAGTTGATACCATAGTAGTTTCGTCCGCAGATATTCCAGTATCGAGTGCCATGTCATCGAACAACAATATTGTGGTCACAACAGTGTCGACTTCGAACCTTGGCACAACTGCCACGGTGACCCAGTCGACATCCTATGGGTCAATCACTTCGGCAACAGTGGCCCCGAGCGTTTGGAAGTGGAGTCAAATGAACTCCAGAGTCCAATTTTGTTCAGATTTTGGCCAGCTCCTCTCTAGCAATCTTGGTACGCAGGTTGATTGGGTTGGTCCAGGAGACCATGATTTGCCCCTGGTGGGCGCTCATCAGATCAGGTGAAGGCAAAATCAACTCTCAATTTATCAAGTAGCTCGGAGTCATCGGACGACGAAGAACAGCTATGGTCAAAATGGCGGCCGGCTTATACGTATCAGGATACAGTGAGTTTGGCGGTAGTCAAAATATTGAGGGACTGGGGGATTAAGTTCTCAGCGGATGGGAACGAAGATCCTGAGGAATTTTTGGAGAGGCTGGAGGATTGTAAGAGATGCAATCAATTCAGCACTCGCCAGATCTTAAGGGCAGTCCCGAGTGTATTGAGGCAACCAGCGAGTAAGTGGTTTCGGCTAGTAAGGGATAAAGTAGACTCATGGAAGGCATTTAAAAAATTATTCTTGAGGGAGTTCTCAAGTTCTCTTGAAGATGAGGATATCTGGGATGAGCTCAGAGCGAGAACTCAAGCTAAAGGAGAAAGAATATCTTCGTATATTATGAGCCTGCAGATTATTTCCAGTCATTTCAAATACAATTTATCAGAGGCCAAATTATTTCGGGTGGTTTTTAGAGGTCTGACTCCAGAGTACCGAAGACAGGTGGCGGCATTCGAAATTGAATCGCTATCACAGCTGGAGCGGATTTTGCGGAGATACGAAAAAGTCAGGGATTTAGATAAACGCTACACTACACCACCGACCAAAGACAAAATGAGATTTCCCTTGGCGGCACCGAAGGTTTCCATCAAAACAAGTAGAGTGGATGCGCTTGTGGCGGACTCTAGTTCTGAGTCGGGTTCTGATTGTAATAAAGAGAAGACGAAGAAAAAGAATGAGGGGAAGAAAAAGAATAGTAAGGCCCAGAAAGAACGTCGGGAGGAATCCGTGGATGCCTTTAGAAATATTCAGGGCCAGAGTAGCGGAGTCGGGGTAAGTCAACCTCAGGGTAGTCAGCAAACCCCACAACAACCGGTTACTGTTGCACAGGTTGCAGGGCCACGACCTAGTGGTGGGTTTATGGCACCTCAATGGGGAGCTAGACAGCCCCCTAAACCACCAACACAGGAAGCACGACAGTTTTTGGGGGCGTGCAACGTGTGTCAGATGGTGGGACATAGGGCGGTTGAATGCCCATACAGGGTTTGTTACAACTGCAGAGGTCAAGGACATTTTGCCTCTGGGTGTCCAAATAAGCGGCCGAAGAGAGTGACGTTAGAGTCATGTCAATATTGTGGTAAACAGGGAACAGTGTTTCTCAGTTGCCCCAATTGTGCGGAGATAAGGGAGATGTTGGGAAACGCCAAAAGGGGGGACAGGTCAACTAGCCCCCCCCCTATGTGGTCAACTCAGATATTGTGGGTGTCTCGGACAAGAGCCGAGACACGACGCTGGAGGTGAGAGAAATGGAGTATAATATTACGAGTGAGGACGAAATGTCAGATGAGATTGAGAGCCAATGGGGTAAAAGAGAAAATAGAGACGAGGTGTGTGTTCGTGATGGTACGAGTGTCGAACCATGTGTGAGTTGGAACGTCTCTGGTGGCACAGGAGAGTTACCGATTGTGGTAACTCAAATCCCTGAGCAGATCAGAGAGTTACCTGTGTTGTCTAGCAAAACTTTTTCGACAGTGCAAGGGGTAACGCAAATGTCGAATAGTAGAGCAGATGAATGTAGGGGAATTAGTGGGACTGTCAGTGATGATTTGGAATCACCACGTCGAGTCCAGGGAGGGGGTGGAGCTGCAAGTGATGCAGCTGGAGCCCCAGATGCAAATGTGGATGGAACTAGGTCAGATAATAGGTATTTTTTAAAGATTTTCATTGCGGATCGACCTTACATGGCTTTATTTGATCCAGGAGCAATGATATCGCTGGTGGGACCTAGTTTGGCCGAAAAGTTCAAGGATAGGTTAGAGACAGCGGACTCTGACATCCACAGTGCGATTGGCGGATCCACTAAAATTCTTGGTAAATTAAGAATGTGGATAACAGTGGATGGTTGTACACAATCTTTCGAATTGAGGGCCATTGACTCTTTAAGCCAAGATATCATTTTAGGCATGGATTTCTGCCGTGAAATGGATGTGGATGTGCAGTTGGGTAGAGGTCTCTGGAGAGTGGATGGTAGGGAATGGCATGAATTTGCATCGTCTTCCAAGGACTCGACCGGGGACAGAATTGTGGCTGAGTGTGTGGGAATATCGGAGTTGACTGCAGATCAGAGAAAAGAGGTTCAACACTTGGTGGATGATCTCATACCGCCTCAGGGTTCTGAGCATGGTATGACTTCATTAATAGAACATAATATTAGGGTTAGTGATATTACCCCGATTAGGCATCGAACAAGGAGAATGTCACCTAAGGTGATGGAATGGCTAATTCAGGAGGTTAAAAGGTTACTGGAATTGGGGATTATTGAGAGGGCCGCTAGTGATTGGAGTACGGCACCTGTGGTGGTCAAAAAGAGCGACGGCACTTTTAGGTTGTGTTTTGACTACAGAGATGTCAATAAGGTGACAATTAGGGACGCATATCCAATTCCTAGCGTGGATACGATTTTGGATAAGCTTAGGAAAGCGAGGTACATTTCCAAGATTGATCTCAAAATGGCCTATCATCAGGTCCCAATGGCGGCGGATAGTAAAAAGTTTACGGCTTTTTCTATACCAGGTCTGGGACTATTCCAGTTTAAAAGGATGCCTTTTGGGTTGACAAATGCCCCAATGACATTCCAGCGTTTGGTGGATGCACTGTTCGGTCCAGAGTTTGAACCAGTAGTCTTTGGGTACTTGGACGATATAATCATTGTTAACGATGACTACAATGAACATCTGCAGTGGTTGGAAATCGTTCTGAGAAAATTGGCTATGGCGGGTCTGGTGGTCAATCCGGAAAAGTGTGAGTTTGGGTGTGCGAGTGTAACTTATCTGGGTTTCGTCTTGGACAAAGATGGTTTGCGTCCAGATAAAGATAAAATCGCACCGGTTTTAGAGTATCCAACACCAACCAATATCAAGCAATTGCGACGGTTTCTTGGTATGGTGGGGTGGTACTCACGCTTTATTACGAGGGACAGTGAACTTAAAATCCCACTATTGCGGCTTTTACAGAAGGGTAAAATTTGGGAGTGGAAAAGTGAACAGGAAGAGGCTTTTCAAACGCTCAAGGAGAAATTGGTTTCAGCGCCAGTGTTGGCACGGCCAGATTTCACCAGAATGTGCTCTGAAGTGGTTGAGGAATCTTAAGGATCCTTCAGGACGTTTGGCGCGTTGGGCACTCGAGATGCAACAGTGGGATTTCGACATTGTGCATCGTCGGGGTGTTAACCATCATGTTCCAGATGCGCTGTCCCGCATGTTCGAGGAGGATGTGGAGGAAATTGCGGCTTTCGAATCTATTCAGGATACGTGGTATTTGAAACGCAAAGATCTGGTGCAGCGTTTCCCTCAACGTTTTCCTGGTTGGTTGGTTGAAAACGATAAATTATATCGTCATCGAGACGATCCTTTGTTGTTACCAATCACTGGGCAGGAGGAAGGGTGGAAGCTGGTGGTGCCAGCTGAGTATCGTGAGGAAGTATTGACGAATGCTCACGCGGAAAAATCAGCCGGTCATTTGGGGGTGGACAAAACGTATTCCAGAGTAGCGATTGAATATTATTGGCCTGGCATATGGCATGATGTCCAGCAATTTGTTCGACAATGCCCTGAATGCCAGCGTTTTAAGGTCTCACAAGAAGGTCCTCAGGGACTAATGGGTCATCGTATTGTGGAACAACCTTGGGTGGTTGTGGCGGTTGATTGCATGGAGTTTCCTCCTAGCAAGAGCCAATGTAGGCATTTGGTGGTTTTTCAGGATTTATTTTCTCGTTGGGTGGAGGTAAAACCTCTTAGATCAGCGGATGGTAAATCGATTGCCAAGGCTTTTGAGGAATTGATACTTTTCCGTTGGGGAACTCCATATTTTCTTTTGTCGGATAATGGCAAGGAGTTTGACAATAAACACCTTAAGGCGGTTTTGGAGGAGTATGGTGTCAAACATTTGACAACTCCACCATATCATCCGCAGGCCAATCCGGTGGAGAGGAGCAATCGTACGCTCAAAACGATGATAGCAACTTTTGTGGGCTCTGATCATCGCGAATGGGATAAGCATGTTCACGAGTTTAGGCATGCGGTCAATACTGCGGTTCAGGCTACGACTAAGGTGTCACCGGCATTTTTAAATTACGGACGACAACCTCAACCAGTCAAAAGTTTGCGTTGCGCGGTTGAAGGTCGGAAGTTGGTGGAACAAATTGATCCCGAAGTTTGGTGTGATCGACTGAAAAGGTTAGACGCGTTAAGGGATTTGGTGGCTCCTTTTATCGATAAAAGTAGAGAAAAACAAGCAGCACACTATAATCGGAATAAACGTGAAGCGACCTTTTATGTCTGTGATAGGGTATTGTGGCGGTCACACAAGTTATCGAATGCGAATCAACGGTTTTCAGCGAAACTCGCGCCTAAATATGAGGGCCCGTTTGAGATTTTGAAAAAGCTCTCGTCCACGGTATACGAGTTGAAATCTGATGATAAGCGACGCGTGGCCAAGGTCCACATTTCTGACCTTAAACGGTATATTCCTCCTCGGAATAAGTGATTTTAAGTGGTTTCTATTGTGTTTGATTTCTCTTTTAGATTTGACGGATGACTGGTTCCCGACGCAAGTTAGTGGCGGATAAATATTGTGGTGGAAGTTTGGCGAAAATAATGCGGTATAATCGATACGGTAGGAGAAGGAGTTGGTCTGGTCGAGATGACTCTGGGGCTCGTCGAATACCGGAGTTTGCTCCTCCTGAGGCGGTCCAGCCCTCAGATCTGGTCAGACCAGTGGTGGAACGACTGGAGCCTGAGTTGCCACCACCCCAAATTATGGTGGATCCAGTTGTGGAATTGGCGGCGATCTCGGAGGAGATTCGAGGATTAAGGGATCTTCAGACGCAGCCTTCTCCGGGTACTTCAAGAATGGGTGCCATTCCTAAAGTGAAAGGAAGGGGACTTGCCATTAGATGGCCCAGCTCGAGTTCAATGTTCAAGAGCTTCGTTTATCTGGAAAATTTTCAGTTATCAACAACTTCCTGTAAAGAAAATGTTCATTGGGATCTAGTAAATAAATATGCCAAGTAATTTTGCAGTAGGATAAATCGTTTAATAAATATTATCAGTAAACTATTTGTTTTCAAACGCGTGCGACTAAACATGAAGAACCTTGAGACTTAGCAATTGCCAACTCTTGACACGCACGCGTTAGCCAAAAAATAGTTTTTTGATAATATTTACTAAACGGTTAATCCTACTACAAAAGTACTTGGCATAATTAAATTAAATGAAAATAATTATTATGTCTTTTACCTTTTTTGAGGTCGTTCCTTAGCTGTCGATAATTTTAAACGATCACCGGTTCGCTGGAACCATTTTAAAATTTTGCTTTCAACGATATCTTTTGTAGCTTTAAAATTTTCGATGAGGATTTCTATTAAGGAAAAGTTACAATAATTAATTTAATATCTTGCATAAATTTTTTTTCTTACAATGAAAACTAAAAACAAAAAAAACCATTACTTACCAAGTATAATTTCAGTAAATCGACAGTCTTTGATTTTTACTCCTCCATTAATTCCTGTCATTGGATGACTGTTTCGCTACTTCATTCGACAAAAAATAAATTAATGCGACGTTTGTACCTTTTTGAAATGACTTTCCGCCAAGGTTTTTGACATCTTTCTCCTACAGAGTTTAAAAGTTATAATTTTGTACTTGTTTGTATGCTGATCCGTGTAAAGCAGATTAATTCGCATATTTAATTTAAGGAAATAAATAACTATAAACGACTAACATAGTGCATGACATATTATAAGTGTTATACTTACAAATGCAGTTTGTAAAGATTTATTTTTCAAAGTTTCAACGAAAGTCACTAATGCCTGTTTAGTTTAAAGAGGAAAATTTGAGAAGTTACCGCTCCGAATTCGAATTTCGAATTGGCCGATACGAATCAAAAGTAAATTCGAATCGAACTAGCCAATTCGAAACTCCGAATTCGAATTGTACAACTTAACTCGGATATTTAATTCGCACAATTATTTTGAAAGAAATCCTAACCTAAAACACACGCAAACAAAAAAAAAGTTGTCTGTTTTTGAATCAGACATACATATCTTATAGTATTTTTGACCCCTGAAAACGAAACTGAAGTCAGAATAGCTCCATCCCCCTCTGCTTTTTTTGAAAAACCAACCCTTGAATTTACAAAATAAAAGTTTAAAGTAAAAAAATAAAAAACCACATTGTTTTTCAAAACAGAACAAGAAATTTATGTATTTCTTTTTTAACAACTCAGAAGCAATACAAAATTGCTCCATCACCCACTGTTTTTTTAAATTGAAAAACCAACCCTAAAAATTTACAAAATAAAAGTTTAAAGTAAAAAAATAAAAAACAACATTGTATTTCGAAATAGAACAAAAAATTTATGTATTTCTTTTTTAACAACTCAAAGGCATTGGCAAAATTGCTTCATCACCCTTTGTTTTTTCAAATTGAAATAATTACCCCTAATATGTAAAAATAAAAATGTATCCCAGTAAAAAAAATTGAAAAACTACAACAAATTGGTTTTAATTATATTAATGTTTTAATTCTCAATATATTTTAAACCAATTTGTTGTGGTTTTTCATTTTTTTATTATCCCAGTAAAAAAAGAATTGTTTTGAATTCATTTTCACTATTTGAATTTGCCTCTCTTTTCATCAAAATACTGTCGGCAACATCGGTTGCACTGCGCATTACTTACCATGCTCATGCTTATGGTAACATCTCTTCACATGTCACATTTATTTTTACACTTTTTATTAATATTGCACATTTCTTGTTAGTAATCGGTATTTTTAATCTTGAGAACAATTAATCTTATCGATTTGAAAGTATTGGAAGATAGCAAAATCGCATTGGCATAATTCACCCAATTCGGTTTTCTCTCGAAAACGGATTGGCAGAAACTCACCGCCAATGCGATTTCGCTATCTTCCAATTCTTTTTTTTACTGGGATACATTTTTATTTTTACATATTAGGGGTAATTATTTCAATTTGAAAAAACAAAGGGTGATGAAGCAATTTTGCCAATGCCTTTGAGTTGTTAAAAAAGAAATACATAAATTTTTTGTTCTGTTTCGAAATACAATGTTGTTTTTTATTTTTTTACTTTAAACTTTTATTTTGTAAATTTTTAGGGTTGGTTTTTCAATTTAAAAAAAAGTGGGTGATGGAGCAATTTTGTATTGCTTTTTAGTTGTTAAAAAAGAAATACAAAAATTTCTTGTTCTGTTTTGAAAAACAATGTGCTTTTTTAATTTTTTTACTTCAAACTTTTATTTTGTAAATTTAGAGGTTGGTTTTTTTGTTCTTATGAAATCACAGATATTTTTGTAACGAAAATCGAAATTTTCATTAAAAGATCAAATTTTATTTTTAAGTAAAAATTGTTACTAATTTTGTAATCTTCACAGTAAAAAGAAAGTTTTATTTTAAGGAAGAAAGGCAGTCTTATATTAAGACACTACATTTTTAAGGCAGTTCATAAATAATTTAAACAATAGATTTAGTATGATTTTATAATAACAGTAGGCACTGATGAATTTAAAACTGATCTTAAATTAATATTTACTTTTTACTGTGTTTAAGGTTAACTTACCTGTAGATACTGATAAAAAACTATTTAATATTTTAAAAGATCTGGAAAATTTTTTTGTGATTGATGTTTAGATTTAATGTTTACATAACATTTTTGAAAATATTAATATGTGTTTTAGATCTTAAAGAGTTATTTAAATACTCTTTTTAATGATTACTAAATCGGGTATGCTGAATTTTATTATGCAAAAAAAAATTTCAAATTTTCATTGGAAATGTGCAAAACTGTAGTTATGCTAATTAATTAAATAAAAAATCGCGGCGAATCCTTACAAAAAAGCATAACTACGCAGTTATGCTTTTTAGTCAGGAGAAAAGCTCAAGTACGGTCGACTTTCCTGATGTAGAAGTACACTAACTACAAACACTTAAAAGAGTTTAGTTTTGAAAAATGGATTAAAGTGTACAATTTTTTTTATTTTGTGTAATTAAAATGCGTTTTTTTATTTCTAATAGGAAAAAAAGAAAAAACCTGCCGAAGGCAATGAATAACATAATTTTGATTAAAATAAATTAAATTTCATTAAATTCCCTGTTCACCTTTTTAATATAATTAAATTATTAATTTTCAAAACCTCAACAATTTTTTAAAAATCCAATTCAAATGTTTAAATATCTACTATTGATTCTATTTTAAGGAGATGTGTATAATAATTTTAAAGTAAGCAGTTATCTTTATGTTATTTATTAATTAATTAACATATTAATTACTATTATTATGCAAATTACAAAACTTATTTTCAAATATGAATTTTTGACCAATTTGAAATTCAAACTTTAAAAAAAATTCAATTCTTAACTAATTTACTAATTAATAATTCTTGTTTATCACTTTCAAAATTTTGTCGCAAAAATTCAATTATTTTTTTAAAAAGCCAAATCTTTGCAAACATTTATTTATATTATTGCTAATAACTAATAATTATTAAATATCTCCTCAAAATAGAATCAATAGTAGATATTTAAACATTTTAATCTTTGAATAGGATTTTTAAAAAATTGTTAAGGTTTTAAAAATTAATCATTTAATTATATTAAAAAGGTGAACAGGGAATTTAAAAAAATTTATTTTATTTTAATCAAAATTATGTTATTCATTACCTTCGGCAGGTTTTTTTTCCTGTTAGAAATTAAAAACGCATTTTAATTACACAAAATAAAAAAAATTGTACACTTTAATTCATTTTTTCAAAACTAAACTCTTTTAAGTGTTTGTAGTTAGGGGCTGTGTACAAATTACGTAAGGACAATTTTCCGAAAATTTAACCCCCCCTCCCCCTTCTAAGAATATTTGTATACATTAGCGCCATTTTTTCTGCTAGTCGTAAGAAATAGCTGTACCCTCCCCTCCCCCTTAGAGCCTTACGTAATTTGTACACGGCCCCTTAGTGTACTTCTACATTAGGAAAGTCGACCGTACTTGAGCTTTTCTCCTGACTAAAAAGCATAACTGCGTAGTTATGCTTTTTTGTAAGGATTCGCCGCGATTTTTCATGTAATTAATTAGCATAATTACAGTTTTGCATATTTCCAATGAAAATTTGAAATTTTTTTGGCATAATAAAATTCAGCGTACCCGAATTAGTAAAGAAGCACCATTACCTTTTGAAGAATCATTATGTTAAAGAAGATGTAAATAAAAACGTATTTTGCTAAATATCTCGAAACAACCCAAAGTGTAGTTATGGTGTTTTTAAATCAGGACGGCAGTACTGGTCCTTGAAGTCCTAGAATTCTTGGAAATGTCCTTAAATGTCCATAATTTTGAACATTTTTTCTTGAATATTCAATATTTCACTTATTCTCTCTCATTCTCTCTTATTCTCTCTCACTCTGTGTTCACAGAAAAAAATTGAACTCATTTTTGTTGCAACTCATAATGAGTCTATATTAAATGACATAGAACGTGGCGCTATCTACGAGGTTCATTTTTGTTGCAGCTCATAAATAATTCTGACTCATTTTGATTTCAGTTTTTTCTGAGTTATTCTTACATATTCAACTGCCAATCAGTGAGCAGGGAACGCCTCTGGACATTCACTGCTACCTGACTGGTATTAGCGCGTGCTTTAGAGCGCCGGGCGTGTTATTGCTATTATTGTTTTTAAAAACTTGCAAAAATTACATTTTTTAACCTGGAAAACCTGGATAAGTCAGGGTCGACTCTCCAAGCGTTTGAAAATTTTTGTTAGGGGAGACCGGGGCTAAACCGGACAAGTCAAATATTTCATTTACCTATGAATGCGCAATTTCGTGATGCATATGCTGCATGAGGTTTTAGGGGCGTGTCAATTTTCTTGTAATAATAGTTGCCGTTAATATGTGAAAATGTCATTTCTTGAGGTAAAAGTAAAAAAATTTTTTCTTAATTTTTTTGGGTTTTTATCGTTAAAATTAAAGTGCAAATATCATACGGCCATTTTTATTTTAGCTCAAGGTGTACTGAGTTTAGTAGAAAAAAAGTTTAATGGAAAACATTAAGAAGAAAAAAATATTGCAGGTTAATTATTAGATGACGGTGTGGGGCTGAATCGGACATCGTGATTAAAAACAAACAAATCTTTGAATTCTTTAATTTATTTTATATTAATTAACTATTTTATATTACATTCTTTGCTTAGAACCACTTTATAAATAAATTAAGAATTTATTTTAAAACTTGGATTCGCTAGCGAGTTGCTACAAACAGACAAGCCTGAAAACTGTAATTTATTTTATATTATAATTATTACCGATTTTACATATTATATTATATTCTTTGTATAGAACTATCTACAAATAAATAAAAGAAGAATTGATTTGACTTTTTTACCAAAAAAAGAAAATTTGTATCTCATTATTTAATTAATTGGCCGTGTCCGATTTAGCCCCACCAATTTTCGGATTTTCGTTTTTGAGGTAGTCACCTTCGAAGCAATATATCTCTAAAGCTGTTGTACTTTTTTTAAATTGAACAAGTGCGATTTGTAGGTGAAAGTACAAGCTTCAAAATGGTATATTACACTTTAGCAAAAAGTATGTTTTTGTATGAGTTTTCTGGTCAAAGACCAAATCCGTCCGGTTTAGCCCCGGTCTCCTCTACTATTAAAAAATTTTTTATTTATTTAACTTTTTTTAGGACTCTACCGCGATCATTTGAAAAAAATGGCACAACTGGAAAGAGGGCTTTGAAAGAAGAGGTGATAGAAGTTCGAAGAAAAATAACGCAGGCAATTAACGATGCAAATAAGAGACCAGATGTGCAGGAAACGGATGATTCGGACTCAGATTAAGAAAAATAATAAATTTTATGATATTTTATTTATCTATAATGTAATTTATACCAAACTGCTGTGATACTAAAATAAATACAATATTATTAGTATGCATAAAATTTATCTCTTTGTCAAATAAAAACTTGAGGCATTTCATTTCAAACCGTTCTATCCTATACTATACTATACTATATAATACTGTACTATACAGTACTGTACTATACTATATTGTACAGGACTACAGTGTACTAGACTGTACTGAATAGTACTGCACTATGTTATATAGTCCGAATATTCGGTTTTGGGTTTTAAAGGTAGACACCTCAGGAATATTTACCACTAAAAACTTTGATGAATTTTTAAAGCGCTTCTTTTTGACATACATTTATTCTCAGAATGGGCCTGTGGGGCAAACCGGACCGTTTGCAAATTTTTTTTAAGTTAACACAGCAACTAAACAATAAAAGATGAAGTATAGATGTCTCTTGGGAAAAGTTGCGCAATTAAATGATCTTTCAAACAAGCTATCGAAAAATGAAATCGGTTCATTCCTTTAGTCACAAGAGTCAAAATACCGTTAGGGGGTCCGGTTTGTCTCACTCTCCCCTATACACTTATGGTGTACAACAACCACTGGCCACCGCCCTCACGTTCGAATGCGCTTGACGGTCGGAACAAGTGAGGGATTTAGCCGAAGCATTACCGCATTATCGCTCATTTTGTTCTTTCTGTTTAGTTGTTCTTTAGTGAAAAGCCCCGCCACCACGACAAGGTCTGAAGAACATATCCATCGCATCAGTCATGTCTGGGAGAGGATAAGTATCCAACCCCAGCACACCAATACCATCAAGAATGACAGTCATGTCCGGGAGAGGATACGCATCTACTTCTCCCAGCACATCAAAGACATCGATGATATTCGGCAGTGGACAACCATTGGTAACTTGTAATTTTGACATTAGTACACACTTGTGAAAATTTGCCCCATATACCAAGCAATTAGTAAAATGCTTTGGCCCGAAAGGTACCCATAAACAATACAACAATCCTATTATTTTGACAAAACCTTATAATTATTATTTATTCAAAAATTTATTTTACAGTTACATATGAGGGATTCCGCGTCAAGTGATCATATCAAGGGGTCCTTTGGTGTAATTTTTATTTCAATAATTTTTTACTTTTAAACAATTAAACATACAAATTTGACAAAGTACATTTTGGAAAGGTTTTTTTATGCTCTTTCGATTGGAAATAAGCATTAAAAAAAAAATTTTGACAAAAAAAAATCAAAATTAAAAATAAATTTTAAAAACAGTTTGATTAATCCAGCCATACGAATCACAGAACAGTAAGTGAATCAGCCTTCACATGTCTAACATAACCTAACTTATGTGCTAATCTGACAGATTATATGACTAGTTCAATTAAAATCCTTAATCAGAAGTTTATGGCTGAATTCTCGAAAGCATTTCTTTCAACGTGTAACTAATAATATGAAAATAAATATTCACTAAGAAAATATTAAAAATAACAATTATTATTACTAGCTCAGAAACTTTTACTCAAGTCTTTTGAAAATAAATACTTTGAATTTCGACTTTTCTGACGACGTATAATTTTTGTATTTAATATGTGTCTTACATTATCACAATACTTACACTGATTTTTACGACCTTGTAGGTTTGCCCCTTTAGGTAATATAAATGGACAGCATTTATTTCTTAAAATGTCAATACCATCAGTAACTTTCAATCTTATTGCCTTGTAAACCATAACTAACATTTTCTATATGTCTGCCGTTTATATAAATAAAACTATTCATATTTTCGTACACTGTTAGTCTTGTGGCAACCGGAATGAATATGTCCATTTTTGTTCCTACTTGAAAGCGTGAAGTAAAATCTTCACATCTCAAGGGGAGAGTGACAAATCTCTCTCCCACTTGGGATAAACATAAGTCGTCCTCGGGGAGATAGTTTCCGACTTTGATCTCCTCGAGTAGGGAAGTTGGAAATGACCGATTCTTTCCACAACGCACTAGTAATCTAAGTCAACGTGAGGAGCACCAAAACTCCTCGTCCTTAAAAATGATAAATAGGGATGATGTACGTCAGTTTTTTTTATCTCTAGAAGTTCGTCATTTACAGTGACCTTCTTACCCGTTCGTTTCCCCTGTGGGGAAATTCATTTTAATCTCAAAGATCAACTTCCCCTTTTGGGGGGATAAGTTGTCCTACTCCATAGCAAGTAAGAGAAGTACATTTTACCTAGGGAAGACTGAGTCTTTTAAAAGAGAGGTGGCATCAGTTCTAGTAAGTAGAAAGAAGAAAAGTCTGTCTCCCAAGAGAAGAGGGCGACATTTTGCGTTTTTTCTAGGAAGAAAAACTCAGAAAAGCAAAGAAATTAAAAAAAGTAGAAAGAAAAAAATTAAAGAAGCAGTTAACCCAGTCGTTCACCAAAGATACAGTGAACGATTGATTTTTGGAAAGACTAGTCGGTTTTTCAGGAAAAGAAGACGACATCTTCGCCTTATACGCTAAGAATAGATAGGTTTATTTCTACCTGGTGGGAAAAAAATAAATTAATAAAAAGGAAAATACTTTTTCCCCAGAGGAGACTGAAGTGAAAACACAAACAGGAAGAAAGAAGATGACCAATCACTTCAATCTACTTTCTCAGGCGTAAAACAATTTTGCTATCAGTGAAACTACAAGAAACTGTAATGTAGAAAAATTGGTAGATAGAAAGAAAGAGACAATTAGATGCAACGATGAAATAGAACAGATAAAAAAATAAAAAAATATTGCACTTAGAATCTGAATCGGTGAAAATTTCCGATTTTCTATTCAGTAAACGAGGTTATTCTTACTGAAAGAAGTCTGGGAACTATTACGTCCCATGCGAGACTTAAGTGATAATTATACAGGCACACACACAAAAGTTGTGACCCAAAGGACACAACTTCCTACCCCTATGTTTTTGGGGTCGCTGAAACCGAATATGACCATGAAAAATTTTTGTGCTTGCCCATTTGCCCGCTACCACCCCCTCCCGCCTAGTCACGGGGTTGCAATTTCAGATATACGAAAAAGTCGAGTAGGATGTCTATTCCTATGTTTTTTGGGTCGCTAAATCCGAAAAAGTCGTCTAAAAATAAATACTTTCCTCCCCTAACCACCTACAACCCCCTTAATACTCCCTGGGAGGGGGTTTGTATTTTAATTTTGACGAAAAGTCGACCCACACTTAAAAAAAAATAATTTGATTCAAACAAATTTTGTTTAAATCAAACTTAAAATATTTTTGCTATACAGTCAAATAAATTTAAGTTTAATTCAAACATATTTTGTTTCAGTTTAAGTTTTAAGAGATTATATATTGAAATCAAACATAAATTGTGTTTGATTTTAAATTACCTGTAGTTAACTTTTAAGTTTGATTCAAACATAAAATTTTTAAACATAAGTTTTGTTTAAACTGTAACTGAAAATATGTTTGAATTAAATATAATTATTCAAACAAATAATACTTTTGAACCAATGCAGGAGATATTTTCTATATATTGAGATTAAATTTACAAACTGTTTTCAATTAAACAAAATCGTCTAACATTATTTTTGTGTTTCATTTAAGTATAATGTTTTCTCAGTGCATGATTACACAAATATTTAGTATTAATATTAAGGTATTAAGGGGGTTGTAGGGGATTAAGGGAGAGATGGATTAATTTTTTGTGTTTTTCGGTTTTAGCGACCAAAAAACAAAGAATTAGATACCATACTCGACTTTTCGTAAAAATTAAAATACAAACCCCCTCCCAGGAAGTATTAAGGGGGTTAAGTGGGGGAAGTATTTGTTTTTAGATGACTTTTTCAAATTCAACGACCCAAAAAACATAGGAATAGACATCCTACTCGACTTTTTCTTATATCTGAAATTGAACCCCCGTGACTGGGTGGTAGCGGGAAAATGGGCAAGCACAAAAATTTTTCATGGTCATATTGGGCTTCAGCGACCCCAAAAACATAGCGGTAAGGGGTTGTGTTCTTTGGGTCACGATTTTTTTTGTGTGCCTGTGTTATGAATGTCCTTACGTGAACCCTCGATCGGGACGTCTTAAGCCCCCAAAAAAATGTGGAACGTCCCGAAGCGGGATTACTTACAACTTTTAGTTTCGGCCACGAGTTGTTCTGTCACATTCGGGAACAATGTTTGAGATTCACGGCGTCTAAGCCCTAGATTCGAAACATGGCAAACGCTACAAGCAGAGTAGCATTTAGCGACTTTTAGCGGCTACAATCACGCCTTGGACTACTCTCTGTGCTTCTATTTATACTGAATAAGTAACATGCGTTTTTCCTACAAAGACAAATAAAAAACAAAAAATAATTATACATTTGAATCAATGAAAATTTCCCAGATTTCAATATAGTGGACAGTTTCTTTAATAAGTCAGTGAAATTTTACAGTCACTAGAATTCCACTGAGAATCAACACTTTTTATTGATCCTCTAGGAAATTTCATTGATTTATAAAAGACATCAATGTACTTAATTAAAGTACAGGGAATTTTCACCGATTAAGATTTAGAGTGGCTTTTTAATTTTGAAAGCTAAAACATGACTATAAAGAATTTTAGTTTCGAAAAAAAGATTAAAGTAAAAGAAAAGATATTGTAAGAAGTAGAAATATTTTTAAAGAAGAAATAAAGAAAGGAAAATAAAATATTTTTATAAGTTTTACTTACCCGTCTGCTTCTCAGGTGGTTCCCCTCCACTTATAATGAAATAGAATGTTGCAAGAGTTGACGTCGAAACAGGAAAAATAAATATTTGAAATTATTTTCTTTTATATAAATCAGGAATGACATAGCGCAACAAAACAAAATACAGGGACTTTTTAATTTCTTTGCTAGCTCGGCCAGCATGAAAACTTAATTCAGAACCTTTAGTACTGATTCCTACACCAAAACTAAATTATTTTTTTGTTTTTATATAGTATCGAAGTCATCCCTAATATAAATTAAATATATTTTTTCATAAAAATATAAATTAAATTATTCCGTTGATAACACAGGTCAACAAAATTTTGGCGAATCTCAGAACCAATAACTGAATAATACTTTTTCGAAGGTTTAGACGTGCGGAATCCGAATCTGACCTCAGAATTACCCCCATCACGTCAGGTTTTTGAGATAATCTAATTTAAACGTGCCAAAAACACGTTTTTTGGATATTTTTGAAGTCTTGTACAATCAAGAGAAAATTATTTTTCTAAAAGTTATTTGCGGCATCTGAAAGTACTATTCTTTCCCTTTAAAAGGCCTTTTGAAACTTGAAAAAATCTTTATTTCTCACTGAGATATCGTCATTTGAATTTTTTGAATGTGGTAAATTGGTCGATATTCATATACTGACCACATTCAAAAAATTCAAATGACGATATCTCAGTGAGAAATAAAGATTTTTTCAAGTTTCAAAAGGCCTTTTAAAGGGAAAGAATAGTACTTTCAGATGCCGCAAATAACTTTTAGAAAAATAATTTTCTCTTGATTGTACAAGTCTTCAAAAATACCCCAAAAAAACGTGTTTTTGGCACTTTTAGGGTATAATATTTCATAAACCTGACGTGGTGGGTGAATTCTGAGGTCAGATTCGGATTCAGCACGTCAAAAACCTTTGAAAAAGTATTTTCCAGTTCTTAGTTCTGAGATTTGCCAAAATTTTGTCGGCCTGTGTAATTTTTGAAAACAATAAACTATTACTAGACAGGGAGACAACTTTAATCTCTTTTCAAGACAAAAATTTAAAATATACAAATATTCAATATGAAATATAAAATTTTAATATCATTCATTCATGTCAAACGAATGTTCCCTTACTAATTAAGACCCTTAAGGACGTGTGAATCATCATAGATTAACCCAAAACCTTCAAGAAGCATTGATCTCAGAGTGACTAAAGCACTCCCTGCGACGGAATCGTTGTAACAAATTAAATAGTTGAACACCATTTAACAACAGAGTACTATTACAAAAAGAAGTCGAAAAGTTCGTTAATTGCTTCAAACCAATCTTTAATGGTGACTACATTTTTTAACTAGTTTGCGATTATCAGAACTTTCTAATTCTTTAACTATTTATTATTTTCTCATTCCTTTCACACTATGTTCTAATATTTTTAATTCTTTCTCTTTGGAGTGCGTCTGGTTCAACTTAAAGCATCGAGCTAACTATCTTAAGATAATGCTATTTTTCTATTATTAATTATTAATTTAAAATAATTTTTTGGCAACTTTATGTAATCAACAATTTTCTCTAGTAATTTTTATATTTAATATTTTCTAAAAGGGATGTGCTATTATGGGGTACGTGCTATTTAACCAACTTTGTACATACCTTTTTAAAATATTTTAGTATTTCCTATTTTCATGAAAGGACGTACTGCGTATATGTACCACTTAGTTTTAGTACTGCTAAAAGCATCGAGGCCATAAACCTTTTTTTTATTTAGACAGGGCACCCACCAAAACTCGTAAATAAAATTCACGTCCCTTTCCCGGTTTTACAAGGTTGAATCCCTTGATTGTGGATGACGTTTATACACGTCATGAAAAAAACAGGCCCAAACTGTCGATGACCACTTTTTTATATTTTAGCTACACACTGAAGGTGTTAAATTCATGTACATTTTTATAGATTTTATTGCTTCGGAAAATTAAATTAAATAGTTAATAATTTTTTAAATAAACTTCAAAACATTTGAAAAATAAAAATATTTATTAAAAAAAAACTCTTTTCTTTCCATAGAAAGATAGGGCATTAAACTTTTGACATCCTTTATTTTTGCTTGAGTGATCCCAACAAGAGAAGGTGTTAATTTTGGTAAATCAGACAATTTTTATTAGTTAAATTTTGAAAAACCAAAGGATACATTCATTGTTATAATGTTTCAAAATTTTAACCATGCCGTTGGGGTGATAACCAATTACTCGAGCTTCGGTAATTTTCAATTATTTTGGTTTTCGTGAAATGCCTGTGAGCATAAGATCAAAGCTTGTAAAAGTTGTGGTGACGATTCTATATGACAAGAAAAGGGGGATTTTTCGCGGTTTTAATCAAATCAAAATATTTTTCCCGTTTTCTTCTTTTTTTGAGCATAGGTGCCAAAATTTCTGTCACTCTATCAGAAAAAGTGATCTCGAACCGGAAAAATATGTACTATTTCAGTATTTAATTGTACAGCCAATAGTAGTAAGTGAATACGGTTTGATTGCGATTTTGACCCCCGCAAGCGTCAGAGAATAGAACTATTTTTGAGTGATGTGTGGGATCAAACTCAATATTTATAACGTAAACTAAGAAACTGCGAACTGTCCTCACACCTTTTTTCGCCAACTCTTCTATGTAAGGAAACATATAACTGTCCTCCGTACTGTATAAGTTAATGTTAAAAAGACATAACCAAATTAGCCTTTTGTAAAATTGATCCCTGACAGATATTTTGGGCAAAGGTAAATTTTGCGCGTAATCGAATTCACCACATAAATAATTTTCATTCAGTAAAATATTTTGTTTAATAATAGACATTATTCGACCATGTTTTTGTTATTGATTATTTCATCGGCTTGTGTTTCATTATTTTCATTTGCAAAACATTCGTTGCAAACATCAGTCCTGGGTAATTTAAAAGTGATTGAAATATTTCTATTTAAAAATTTACAATACGTCGATAAACTTATTAAACATCAACTTCTTGTGTTAAACTTTTATAAAAATCACAAAATAAATTTTACATGATTTGTAAATTTAATTCCGAGTTACTGAAATAATTCAAAGTATTATTAGCAAAGTATTAATAATGCCATTTTATCAATCTACTTTTAATCCCGTGTAAAAAAGTGAGATAGGTCCCAGGTTCTAGATGGGCCCCACCAGGGATGACCCAGGTGGGCGATTTCTGGGCTTGTAACATTGAATCCAGCCACAGCCCACCTAGGGAAAACCCAGCTGGGGACCAGGTGGGCAACCCTGTTAATGTCCATAGATTTAGTTTTCAATAAAATTAATAAATAAATTATTTATTAATAACAAATAACTCGAATTATAACTATCATTATTATTTAGTGATTTTAACTTGTTTTAATTAATTTGTGACCACAAACACATTCATAAATAATGTTAGCATATATATGGGAGTTGAATCCGCGCGTGGAAGAGGGATCTAACTCTTTTTTATAAAATACTATTCTCTAAGAACAATGGACACTATTATATATTCTTCTTTTTAAGTCTGCAAAAAAATTGTATAATTATAATAATATAATATCCAAGATTATAACTATACAATGTTTATTGACGAATTTAAAAAATAACCCCAGTAGCACGTTATATTACAGCAATATTGAGAGAACTGCCCTAACATTACCAATATTGCCTTAATGTTACCAAT
This sequence comes from Leptopilina myrica (nomen nudum), assembly GCA_032872475.1. Lineage (NCBI taxonomy): Eukaryota > Metazoa > Arthropoda > Insecta > Hymenoptera > Figitidae > Leptopilina > Leptopilina myrica (nomen nudum). The sequence continues at coordinate 9,935,725 of CM065465.1, forward strand.
GGTTCTAGAATAATGTTGTAATGTTAGTAATATTACGTGCTACTGGGGAATATGAAATAGAGTCAATTTTTCTATGCTATTAAACTGTGATAAAAAATGAGATAGATCCCTTTTCCACGCGCGGCTTCAATGAATATAAATCCTTTTATTTATAAATTGATAATTTATAAAAAAATTAGACTTTTCTTAATTAAATTATTTAACGGTATATATAATCATTAAGTTTGCAGAAAAATTGGAATAGTCGCAAACCTACGAAACAAATAAAATCTATCGCACGCGGGAATCGAACGCCGTAAAGTTACGTACATTTATTTATGTTTTTCAATCTTTTGTTTCGAGTTAAAAATAACTAACTATTAATGTCAAAGTTTTTTTTACTACGGGACATTTAAAAAATTATTTTAATCCTGAAAACTAACAATTCAGGCAAATAAAGAAAGTTTTACCGAACTATTCCTGAAAATTAACACTCGAGTCAAGTCAAGAAAGTTTTACCGAACTGTTCCTGAAACGTTAGTGACCATCAAGGAGGTATTAAAAAAAACGTTAAAATTTTATTTAATTTTTATTAAACGTTCAGTTTCAATTTTGTTTTAACTGTTACAGTACTAGTTTGTAAGGAATAAAGATATGACATTAAATTTTGAATATTATTCCTGAAAAAATAATTTAAAAATTATTTAAAATTACTGTTATGCCACTATATCTCAACTTTAATGAAAAATTCGTTAAACATAAGGAACAAATTTTCTCCGTGATATAGTATTATTTTCAATAATTTATAAAAAATTTAATTATTAATTTTAAATAATTGAACTTTGAAGATTTCTAGCATATTCTATTTAAAATTTAAAAACAATAAAAATTACTAAATATAAAAAAATTTTACAATTTTTTGTATTAAGTTTGAATAATTTTACATTTTTGTTTATAATGAAATTTTAGTTTGTATTAAATTTTATTTGTCACGAAACAAATTCACTGACAATGACCGCAAGGTCGTTAACCTTCTTAGTTACTATAAGGGATTTTCCTTCAATGAAAATTGTTATACAAGTTTCTAAGAAATTTTATTTCATATACAAAAGAAATCCTCAAACAATGTCCAAGGTCGTTAACTTTCTTGTTTACTGTAAGGAATTAATATTTTCCTCAAAATATACAAATTCTTGAAAAATTATCGACTAATATAATTCAAAATAAATTAAGCTTTCTAATTTTCAAGAAATTTTTGACTAAAATAAATAATTATTTTCTTAAAATATGTGACACACTCCAAAAAAGACAAAAGAATCAAAGATTTTTAGATTACGTTTGTAATTTTTATAATAAAATTACACAAAGAGGATCAAATCTCAATATAAATCACGATATTTTTATTTTCATTATACATATCTGCGAAACAATGAATATAAAAATGATTTTTGTTTAAAATTTAACACAAACTTTTCATTAAAGTACAAACAAGAACAAACATAAACTTAAAAAGATTTGCTTCTTAAGTGTATTTCTTCCACTAACAAATTTACAAATTAAATATTTTAATTAATTAAATTTTCGACTACTATCTTATAAACGAAAATTATTAAAAGAAAGTAAATTGAAATATTACACAAAAATTCATCTTTTGAAATTTTCTGACTTTTGAAAAATTTTACTTAAAGAAAAGAAAAATAAATTTACTAAAAAGTTTTATTTTTCAATAAAACATTTCTCTGAATGTAAAAAATACTAATAGTATTATTTATTCGACTTACCCCTTTGAATATTTTCTATTTCCTCTTCCTATTGTCTTCAAATCACTATTGAAATCGTCTTATCTTGCCTCAAAATTCAATCTTCTTTATTCGCTATTTTCCTATCTAATACAAGGGGCGTTCCATAGCTGGAAGAACTTTTGAATCTCAAATTTTGTTTATACTTGGTTAATTTGTTGTGTTTAGGGTGCTTTTAAAGTACACTCAAGGATTTTGCAAAATTTTAATTATTTTGCAAGATATTGTTAATTAAACTTTTTTGTCACTTTTTTCAGGAATTTTTATCTTGTAAACTATTGGTCCTCGAAAAAAATGTTTCAGACAAAAATTGAAGAGAATGTATTGAATTTTAATTATATTTTGTTAAAAAATAATTTTTTAAATTTTCGACTAATTTGTTTAAACAATTATTTTTTAAAGTTGTTTTTTTTCATGAAGGGAATAACCAATTTTTATAAAAGAATATTTTTATTAAACCTTGGAATGTCCTTAAAAAGTACCCTAATTTGTGCAGATGTGTTTTTTTATATTTTCGAGAAATTAATTTTTGAATTTTTGTCTAAAACATTTTTTTCTAGGACCAATAGTTTACAAGATAAAAATTCCTGAAAAAAGTGACAAAAAAGTTTAATTAACAATATCTTGCAAAATAATTAAAATTTTGCAAAATCCTTGAGTGTACTTTAAATGCACCCTAAACACAACAAATTAACCAAGTATAAACAAAATCTGAGATTCAAAAGTTCTTCCAGCTGTGGAACGCCCCACAATCACAATTCACAGATGTGTTTCAAAATTTTTGTCTAAAGTATTTTCAAAATCACTCTTTATACAAAAAAAATTACAAAAAAAATTATATTCACACTTGGTGAATAACATATCTTAATCGTATGAGAGCCAAGTGGTTTCGAAGTTTTCCGGGTAAGTTCGAATCGCTTCATGTCGCCGAATCTCATTTTCCGAACTCTCACGAAAAAATGCAACGCTTAAAATTTAGCAGCCATGCCTGCGAAGCAGCATTGTTTAACACTTTTAAATGCGCAGTAGTGTTTTATCAACTACTGCGCATGTGCAAATCTCATACTATACTACTGCGCATGCATAACTACTGAATTTCGCTTCTGCGCAAGCGCTTGTTATAATTTCGTATTTTAATAAGAAGAATGATGATAAATCAAATTTCAAATTTCTTTGAGTAATAAAAGCGTAAGGAATACAATTTCCAACATTGCAATCAATTAAAAGTTGTATTTGAATACAAATTATAATTTTCTAATAATAAGACAAACAATTATACAATTTTCTGTCATTAAAGAATAATTTTACACTTAGTTTACGTTACCTAAATCGTTTTTTATTGTTTAAAATATTGAAAATTAAATTCTTTAATGATATAATAATGATTCTATTACTCGGTTTTCAAATTAATTATGTGTTGAAGTTAACTCGGAGTGATCGTTAACTTCAACAAATATTTAAATTCTTTAACTTTCCACTAAATTGTAACCGTAAGACTTATTTTCACATATTAATTGATATAGTAAAAATTACTTTCTTTGGGAAATTTACGATTCAATTTAATTTTTTTCATATATAAAATACGAAATTATAACATTTAACTAACGTTTTTTCAGATTTTTAATTGAATACATCCTAAATTCAAATATTTACTCAATTATACGCAAATTAGTTATGTTCATAAGATATATTGTTTCTATATATATATATATATGAATATCATTACAATGTACATGTACTTTCTGATCGTCAATGACGATAAACTTTTAGTTTTTCGCATTCTTTTTAACAGATCTGTATTATTATACATATTACAAGATTAAATTGAAACTTTTTTTCTTTTGTAAGATTATACTTAAGTAAAATTTGCAACACTACACAGAAATTCTACACAATTCACAACAAACGAATTCTCTTTAAATTGTAGGTATGCACATACCTAACTGCAAAATATAAAAATTAAGAATAAGAAATCGGAAATTAAATGTAACTTTTCCTTTAAACTTAAAAGATGTAAAAATTAAACTAAAATTACATTTTCTAAAGGAAATAAACAAGATTCTTTTTTCTTGTGACAAATATTGTCACTTGTCCTTTGTGAACAAAATTTTTATCACACTTTATCTTTTTTTATAATAGTTATTAATTTCTCCGCTATTGGTTTATTGCTCTCCTCGAATTTAGCTCTTTTCTCAAATTTCACATTATCTTCGTCAATTTCATATTGATCGCAGTCTTCGCTAAATCCTGATTTTCTCGATTCCTCGTCGCGTTCACTTAAACACGCCTCGGGTTCAACATCCTCGACAATATCGTGTTCCTGATCCAAAAAGTCCGAGGGCACAAATTCCATTTGATCATCGGCGTCCGTTAAATCCGAGGGACCGTCAATTGTTGCAAAATTCATGTCACGATCGTCACTGTCCTGAATACTCCCGCCGGGATCCTCCTCCTCGTGAAGATCACCCATGAGATTATTGTCCGAAAACATTCCGCCAGGACTCAATGGTATATCAAGTGGTTCGAGTTTAATTGTCGTATTTGGCGACTCCGGTGATGTGGGACGTTGAAGACGTATTTTCGTAAAACCCTTTGACGAATCCAGCGGATCGGTTAATTGTCGTTTTTGGGCGCGTTTTGGACTAGAAGGTGTTGTTCCTGACGATGTTGATGGACGATTTTCTTTGGCCTCGGGTAATCGCTGATTAACTGCTTGTGACTGTTGTTTCGTCGGTGGAAGTAGAAGAGGAGGTCGTGAATTCTGTAAAAGAGAATTTTTTATTATTAAAAAAGAGAGATAATTATTTTATTTTTAAAAATAAATAGATACCTGAAAATACGTGGATTTAATTAACTTAAATTTATAAATGTTAAAAATTAAAAATATCTTGTCCTAGTTTTTTTCTTTCTCTTCTGGATAAAAATTTTGAAATATTACTTGTGAGGAAGGTCCAGCGAGTCCCTTGATTTGCAGTGCCTCCGCGGCATTTAGAAGTTGAGGTAATTTTTCATGAGCGACATTAACTTCGCCCCGATACATGAATTTGACTAGTGCCTCGACTTCCCAGAATTTGAGGTCTTTCATCAGAATAATGGGATGCTGACAAGGATTCTCGCGTAGCAATTCCGCCAAGTAATCGCTGCAGGTCGAAAGAATCATTTTGTGACACTTTAGTGAACGACCCTCACAAGCTAGAGTCACGTCGACAAATTGTTCTGAATCCAAAAGCGATGGAAAACTATTTTGCATGTTACTGTGATAACTATTCCACCTCAAGCAAACCTGAGAAATATTCAATTTTTATTATTATTTAATATTTAATTCCTTGTAAATTCGAAATAATTTGTTTAATATTTCCTTATTTTCTAAATTAAAAAATGTTTAATTTTAGTTTTTTCTTAACCCTAAATAAAAAATGTTCTGCTCTCCTCTAAAAATTCAGAGTAATAAAGAAAAAGTCGAAAAATGAAATTAGTAAAGCAATAAGGAAAATTTATTAAAATTAATCTAAAAAGCCAAATTATTTTTAAATTAGGGTAAGTGTGGGTATTATCGTGGAATTTTTTATAAGTCATACTTCCAAGTCGTTTAAAAATGATAAATGAAAATAATTACGTGGTTTTGTTTTTTATTTTAAATAAATATTTAAGTTTTCTTTTCTTTAAAAAAATTTACAATGTTATAGAAAATAGTTTTAATATTTAAATAAATGAGACTCATATCCTTGTAATCTCGCGGGACTTACAATTAGAATGACTTGAGGGTATTTTAACGAAACAAATTTTTTTATGAAGAATAACAATAATTTACGGAAATATAATAAAAGAATCATTTTTAAGAGCGTTATATAATATAAAAAAATCATTTTTGACACCACTGCACAGTTGAATCTCAAACCTATGTGAGCTACTATGACAACAAATTTTAAAACATTTTAAATAAATTAATTAATAAAAAAATAATAAAAAATATGATACAAATTATGTCTTAGGTGTCAGGTTCAAGGAGTGATTTTTTGGTCAACATTTTTTTATACTATTTGAAATATTCATTAAAATACTAATTACCGTGATAATACCCACACCCACTATCCACTTTTACCCTACTACAAAATTTCTGGTTTTTTGGTGCGTTCTAAAGGTATTTTTAAACTACTTAAAAATCTTGAATCTTACTTGAATATTTTTTAGATTTAGAAACTTTTGAATCACAACGAATTTCAAAAACAATACATCTTAATTATTTCTTTTTTCTGTAAATAATTAAATTCTAGAATAACTTTTTTAAAGTTAATTATTTTAATTAACTTAAAAAAATCCAGTCAAGAAAAGTTGTAATTTTCAAAAATAATTGAATTTCAGATTGAAATATTTTAAACTAATTAAAATTTCGTAAAAATTAAAAAAAAATTGAATTTTTTAAATGACTTTAATTGAAATCAAGAAAATAATCGGAGGAAGTTTTACACAATTAATCTTATTTTTAAAACAAGAGGGGTTCTTTAAACCTCTAAATAAGTTTTAAATAAAGTTTTTACAATCCTTTTTATTATTGAACTCCACTTAGGGTCATTTGGGGTAAATGTAAACGGAATATCTATGTTTCACTAAAAACATTAGTTTTTTTTGTTAAAACGTAAAATGGACGGATTTTTTTTGCATGAACTTGTTACTTTACTTCCCTAGAAAAGTTTTATGGAGTACAAAAAAATATTGATGCACCTGAATCGCCTTAAACTGACTGTTTACATTTACCCCGAGAATTTGAAATTTTTCTAAAATTCGGAGTAAATGTAAACACCACTGCAGTTAAGCGAAGTTTATGAAACAAATTATTTCAAGTATACTACTGTTTTAAGGGATGGAAAAACTGAAAAAAGTTCTTCGTAGATGTATAGAAAAATCAATCAGTTGACTGGCTAATGTATCTTAAAATAAACAATCAACCATTACAAACATAGTAATGTAAAACTTGAATAACTTTAACAAATTTTAATAGATTTTCATTCAACTTGATAAAAAAAAGTTTTTAAGGTTGCTGAATAAGAATCTAAAATCGAATTTTTTAATTTCAAAATGGCAGATCCAATAATTTATTAAATTTTTTTTAATGTAGTTGACGTTCTGTTTACATTTACCCCGAGTTTTCGAATTCTCGGTGTAAATGTAAACACTTAATTATTTATTAACTAAATTGACGAAAATCAAAAATCAAAGTCAATTTTTGTTAAGGCATTAATAAAAAAGAATTACAAATTTTAGTTTGATTTTTTAATTTATTTTTATGCAAATGCGAGACAAAATACTGAAACAGTAAAATTTTGATTTTCAATCTTTTTTTGCATTAAAAAATAACTTGTACTATGGCATTGCCAATTGTCAAAATAAAATATTGGCAATACTCAGAACATCTTGAAGGAGAGCTGAGGTAAAAATATTGACGTTGTACTTATTTTTAAATTTCTAAATTTAGCTGAAACATCTACTGTTTACATTTACCCCTTGTTTACATTTACCCCAAATGACCCTAAACTCTTTTTTATACGAATCAGAAAAAATCGGAGTTCTATCTTAAAAGCGAGGAAACAAAATAAAATTCTTATGTCAACTCTAAAATGATTTGAACGCTGTAAAAAAATGTTTCTGAATTTCTGATACATTTGATCGTTAATATTTTCAATTATAAAATTATATTCGAAACATCAATAACTTTTATTCCAAATAAATATTTAATCATTGCAATTATTTTACCCCTGGAATTTAGATAATTCAAAAATTTTTAATGCTAAAAAACTTGAAAACTTTAGAAAATTAGAAAAGCTTGAATAAAATTAAAAGGTAAGAAAAAAATGAATTTAGAGAGGAAAAAACTCACTTCAGCGGGTTGTTGTGGAGCCGTAATTTGTTGAGGTGGTTGTGTTACTTGACGAGGGGGCATTTTGATAGTAGTCGGCGCGACTTGCTTCACCTTCAAAGGAATCGTCTTCAAAACTAATGTCTTTGGTTGTTGTTGTTGCTGTTGTTGTTGACCCTGTTGAGTGGCCGAACTCGGTATGAAATTAGACGGCGAAATATTTTTCACCTTTCTCGAATAAGTTTGCATTGGCACTCTTGATTTTGTGGGAAATGAAGACTTCTCCCGTTGTTGCTGCAATACTATGTATTAAAAAAAAATTTAATTAGTTCTTTTTGTCATTTTTATTTTCAAAATTAGTGCATTTTTCTTCTTTGAAAAAAATTTTTAATTAGTTTTTTGTAATTATATTTTTTAAACTACAGAATCTTTTTTTAAAAAAAAACAATTTTTATTAGTATCTTCTGATGTAGCTTTTATTAGTGAATCTTTCTTTCATTTATTTTAAAAATAAAATCCTACTACTTTCTTAAGTGATGACAATGAAAAATTTAATAAAGTAAATGAAATAAACGAAAAAAAGGATTTAATTTTTAAAATTAATAAAATTAATGAGTAAATAAAAAAAGAAAAATGGAGAAAAGAAAAGAAACAAATAAAACAATAAAATAACAGAAATAAATATAAAAGCAAATGAAGAAAAAATAAAAGAAGTAAATTAAATAAAAAAAGTTAAATGAAACAAAAATGAAAGAATAATCAATTTCAAATACAAGTTACAATTTTCCCTCAATACAAAAAAAATGATTTTTCAATTATCAGAAAAATGTCCTAAATAGCCATTATCTCAGAATTGTAAAACACATTATTTTCATTTCTCGTTTTCAATTGCATTTTTACTCTTCCTGCTTGGAAATAAATGGGGAAAAAATTGATTGCGACTGTTTCTTGTTTTTTTTTCATTGGAAGTAGGAGAAAAAATAAATTTCCTCCCCTTCTCGATTTTAAATGTCCGTTTGCCCTCTTTTGTTTTAGGTCGAGGAAAAAATGAAGATTGAAGGGCAATTTACCATGATATCTTCGTCCAATGAGCCTACCACCGTGGTGAACTCTGAGATGTCGATGTAAATTGGTTGTGCCGCATTGTCGTGGATTGGCACCGCCACGTACAACAACGGCACCGCAAATTCGACACTGAGCACGTAGGGGATCATTTGTGCATAAATCAAAGTGTGCCCACACTGCACTTGGATTAGCCATTGCTCGAAGACTTCGTGAATGAGAACGTACTCGATGACCCAGAGCACTTGGCGATGGTGGTTGTAGGCCTTCCTCTAGAATATCGTCGTCTTCCTCCGGTTCTTGTTTCATTTTCAAAACGGACACTTTTTTCTCCACTTTTTCTCTCTCACTCTCTCAACCGAATGGAAGTAATGCCTCTTCTTAGAAAAACAAAATAATACCCTTATTAACTAAATTTATTTAAATGAACCATTTCTTTCCAAATCACAATTTATTTACGTTGGTGAAGTTCACAACGTTTATAATAAGATCTAATAGAAAAAAATTTTTTTACTCCAATTTTTTGCTTAACAATTTTTCTAACAATATTTTTTTGTTAGAAATTCAAAATAATTAAAAATTTGGCAATAAAAATATTCTTTTCTTATAAAGGTTAAATCATAAACGTCGTGAACTCCAGATACGTATTTATTTTTTGTTCGATGTTCTTTTTGACATTGAAAATTTACTCCAATGTGAAAACATATGTTTTTCGATAAAACTTGATACAAAAAAATACAGAATAAATTCTAAAACTTACATTACACTCTCGAGAAATGTAAAGAAATTATTTCCCCTTCTTGAAATTTCTAGAAATTATATTCCTGAATAGAAAATATTTATAATTAACGGGATTTTATATATATAATTAAATGAATAGAAAAATTCATAAAAATGAAATACACGTTATATTTTAAAATTCAATAATTTTTATTTATTGATTCTATTTTAATAAAAAAAACTTTTTTAAATCTTTTAAGAGATTAGAAATAGATATAAAATCAATACAGTGAATGAAGTTTCCAGAAATAAACATATTAATTAATTAAATATATAAAGCTCTGTTTTATAAAAGATTTAAATATAATATTGCTTATCGATAACTACAATAAAAATTTATTATTATTAAATTAATAATTTTTGAATTTGCAATTAAAATAGTTGTTTTAGTAAAAAAAAATTTGAACTTACATGTGTGTGTATTTAAAAAGAGAAAAATGAAAATATAGTTTATGTTTTGTCAGAACACGTGGTGATCATTGCATGAAAGTTTCACTGAATATACATATATAACAAAACGCACAAAGGTGACGCCACTCGTGCGCACATTTTCAAAACTTCTAGATACCACCATATAATAGAATTAAAATAGAGTTCTGTTTTTTCAATAAAGAAAAAGTGAAAATATCAAAATTCAGAGCTTTTTCACACAAGAAGATAAAATAATAATTTGAAAACTTTATATTTAATATTATTATTTTCAGTAAATAGAAATAAATTTATAAAATGTTATTTGAAAATTTTAGTAATTTGCAAAAATAAAACAAAAAATAATTAATAATAATAATAATAATAAATAATATAATAATTAATAAAATTTTAATTAGTAATTCTAACAACCATTTTTCACAAAAATAATATAAAAAAATATTAAAATTTGTCAACATTTTCATTCGCATTAAAATTGAAATTTTGATAATAAAGATAATAATTCAAATTAATGAAAGAAATGAACATTTTTACAATTATTCGAAATTAAAATTATTACTTTCATGAATTAAAACACTGACCTCAATTTAAATTAGTATAAATTACATGCATTTGTCTGTATAAAATTGTTTTCTTATAAATATTTTTACCACCTTCATTTCGAATTGTCGAATTTTCAACAACTTCTTGCATTTTCCATTTTTTTGTTTGCATATTATCATTTAAATTATTATTTTCTATTAATTTATTTTAATTTGTTTATAATTTTAACAAGAAATGTGAAATTCTTCCATTAATTAAAATTATTATCTTTAATATTAAAATTTCAACTTTTGATAAATGAATATAAAATATGTACATATTCTGGAAACTTCTTTAAAAATAAAAAATATTCAATTTATAGGTATTTTGTAAATATTTTGATACACAATTCTGTTTTTCGTGAAACATAAAATACAACTACGAAATTTATGAATTATAAAAAAAGTATAAATAAAACTAAAATTTCTACAAAATCTATGAATCATATAGAAAATAAATAAAAAAATACTTTTAAAAATTACAAAACAAAAAAATCTTGAAAAATAATGATTCACATTGAAATTGAAACATTCCCAACTAACGATCTATTTCGCTCCAAAATGTGTGATGGTCACTATTATTATCAGCATATGCGAGCTCGACGCCATTGAAAGACCGTCGTCGTCGTTGCCGGTCTCTAAGCGAAGCGATTCTATAAAAAGCTACTATAATCTCCCCGAACCGATAATATGTACATATATATATTTCTTATTTCGAAATGTTACTCGAATATTCATCAAGTGTGATATTTAAAATCGCTGTAAACACATTTTCATTTTTTCTTATAATGAAATGAAAAAATCGGCAATTTTCGACACAGAAAAGTGGATTTCGCGAAAAAAATCGAATTTCTTAATTAATTATTATTCAAATATTTGTCAACAATATCCTTAATGGAAATATTTCGTCCAAAATGCTTTTATAAACTAGTCTTCGGTATATTTTTATGAAACATTTTTCTAAATATAAAATTTATTTGCAAAATAGAAAACATATTTTTCAAAAAGCAAATGTATTTCCACGGACAAAATGTTCTTTCCAAGTTTAAAATATATTTCGATATTTTTATAAAATATTTTTCCAAATATCTACAAAATATATTTCGGTATTTTTATAAAATATTTTTATCAACGCTACAAAATATATTTTGCAAATACAAAATATATCTCCTAGTACAAAATATATTTCGGTATAAAAAAAATATTTTTCCAAGTATGAAATATATTTTGATATTTTTATAAAATATTTTTTCCAAATCGAAACTATATTTTTCACAGAAAAAAAAAATTTTTCAAGTTGCAAATATTTTGGTATTTTTAAAAAATGTTTTTCCAAATAAAAAATTTATTCTTGATGTGAAAAATATATTTTCTATTTGGAATTGTCCAAAATAAATTTTACATGAATAAAATATAATTCAGTATTTTTATAAAATATATTCACCAACGATATGTTTTTTATTTCTTAATTAAAACCTTCTTGCAAATTAACAGAGACGGAATAAAATTATTAATGACAATCAGTGTTTTTTTCCACTCGCCAATGTACTTTCAAGTTTACATTCAAGCTTCAAGATTATAAGTTTTCGACTCGATCCTTTCTAAAATATTTTCCCCATAAAATCCTTTCTTATAAATAATAGAAATATTTTCCCAAAGTTACTTTTCTGTTTCTTTTATTTTTTATGTATTTATTTGTTTTTAGCGTAAATTTGGAGTAAATTTTCAAGCAAAAACAAATTGACTTTTCGATTTAAGCATTTTCTCGTACGTTCTCTTCCTCTTTCCTAAAGTTTGGGGTTGATTTCTCCCTCTCTTGTCACAAATTCTCCCCTCTTTCCTATCTCTCTCTCTTTCTGTTTCTCTCCTCTTCCTTGAGCTTTTGCCGGTTATATGTGTGGTGAATTCACGACTATGACGACGTTGACGACTCGTTTTCACTTCAATATTTCGACGCACTTGAATTTCTTGAATTTCTTGCTTTTCTCTTTTCTCTACACACAAACTAAAAATTATCATTAAAAAAAGTAACTACTGACAATTACAAAATTACTCATACGACTCTCTTTTGTATCTCTCATCCATTTTCTTTCTGCAAGCTCGTGAAATTAAAAATCAATTTTTTTTTTGCCAAATGATCACATCACGTTTGATCTCTCGGAAAATGAAAACAAATATGAAAATTTTATTTTATTATTCTGTGTTAGTAGAAAAAAAGAAAAAATTTCTTCTCTCTTTTAAATTTCTTTTTCAAACCAACACTGGAGGAGAAAACGATTTTCCCTCAAGCCGAACCCGGGAATGACTAAAATCGAAATCGGTGGCCCTTAGGATAGTGTTTTGAGGACGCGCATGTGCGACGGCGCCGCCGGTCGTCGACGCATTATATCCAGTGCTATCGTGAATGCGCACCCGGGTTCATCCTACTATCCAACCGGTTAACATCGGCTCACCCCGCGAATTCTGCATCGATCGCGAACGACATTAAAAAAGACCGGCTACACATTCAATGTGTATATGGAGATACAAATATATGTACAAACACGTATATAAACGTAAATATGTGCGCGCACAACATATCGGCGATGCGTTATCAAGATTTTCGACAATTACTGTATTATCGTTGTTAAAATTTGATCCTCACGATATAGATTCAAATGTATACATGTACATATACATATTGAACTGACAAACGCGCGCAGGAATGATCCAACTGCCGGTCAGGTCAGGGGGTGAACAGAATCAATTACCTCGATAATAAACCAAGATTGATTATAGGCCAAGCTATTTTTTCTCTCTTCTTCTCTCTATTTTCCCCTATTTTTACTCCATTTTTCACTCAAATCTTCATTTCGAAAATTCACTTTTTGAAAAAATGTTTCCAAAAGAAACCTCCCTCAAAAAAAAACTAATTCAAAGTTTTTTTAAATATACTTTTAAAACTATTAGATAAATTAAATGCGAAAGATTGTCATTTACTTCTGAAATTATACTTTTATAACAATTAGGAAAATTAAACGCAAAAAATGATAATTAATTGCAATAGTTAAAAGTTAAAAACTCATCTCGTCTGTAAATGAATAAATAGTTTTTTTCGGCAAGATTTTTGTCGCATGATTTGTTAATTATCTTCGAGAGATTAAATACTAATTTATTTTAATTTAATTCTCGACTCATTGTTTTATTATTTTCGAATAAAAGATAATCTTTTGCATTTTATCATTAACATGCGAATATAATTAGTATTCTGCTGATTCAAAAATGAAATTAATTAAAAACGAGATTAAATAGATTCATTCGTATTCATTTTTGGTTTTGAAATGAAAAATTGTTCATTTTTTAGACAAATTTTTTATTTAAAAATCAAAAGTGCTTTAATATTGTGAGAAATTTTGGCTTTTTATATATGTTTTTGGAACTTAGAGTGAAAAAGTATATAAAGAATTATTTTAGGATTAAGATTAGAATATTAATATTATTATTTTAATATTATTAACCAAGTTCAAGTAACTATTAACGAAATTAAACCAAACATAACTTTATTATTAAATTATATATATATTATTAAAACATAGTAAATAATTTTGATATTAATATAAAAACATAAATAATATAGTTATCACGATAATGTCAGTATTTAATTCATCAATATATTAGAGACAGGAAAATATTTACCTGGCAATGAATTTATGTCAACTTTTTCCTCTTGAATCTCTATTGGCTCCTCTTGAAAATTGTTGAATTCAACTGGTTCTTCCTGATTTTCTTCTTGTCTTTCCGCACCATATGGTTGCACTAAAAAGAAAATAATTATATACATAATTATGTCAGAAAAATTGTCTCATAAATTAAACTATACACTAACTAAATTAATATTTTAAGAATTTAAAATATTTAATTTCATTAAAATAATTGAAGACTTTCCTTTAAAATTCAAATGAATAAATCTTTACATGTTTTTATTTTACTTTCAAAAATAAATTAATTTCCAAAATTTGAATTTATAGAATTTAAACGTCGGTGAAGTTCGCAACGTTTATGATCAACGATTGAAAAAAAAAGTTATTTTTTTACAAAAAAGAATAAAAAATTTTTTTTTATAAATTGTTATTAAAAAAATAAAACGTGTTATATTTTCTGTACAAAAATTTATAAAAATTTGCTTGAAAAAATATTTTTCTTCAGAATTTGTTGACTATAAACGTGGTGAACTTCACCAACGTATTTAAATTAAAATTTATCTGTATTTAAATAAATTAAGAATTTAATTTTTTTAATTTTTGATTAAATAAAATAATGATACACATTACATTTTTGATAAATTGAATTTTATATAAACTATACGTTTTGGAGAAATTGAATTTTGGATAAAATAAAACTGAAATAGATTAAAATTTAGATTTTATATTAAATGTTTTATGAATTTAAGTCGATTTAAATTTGTTACAGATTCGAATCGACTTTGAAAAATTAAATATTGAAATCAACAATTAAAATGCAAATAAAAGCAAATGTTCTACAAAACAAATTTTTCCAAAAACAAAATCTCTATAAACTAATTTTGAAAAAATTAAATGCTGCATGAATGAAATTTTGAGAAATTGAATTTTGAATAAAGTAAACTTTAAATAGATTTCAATTAAGATGAATAAAATTTTTCTATCTGTTTGAACTTAAATCGATTTAAATTCGTTCTAGAATTAAAATTTGATTAAAATAAATCAATTCGATTTTTAGTTCTAGAAAGAAAATTCGAATCGACAATGACAAATTAAATTTAAATTAATTAAAATTAAAATAAATTAAGTTTTTTATAAAATAAATTTTGCATAGATTAAAATCTGTGTCAACTAGAATTTTTTGATAAATTAGATATGTGGAAGAATTAAAATTTGATTAAGTTGAAATTTGCGTAAATATCGAATTTTGTAAAAAATAAAATTATTATTATGTTGATATTTACAATCCGCTATTGCAGGTTTTCCAAGATCCTTATATCGTCTCCTCGCTGCTTTCACGGCAATATAATCAGGTTCATGATTGTGCTCCATATGAACTCGTGGCTTTTTACAATCCGCTGTTGTTATTAAACTACCACGACAATAATAAGATCTCGCAACACATCGCCATCGAATATTAAACGGATGTTTCTTGTGTAATGTGTACATAAAATTATTATGTATTATTTTTGGCCCGCCTTTATTCGACAGAACCACCTAGAAATAAAAAGAAAAGAAATTCCAAACATTCAAATTTAAACTTTACAATAAACAACAAAAATAAAACTATTTCTCTCACCTCTGCTTCACCAGAGTCATCCTCCTCTTTTTTTTGGTTATGGTAAATAACATCTCTCTTTTTGCGATCCATTTTTCGCTATATATTCACAATTTTTTATATTTCCAATTAGAAGAAAATTAGAAAAAAAAATAATTCCCTTTTGTATTAAACTATAAAAAGTTTTCTTCTTATTTGTCCGAAAATGTTTCGTAAAATGGCATTTATTTATGTTTTCTATTACCAGTCGTTGATTCAAGTAGAAAACATGTGGTATTTGTGATTATTATGAAAAATGAATTTTAGATAAAAATTTACACTCTCACTGTTGGCAAACAATTTTAACAACATGAATGTATTGTTATTTTAGATTTAAAAACAATAAACGGTAAAGAGAACAATGCGCGATACTTTATAGCGTAGTAGATAAAATGTCAGTTGATGCTAGGTTGCTAGGTTGTCAGTTGAGAAATGGAAATATGGCACCACTGCACTCGAGAATCAATAAATGGCACTCTGACCGCATATTTGAAATATTTTAAACCGCCGTAACCTGGGATTCAAAATTATTCAAAATAATTATTATATTATTAATAACAATAATATTGCACTTTATTTTGCAAATAAAATATAAAAAATAAATAAAAAACTGTTATTTTAATATTCATCAATTCATCTTTACACTGCAGCTGGTGTGAAAGCCCTCTTACAGGAGCAAATAATTCAAAATATTTCTTCACTTATTCCTATGATATTTTAGAAGACAAAAATTTTTAATATTCAAGTTTTTTATTAAATAATGGTAAAGTGTAAAATAATTACAATAAAACTTTTATCTACATATTTAACTTAGAAAATTTATATTTCAGAAATAAAAATTTTTTAAACTTAATTTTTTCTGATCTTCTATTTAGTTCTCTTCGTATCTAGTTTCTACTAATTGCTTCCTCATAGAGGAAGTATTGTAATACTAAAATTTTTCCACTTCAATTTTTTGACACGTCTTTACGTTATTTGACCTCAGGAGTTCAAAAATGGCATTTTTAAAAATGTCATTCCGTATGTGTCTGTGTAAACATTACATTTTCATAAATATCTCGAGATGATGCAGAGCTTTAGAGATGGATTTTTTTTAAATTGTAGGTCTCACGTGCGGATATAAAATAAGAGTATTTTGAGATAGATTAATAAAGTTTAACTAATTTTATTTTGTAATTTTGCAAAAAAAAGTTTTTTGATAGTAACTTTAAAAAAAGGTTAGAATACCTATAAATGTTTTTCAAAAATACATTAATTTATCCGAAATTTAACCACTTTTACAATATTTATAAAAAATTATTCACATATTTCAATTATTATTATTAATATTTTTATTATCTTTTTAAGGAAGTAAAGTATTCTTGAAATGAGCACCAAAATTATAATAAAAATTTACAATGTTTATTTTTAGATATTTAGTGGACAATATTAAAAATAGATTGCTTTATATTACAAAATTATGGAAAAACATTCATTTATAGGTGTTCTAACCTTTTTTTAAAGTTATTGTCAAAAAAAGTTTTTTTGCAAAATTAAAAATCAAAAATAAATATACTTAAACTTTATTAATATATCTCAAAGTACTCTCATTTTATATCTGCACTTGAGAAATACAACTTAAAAAAAAATCTTCCCAAAAGCTAATCATAATCTCGAGATATTTATGAAAATTTAATGTTTACACACATACATACGGAATGACATTTTTGAACTCTTGAGGTCAAATAACAAACATATGTCAAAAAAACGAACTCGAAAAATTTTGGTATTACAATACTTCCTCTATGAGGAGGCAATATAAAGTTTACTTGACAAAACATTTAGATTTTATTTTAATTAATTTTTTATAAAATCGAATAATATTTTTAATTCGTAATTAAAAAATCAAATGTAAATGAAATACCTAGAAGGTAAATAAACTTTTAGTTTAGAAAAAATTTAATTTTAATTTTTTTTCGGTATTTAGTTTTTTATTTTAGTTGGTAATCAAAAGTCGAATAATTATCAGGTTCAAATTGAAATTAAAAATCAGGTTACTGGAGTAAACTAAAAAAAAGATTTCCTTTTCCAATGTTTCATTGTGTTTTAATTTATTTTTATAATAGTACAGTATAATATTAATTAAATCAATTATGTTAATAAATATTCTGTCATAAGCATCATGTGACCGAATAAAATTTACGGACGAGACTAGCTGATGACCTTTGCAGCGCTATCATTTCTTATTCCTCTTTCTCCATTATTAATTTTTTTCTTTGTGTTTTTTTGTTTGTTCTTTTAGTCCCTTATGCGAAGTAATTTGTAAATTTTGTTTTTGTTTCTTTGTTTTAACGACAAAAGCAAAAATCGTTGATTTTTATTTATTCCTGACATTTTTTTGTTCTGTTTTGTTCACAAATTACTTCCCTTTTTAAAAAACCTTCTCGTAACCACAAACCACGCAGATCATAAAACATTTTATTAAGGGGAAGCCCGCTCCGACTTAAATAACAGCTTAAGGCAAATATCTTTTGGTACAAATTAAATAATTATTAATTAAGACATACACCTGTAGCTTTATTGTATCTCAAAGGCATCATGATATACGTGGCACGAATTCTTCTTTTTTTTCTCATCAAGAATAAATATACAAACACTGACTACTAAAATGGAGTATGTTTTATTTTTCAAGTCGCTTAGAACTATTAATTTGTTAAAAAAAACACAAACACACACGGTAAAATACAAAATAAAAAAAACAAGTATTACACAAAAATAATATACTTAATCTTTCCTAAAATTAATTAAAAAAACATAATCTTGGAAGAAATAAACCCCCCAATCAACCTTAAAAAAGTAAATCCACTTTTAAGATTTAATTACAAATTCAAATTATTTATAATCGATTTAGAAATTAGTCTATTTAGATAATAAATCGCAAGTGGATCGAACTTTACTACAAATTAGCATTAATTAACGTACGATTCTTAAAGCTGAAACTCCGACAATTAATAATTAAATTAATTTATAACTGAAAATTTCAATTACTTAATTACTTAATAATTAATTAATAAAAATTCGTAATCAATAATTTGTAATTAATAATTTATAAATAATACTTTATAAATAATAATTTCAAATAATTTATAACTAATAATTTATAATTAATAAAAAATAACAATCTTTCTCTCTATTTCTAAAAAAATTTTTGTAATATTAAATTATTAATACTAAAAAATATATTAAAAATGTATTTTTTTCTGCTACTGTTAATAAAGAGACTCACTGGTGTAAGGAGGGAAGCGCATAGAGTCAAATAATCTTGGTAATTTTAATTTTTAAATTACGAGGAATATACTTCGATATAGTCACCGATATTTCACCTAAACAGAATATTCACGAATACACAATAATATTGGTTAGTCTTTTTTTTCCTTTTTTGTTTATTTACACACATCCTATACCTTAATCACTTAAACGTTAATAATATAAGAAAATCGCAAAGAGATTGGAATTTTCTTTGCGCGATAGTTTTCGTAAATTAGAAATGAAAAAAAATCTGATGCCTTTGAGAAACACAACAAATTCATAAAGCTTTACTTTTATAAAAAAAATTGTGAAGAAGATACGCGTGTGGATGATTTATTTCTCGAAAAATTCTCGAAAAAAAGACAACAATTTTTTCTTTTCCTTTGCTAGAAAATAGCAAAAAAAAATTATCTTACACGTAAATAAGAGGGAAAGAATGCCTGATGCCATATTTAAAAAAGAGTCACGAGATTTACAAAAAACGAAATATTCATATCTCGGAACCAATAAAGATTTATAAGAAAATCGGAAAAAATTAATCGGTACGATCGAAATGATTATAGCGATGTAATAAATGTAAATGTGCCTCTTTTTTCTCTAATTTTTCGGAGGTTTTTATTTGTTCCTTTGTGTCGATGGGAAAGAAATAAATAAATAAATAAAGAAAAAATGTAGAAGGATTGGACTAGGATGAAAGCGTTATTATGTTATTCTTCAAGGAATTCGCGTGTACTTGGTTCAATAAGAAAAAGTAGCAAAAACCTTTCCCTACAATTCCATGACGGATGCTAAGTAGTTTTTTCTTCTCTTTTTCTCTTTCTTTTCTCTCATCTATTATTTTCGCATCCAAAACATTTTCTTTTTTCTCTTTAGTTGCGATGACTTTTAGTTCGGTACCCGACATTCTTCGAATAAACATACGTCTCTAGTCTTCGCTAATATGTATACGAACGAACACGAACATCGGGAAGGCCAATTTATGGGGATAAAGATAGCGTTTTCTTGTTGTTGTTACTCTTGTTGTTGTTGCTGTTGTTGTAGTTGTTGTTCTGGAGACTGATGATGAGCAATGAAACTTAAGGACAATTTGTACCTTAAGATTTTGCTTTTTGGCCAGCTCCGAAAATTTGTGACGTTTGTTGCAACCATTATCATCATCAACATCATCATCATCATCATTATTATTATTAATATTATTATCATGATTCAGGGTTCTGAGCCGTCAAACAATCATTCGGCATAACCGAAGAACCAGAGATAGGAGGGAGAACCACACTGATTGGGCCAAAGTACTGCGCGACAGCAACAGACGTAAAAGAATTACGAGCGCTCCAAATTGCACTGTTCTGTTCAACCAGTACAATCTGTTGAAAAGAACAATAAAATTACCTTAAAAAATTTTTTCTCACATTTTAAATATTTTTAAATTTTACGTCCAAAAATTGAATTTGATTTTTTCTGAATTTATAAAGTTTCTTAACTTGAAAAATTAACAAATTCTTTTATTTATACAGCATTTTTTTAAAGTTCAGGTAAAAAAAATGTTATTAGAAAAACCATAAAAAATCTCTTTAAAAACTCACAATTTTCTCTATTTCTAATTTTAGGATTAAATTTTAGATTTAAATTTAGATTACAATTAAAGTTTCATGAGAAAAAAATACTTTTCTACATTTTTTTCTAAAATTAAATTCTTCATTTAAATTCAAATTACAATTGCAGTTTTATGAGATAAAAGACATTTCTATTTCTACAATTAAATTCTCAATTAAAGTTTAAATGAAAACTAAAGTTTTACGGAAAATAAATTTTTACAATAAAATTTTAGATTTAAATTAATTATGGCAAAAGTTTCTTTTTTATTTCTATTTATAAAATTATTAATGAGATAAAAGACATTTTTATTTCTATTTCTACAATTAAATTCTCAATTAAAGTTTAAATGAAAACTAAAGTTTTACGGAAAATAAATTTTTACAATAAAATTTTACATTTAAATTTAAATTATGGTTAAAGTTTCGTGATAAAAAAATGTTTCTTTTTTATTTCTATTTACAAAATTATTTTTAGATACACAATTAAAGTTATATGAGTCAAAAAATTTATTTTCTATTTCTACTTCTACAACTAAATGTTAGATTTAAAATTAAATTTAAATTGAAAAAAATAAATACAGTTTTGTGAGAAAAAACAAAACTTAATATGAAAAAACTGATATGTTTAAAAAAAATCATTTTTTGCAAAAAAAGTCTCAATTTGTATGAATTTCTAAACAGAAGCACAGAAATCTTAAATATTGACGAATTTAAGAAGTTTTTAGAAAAAAAATTTGAAAATAATTTGTTTTAAACGAAGGAAAATTGTTTGTTTTTTAAAAAAGATCCCATTCCTGCTATTATTTTCAATATTTTTCTTTTTCCAATGCATATTTTTAAAAAAGTATAAAAATTATAAAAGAATATCCCAGAAGCAACTAGGAAGCTTAAAAATTGCGGAAGTTGCGAGCTTTTAAATGAAATAAAATTGCCAAAAAAACATACTTCTTGCGTTATAAGCTTAAAAAAGTCCCTTAATAATGTAAGTTATAATATTAAAAAATGTTAACAGAAGTTACAAAAAATCTAAAAAAGTAGAATTTAGAAAGAAAAAAATTTTTTAAATAAAATTTCAAAAACAAGCTCTTGGAAAAATAGTCTCCAGTTTGATTGAATATTTTCCTAAATCGCAATAAAAAAATAAAAATTGTCCTAAAGCCAGGAATTTTTTAAAAGTCAAAAATTCGATTTCGTTAGAGAAAAAAAGTAGTCGTATTGTAGAAAATTCGAAGTATACCAACAAAAATGGTCAAAACTGCAAAAATCGTTAAAAGAGCAAAAAAATTGTTTAAAAAAACACCTAAAACTTCACAATAACGGAAATACGAAAACAGGGAGAAAACAATGCAAACAAATAAAAAAAATAAAAGAAAAAACACAATATGGAAATAAAATAATCAGTGAAATAAAAAATAAAAAAACCTTAGAATGAAAGTGAATAAAATTACCTTGTAATATGTGAGCGGGCGACTGGCAGTGTCTCTGGGCTTTCTTTGAGAATAAACTGCCGAATTCCTAAAATATAATGCTCCAAATAAGACGGCCAATCAATTTGCTTAACATCAAACATAAATGTTTCTCTATCCTGTTGACTGAGTTGTGCATCCAGTCTTCTAACATTATCGTCCTTAAAATTCCATTGTTGTGTGCTAAAATACTCTAAACACGAGGCCGCTTTATCGAGTTTCGCTTGAATACGAACCATAAATGGTTTCGATCCTTTCAATTTGGCAATAAAATCCAAGATGTGAGCGGGCAACGTATGTTGGAAAGCGACAAATATTTTGTTCAAAATTGAGGAACTTCGTGCACGACCACCTGGATACCATATTGCATCATTCACTGGATGCATTCTTGTATATTTAAATGCCAAATCAACAAATTTCTTCCATGTTATTGGATTTTGTTGACCAGTACAACAATTATAAATCATGATACTGTCAGTTGGATGTGTTGCAGTTCTCCATGCCGCGCATATCATTAAATTAATAACAATATCGACTGGCACCAAATCGGCAACCTTTTCCTCATGGCACATCATTGTTCTGAAATTAAAAAAATATCAATTCGTTATAAATATTTTCTTCCAAAATTACACATCTACTAGCATATATTATGACAACAAAAATTATTTTTTTATGTTACACCTACTTTATTATATAAATTACGAAATTTTTATTTTTAAATATCTGAATAATTCAAAATTAACTAAAATTTGAAAAATATAGAGTAAAAGTGGGTATTATCGCGGGTCTAGGTATCATCGCAGTATTTTGTATTTTATTGAATATTTCAAATTATATAAAAAAAATTTGACTCTAAAAAATCACTCCTTGAACCTGACACCTAAGAGATTATAATTTGTATCATATTTTTGATTATTTTTCTTTTAATTAATTTATTTAAAATGTTTTAAAATTTGTTGTCTGAAAAAAAATAAAAATGGCTCAGTTTGGTTTGAGATTCAACTCTGCAGTGGTGTCAAAAATTATTTTTTTATATTATCGGTGTTTTCAAGGTCTCATTTTAAAGCTTACATCTTCTACTTTAACAATTTAAAGAAAATTAATTTAACAAAATTTTTCACTGTTTTATTACTATTTAGAGAAAACAAAAATTTCAATTTTTTTGACAATTGTAGTTTTTTAACAAGTCGTCGCAAATTAATGTTATATAACGCATTTTAAAGCTTATTTTGTCACCTTTAAAATGCTTTTTTAAAAATTATTGTACGATATTTTTCAGAAAGTTATTATCATTTGTTTAAAAAACAGCCCTTTTTTCAAATAATTAGAATTCAACTCATTTAAGAGCAAAAAGTTAATTACTAATTAGAATTAGGAATGATTTTCATAAATTTAAATTTAGAGAGTGAATTAACAAATGTCTTGTGAACAATTTTTTTAAAAATCGTATTGAAAATAATTGTATTTTTGTAAATAATTTTATTAATGTTTTCAAATTCAGCACAGATTATTTCTTTGAAGAGTTTTATTAAAATTTTTGAAAATAATAAAGAAAAATTAACCAGTCAATAAGAGAATTCTTTTAAAATTTAAAATCTAAAATTACTAAAAAATGAAAGTTAATTTTTGAAAATAAAAAATTTTCTAATTTGCGTATAAAGAATGGAATTTCGCATTTCGAACGTAACATTTGCTATAATTATTAATAAAAAAGATTGACTACTGATAAAATTATCGTAAAATAGAAGAAAATTCACCTGAAGAAACCTTTTCCAATTGCGGCAATAATTCCAGTTGGTCCATTCCAATTGTCAACCCAGCCGGCAACTGGCTCTTTAAATGATGAGAGAACAATCGATGGTCGAACGATTGCAACTGGCAATGTACCACTTTCACGAAGGAGCATTCTCTCCGCCAGTGCTTTTGTAAATGTATAGGTATTTGGCCTTCCAGCAATGAGCTTTGGTGTCAATTCCTCGACGAGCTTATCGTCCATCCACTTGGTAAAAGAGATCACTTGTTCCGGATCCAAAGGGACTGGATAAATTTCTTCATTAACATCAGTTCTATCGCAATTGCAATAAGCCGTCGATACGTGAATTAGAGCCTAAAATTTTATTCATTTCATTATTATTAAATGAGCTTTTGCAAGAATAAAATATAAAAAAAAATTTCGTTTCCTTCCATTTAGATGAAAAGAACTTTGTTGAAGTTTATAAAGCTTATAATCAATAATTCAGAAGCAAACATTTATTCTTCGAGGCAGGCAAAAATTTTTAAAAACTTTTTGCACAAAAACTTCTTTTAATCATTAATCAGAGACGTGAACTTTATCACCATGGATAAAAAATTAAGTTCACATCTTTGAAATGAACGAAACAATTGTAATAAATTAATGTAAAAAAAGATAATTATAAACGAACAATTACAATTATTTGTAAAATATAATTATTGAATAATTCTGAGTAGTGAATAATTATAATTACTGAATAATTCTGATTAATTGAACAATTGTAATTATTGAACAATTATAATTAACGAGCACATCTAATTAATGAACAATTTATAATTACCAAACAATCGTAATTAAAAACCAATTTTCAAGAAATAAACGAAAACCGAAAATAAACGAAACAATTATAATCAATCAAGAAAATCAGAGACGATAAATAATTCTTGGATTAGCCTATTGAATTATTTAAGGAGAGGTCACAAGGGGTGAAAAGCTCACCTCTAAATTGTGCATACGGTGGCAAAGCTCGACAAGTTGTTTCGTGCCAAGCATGTTAATGGTGACGGACAATTTTAAGGCCTCGTCGAATTTAACAGTCGCTGCGGAATGAAATACAACTGACACACAGTGAATAAGTAGATTTTGATCCTCTTCCGAGATTCCAAGTTCCGGTTCCGTAACATCGCCTGCCACCGGTACAATTTTCGTCAAATCATGAGGTGAGTCCCGGCGTATTTTCCCAAATAGCTGCAGGATAATTTTAAAAACCATTAATTTTCTTTTGTACTAAACATTTTAACAACTTAATTATAAATTTTTTAATTAAAATAGTCACATTTTTGTAATTGAATGAAATTAAATTTTCATTTCACTGAACCGATTATTAGGTCACCAAATTATTGTTTCACAGATATTTTATTTTGCAAAATTTCTAATTAATCTATTTTTCATATATAAAAAATTTAGTCTAATGTAAATTTTAATTAATAAATAATTAAAATCTAGATTAATAATCGTTTTATTCCGGTAAAAATCTGTTTGTTGTTTGAAAATAGTTTTTGTTTGTTTTTTTGTCTCCTAAATTTTTTAATAATTTTTCTCTTTAAATGTTTTCATACTTAAAATTTATGTATTAGAAATCACTAAATTTTTTATCAAAAAATTTGAAAATAATTGAATTTTTGCGAAGAATTTTATTAAAATTTAGAACAAACATAAGTACCTAATTTAATTTTTATTCAAGAATTTTTTTTAATTAATTTTAATTGAAAATTTTGAAAGTAATTGAAATTTATGAAGAATTTCTTTAAAGTTTTTAAAATTCGAAAAAATATAAAAATTTGAGAATAAATAATTGAATTTCGTTTTTTAAGTTTTTTAAGTCAAATTAAATTTTAAATTCCTTTTGGTAGAAGCGTTAGGAATTTAAATTTCTACATTTTAAAGTTAAATTTGAAAAAAATTATAATTATTTGTCAATAATATAAATATAAATATTCATGTATCCCTTTATTTTAAAATTAACGATTTATTTTTGAAATTAAAAATTAATTTTCAAAATTAACGATTCATTTTTAAAATGAAAAAACAGTTTTCCAAATTAACGATTCATTTTGAAATTAAAAAATAATTTTCGAAATTAACGATTTATTTTGAAATTGAATTTTTAAATTAAAAATTAGAGATAAATTTTCGAATAGGATTAAATTTTCAAGAAAAAAAAATTACTATGTGATAAAAGTAATAGTCAATCTACTCACGGGCGCATTGAGAAGTTCCTGTAACCTTTGCTGAACGTTTTGTCCCTTTTTGGGTCGCATAAGAAGATAGATATTTTTAATTCCGGGACAGGACCTCAGTAATTTCTCAACGAGGACTTTGCCCATGAAGCCAGTGCCTCCGGTGATGAAAATTGATCGATCTCGATAAAAGTCTTTAACAGATGTGTACTCTCCACAAGCCATTGTAGCCATTTTTTCTTTGATGCGTCTTTTATTTTCTTTGGAAGCGTTACAGTGAAAATTAATTAGTCAAAAATAGTAAAGCTGACGACGTTTGTCAATAAAGGGAAGCAATTAGAATTCCTTGATTTTTTTTCTTTTGCAATAAATGACAAAAAGAGACGAGAAAAAGTCGACCTTTTTTTTCTTTTCTTAACAGGAGAAACGAGCAAAATGTTTCTTCTGCTATTTTTTGTTTGTTCTTTGGAAGATATTCTCAGAGAAGAAGACAATCGTTATATGTTTCTAGATGTTTCAGTTTGTCGCCTTTCCTAGATTTGGCAAGCGGACACGTGGACGCGTTTAAATTCATTTCGAATCAGTATGCTCTCCTTTCCTGAAATCAGAAAAAAAACTATTTTAACTTTTATTTACAGAAAAGAATTTTTTAATATTTACCAATTTTACTAATGACTATTTTTTGCTAAATATTTTTCAAACATTTAATTTCACTGTTTAATATTTTTTTGGCACAAAAATAAACACTGGCTGTATTTTTTTTAAATATTTAATAAGTACTTTTCGTATTCTTTTTATTTGATCAAAAAATTAACACTGACTATATTTTTCCCAAATAAAATAAGGAAAAATAAGAAATCCAAAAAAAACTTCAAATTTCACTCAGTTGAAAATTGAATTTACACAAAAAAAAATTTGCATTCTCAAGAATATTTTTGGGACAACAGAATACAAAAATTGAAGTTATCTTGAATCTCAAAAGTTATTTGATTGTAAATTTAATAAAGACAATAAATTGAACAAGTGATGTTGCTTGAAAGATGAATTCAAGGCTTTTGTAAGTCTTGTAATGTGTAGATTCACCTTGAATAAAATTATTATTTTGTAATCGACAGATGTATTGTCACACATGGCAAAATGATCTTTAGAAATTCTCTCCATCTCTTTCTCTCATACTTATAAATGCATAACGCAGAAAATACCTCGTTACCTATTAATGTTTATCACTACAGTGCTTTTTATACTCTTTATAAAATAACGGATATAACTCTTATGTAATCGTCTATATAATTACACGCAAAGGAAACAAAAATAAATTATTATAAATTTTCATTTTTTTCGCCAAAACAATTTTTTATCCTATTTTAGAAAAACTTTTGAAAACAATTAAAAAATAATTATAAAAATAAAAAATAATTTTTATTATGCTTTTATTAAATTTTAATAAATAATTTAAATTTTCTCTCATTTTTTCAAGAATTTTGTTTGTAAAATACCAAATGAAAAATTTTATTTTATTGCTATTTTGTCCACCAAAAAATTCATTTACACGGATTTTAAAAATGTATTATTTTTTTCTAATTATACTAATATTTATATTAATTTTCGTAAATTAAAACTTAAAAAATGACAGAAAATTTGAACTATTTGATGAAAATTTAATATACAAAATAAACAATAATTCCCCCACTACTTTCTTTCATCCAAAAATTACTGTGTTCAATTTTTAATATGATGATAAATATAAATGAACCCCAAGTTTTGAACGTTCAAATGAATGAAATATTTTTTATTGAAGATGTTTTAATAAATTACTAATCATAAAAAAATTTTAAAAATAAAATTGTACTTTTACTAACTCAGTAATTAATTTTTTTACTAGTGAAGCAAAATAATTGCAATGAAAATTTAATTTTTAGAAGAAATAAATAAATATCGTTCATTTGAACGTTCAGAACTTTAGGATCTTAAATATAAATATAATATGAGTTTTTCAAAAATAAAACAAACAATGGGAAAAAATTTGAAATATTTTATCAGAATTTAATAAGTAAAATAAAAAATATTTTCCCCATTGTTTTTTAAGGCCGAAAAATTAAATTGTCCGGATTTCAAGAAATTTATTAAAGTTTGATAATATTTATTTACATATTTCAAAAAATTTATAATTAAATTTCTAACAGAAAAATAATTATTGAATTAAGAAGATTGAGATTATAATAATTCTTTCGACGCAGAAAATAAATTCAGATTCTTCATATTTTTTTTGTAAAAAGAAAGTAAAGACTTCAAAAATACTTTTTCTTAAAAGAAAATTTTCTTTTTATTGTTTGTTGATATAAAACAGTGTTTAAAATGAAAAGAAAAGAGTTTTAGTTTTGTTATGTATTCAAATTTCGCTCCCTCGTCACCTAAAATGCCATAGAATTTTATATGGATTCCCATAAGAACAAATGGAAACAGGCAAAGCCGGAGTATTACACGATTTTGTATGGATTCCCATTGGGGGGATTTTCCTTTCACGAACTCCTTTCTACAGAACGAGAATTTTCTATACAGATATGGAAACGTTTTATTTTGCATTGAAACATTATTATTATTATATTCAAAATTAATAATTATTGTCAAAATTGAAATGCCACTTGAGTTTCTGAACTTTTAAATAAACGCAATACATAATTTCTATTTTTTTAATAATTTAATATTTACTATTTGTTTTGGTTTATAAATTATTTTCTATCAAAATTTCTTGTAATTTTTAGATATTTATTATATTGGCATTTTTTAATTTTTTTTTTTTTTGTTATTTCATGAAAAAATAGTTTTTCTATCAAAAAATAGATTTATTTTGAATTTAATAAATAGTTAATTTTCATTAATTAATTAATAATTATTAGTATAAGTGTAGAAAAGTAGACAATTAACTATTAAAATCCGAGCAAATTATAATTTTGCCATACGGGGAAAGATAATTTCTACTTATTAAATTTTAATAAATATTATTATTTATTATAAGTTAAAAAAATAATAAATGATGAAAAATACGAACAAATTTATAATTTTCAGTAGAGGGAAAAATAAGAACATTTGGAGGAAGGAGAATATATTATTTAATTCGTCCCTCTCTATTTTTTGCATAAAATTGGATTTCGGATTAAGATAAGTAAAGGACATATTAAATTATTAGAATCCGAGTAAATTTAATCTTCGGTGTAGATAAAACAGGGAAACAATTTTTTTGAGAGGGAGAATATATTATTTAATTCGTTTCT
The DNA here is from genome assembly GCA_032872475.1 of Leptopilina myrica (nomen nudum). Taxonomy (NCBI): domain Eukaryota; kingdom Metazoa; phylum Arthropoda; class Insecta; order Hymenoptera; family Figitidae; genus Leptopilina; species Leptopilina myrica (nomen nudum). The sequence continues at coordinate 9,965,118 of CM065465.1, forward strand.
CCTCTCTCTCTATTTCTCGCGTAAAAGTGTATTTTGCAGAGGCGAGCATTATGCGTAATGTAAGGGAAAAGATCAGACGATGGTCGAGAAACGGATTCTGGTTTAGATTCTAGGTCAGCGTCCCGGCCTTTTGCGGTCACCAAGTCACAAAGTAGGAGGAAGGCCGAGGAACCGTCCCCGTTACATGAAAACCCGTTATACTTGTATTATTGATGATGAGTCTTCTCTTCTTTTTTCCTTTATATACTTCCACCCGCGGATAATTTTTTTTCTCCCTCCTTCTCTACTTTTTTCTATTTTTTTTCTCTTCTCTTTCCACATAGTTGCAATTTTATCCTTCTTCCTCTTATTTCTCCATTTATACAAAAAAAAGAACGCGCGCAACTTTACTTCCCACAGAGAATGAAAGAGAGAAAAAGAAAGAAAAAATATAAACGAGAGAATTACATTTAGAAAAAGTGTCAACAACTTTTTAAATGGCCATTAAGCAAATTTAATTCTTTATCTAAATGAGAAAAAAACTTTCACTCTTTTCCGGGTGCAAAATAAAAAAAAATTGTCAACGATATTTTAATGAAAAATTGATCTCAAGTTTTCTCCCTCGGAAAATTTCAAAACATTTAATAATCCATTTAAATATTAAACGGTAGGTAATTTAAATTGACAATTTAATTTAATTTTCAATAGTTTTATTTTTATTTAAAATTATTATTTGTCTACTACTAGTTTTAAAAAATTTTTAATTCAATAATTAAGTTTCAGTTTTAATTTAATGCTAAATTATTTAATTTTTTTTGTCATTAAATTAACTATTTTTTATTATCATTTCTAATTATATTATTATTGAATTTAAAATTCAAAAATTCAATTTAAGGAGCTTCGCGGCATGCAGAATAAGTACTGTAAATTTCAATCTAGAACCAAATAAAATTTTTTTTTTTAATCTACATGAGATTATTTTTGTGTAATTGACAAACATTTGAAGAAAAAAATCAATTTTCGATTTAAAAAAACGACACTTAATTGTTTATAAATATTGTTTAAATTAATTTATCAAAAACCCGCTACATATTTCTGTTCAAAATTTAATTCTAAATATGTAGTAAAAAATACGATTGAAAATATTAAAAATTGATTTAGTTATGTATGGTCACCACTTTAACGGTCTCTAAAAAGCGTTTATCCAATAATTTTTTCAATGTATTAATTTTTTTTAAGGAAAGGATATACAGTAACAATTTTTCAAGTAGTTATTGACTTATTCACTTAAATTACAAATTACAAATTTTCATTAATAAATATTCTAAAATGGCGACATAGAGCCATTTTTGTAATGCATTTTTACGTAAGGTAAATTTCTTCTCTTGTAAAAAGCTTGAAATTTCCATTTCAAAAAAATTCAATCAAAACATCGATTTATGACATGTATAAAACTTTTTGTCCCTTGTTCTAGAAGGTTCAAAGAAGTTTTTAGGCTAATGAAATTTTTTTTTAATGTCTACAGTGGTTAATTAATTATGATTTTTTCTTATTACGTAAATTAAGTATTTCTTATTTATAATTAAGACTATCGAATAATAAAGTCAAAAACTACATTTTTTATTAATTTTTTTTAATAATAACATTATTTAATTGAAAATTCAAAAATTAAATTCAATTTCAACTTACTGATAAATTGTTAAAATAATATATTGACAATCTTTTTAAAAAATCTAGTATTTAAAATTTCCAATTTTTTATCGCATTTGTAATAATACATGAATTTTCAATAAGTGAAATAGAAGAAATAAAATGTCATCTGTTTAAGTTTCATAAGCTAGAAGTAAAGAAATAAAAATAACCTATTCAAATTGATAATTTGAACGAAATATATTGTTTTCTTTTCTTGTAAGTATCTCAAAGGGGAAACAAAGAATTGTCACGTTATTGTCAAAAAAAAAAAAAAAAAAAAATAAGAAAAAACAGAAACACGTGCATCGATACATTTATTTTCAAGAGATGCAAAGAAAACATTTTCTATTCACGTTTTCGCCATTTCGAAAAAGAAGAAAAAATTAAATGATTATAAATTATCATCATTTATTTAAATTGTTTCATAATCAAAAAACAAAATAGTGTAAAACGCAAAAAGTATCTTTTTTTCTTAAGTAAATTAATAAGATTTTGCCATTAAGTCATTGAACATAATTGATTCATAAATATTAGACATCAAATAAATAATTGAAGGAATTTAAATTACATATTATACTACTTTGTATTATAATCCAAGTAATGGATAAATTATTAATTTCTCAGTAGGAAAAGTTGAATGAAAATTGACAGCATTAATTATTATTTGATGAATACGTTATGACACAATCAACTTTTTTAATTATTATTATTATTTTAAAATATAATTTTATACTATTATTATACTATCTTATACTATTATTAGCTCCATTTCTTCTATAGATTGTCACAAATGTCAAGACTTTTGTGACAATAATTTGGTTATTTTTTCAGCGTGACGTGTATTCTAAGTGCGATTCCCAATTTGAAAGTAAAAATTCTGTTAATGATTCAAAGAGTAGAACTTTAAAGAAATAGTCAATAATTACTTTACTAATAAATAGTTATTTTTTACTAATTGCTGAAGTAAAAAATTAAGCCATAATTTTACTAATAATTAGTTATTTTTAACTAACTCAGATTTAGAGAGTACACACAGAAATAAGAAATTCAAATAAATTTTATTTTGTGCTAAATAAAATTTTTAGTTAACTCCAATAAATTATATTTTATTTAAGTAAATAATTTCTCTGGATGTATATTATCATTAATAAAATCACTTTCTAAAATTAAATTAGTAAAAATGTTTACTAATTTGAATTAGTGCCTGACTCTTTGCTCTTGAATCAGTAAATTGTACTAATTGTAAGAAATTTGTAGAAATTACTATTCACATCCAGAGAACAATATTATTTAAACAAAATATATTTTATTTTACTTAAATAAACGTATATTTGTCTCAGAACCAACTAGACTTTTTATTTGTTTTAAATAAAATTTTTATTAGACGTACATAAAACATATATTTGAGTGAAATAAAATTTTATTTAAACCAAATAAAAAGTCTAGTTGGTTCTGAGACAAATATACCATTTCTCTATGGGTGCAGTAGTAAAATTTACTAATTCAGTCAGGAACTGATTAAAATGAGTAAACATTTTTACTTATTAGAATTTAGAGAGTATTATTTAATTATAAAGATTTTGTCTAGACTAAAAAGAATGTTAATATTTTGCCGAGTGGTTATAATTTTTTCTTTACTAAAATTTTAGTAAAAAATAACTAAAAATTTTCACTATTGTCAATTTGTGATATAATTTTCACTAATTTAAATTTAGAGAGGACTATTACTATTATGTTACTTTTTTATTAGATAACAATTATTACAATTATTATTTTATACTTGTCTCACTGTAAAAACACTGCAAAAACACGCATCTTAAAATACATAATGTATCACTTTTAAAACGATTAAAACATCTTATTTTTCCATCTTCTATCTTAGAAACTAATGCATTATTAGATAATAGACAAGTAATCGGTTATTTGGAACGGAATAATTTTTTTTCAGTGCGGTAACAAAATTTATAATTGATAAAAACCTTTTTTTTTAAAATGCAGTTAACTTTTTTTACAATGGAAGAAAATGAAACTAAATGCAGTCGAAATATTCAAATATCGAAGACGCCACTCACGGGACGTTTATATATGTGGTTAAAACTAGTTTTACAGGGAAGAAAAAAAATTTATATATAACAAGGTTAAGGTTGAGTGAATAGTGAATTAATTACGATGTGGTATGTCAAAAACGTCGAAGTAAAGTATGTCAACCGGTCATTGACTTTCAAATCTCAACAATGTACATGTAGAGTTCTAAAATTTCCGAGAATATTCTCATTTGTGTATATACGAGAAAGTTTAATTCCAAGCTTATGCTTTTTAGTTTTTTGCGAAAAGCTACAAAATTCAAAATTAAATGTACCAAAAAGGTTTGTTTTAAAGAATTCTATTTTAATTAATTTTACTAATTAATTCATCTAATTTAAATGATTTTACTCTATACCTAAATAAAACTTTATTTAAACTTTGTGAAAATTAATGACAATTCTTTAAATTTTTATATTAATTTTTAATACACCGAGATAAAAGTATTTTTTGGTTCAAATAATATTTTTAGCCAAATTTAATTGACGCAAAATAATTTTTACTTGAGATACACAATAAAAATTAATTTCATAACAAAGGTACATATAAATATTTCTTGAATAATAGACAAGTAACTTTAATAAAAAAATGAAATTATAACTACCAAACAAAATAGTATTGTTTATTAAAAATTTATTTTTTAAATTATACGAATATTATTTTCAATTTTACACAATTTAAAAATTTACTAAAAATGATTACTTATTTTAATTAGTCGTTCAATTCTCACTAATTCAAATTTTTGTCAGTAAAAAAATTTTTAGTGTAAAATTTTGCTATATCACTTGAATTAAAATAATATATATATTACTTCATTAGTTATATAGTGAGAGAATTTTACAAATTAATTTAATTATTATTATTATATATTATTATTTTTATTGTTATTTTTATTATTACTTTTATTATTTTAAATATTTTTTATTACTATTTATTCACTGTAAAAAATAAATCTTACTTTCGGTTCCCTTTTGACTAAAATCTTTCGAGTTTAAACAAAAGTATTATTTTTCTCAGAAACAACTAGACTATTTATTTGTTTTAGATAAAATTTTTATTTGAAACGAATAAAAAGTCTATAAATATGGTTTTGAGTCAAATATATATTTTTTCTGAGTGTATTTAGCAAATTAATTAATCAATAAATTTTACTAATGTAATTAATACAGAATTTTTAAGTATGAATATAGAAAGGTAATTATATAATTATTATTAAATATTGAACAGAGATTAACTTTGACTATCTTATAGTGTTCGCAAGTTTTTTCATTCAATAAAGAGTAAAAAGTACAAATGTTACTCTACAACGTGTTTTTCTCATTAATTTATGAATCTATAAATATATAATTAATTTATTTATTCATAACCGGGCAAGGAAATGTCTTAATCGTACAAAAAATACTACTAGATTAATAAAAAAAAGATCAACTATTCCACACGGAAAAAACCATTCAACTAGAACATCTACAAATGTTACTATATTAAAATGAAATTTTTGTTTTAGTTTTAATTCAAATTAAAATTAAAATAATATTTTCAATACTCCAAATAAATTTTGTCTAATTTGCTTCAAATACTGAAATTATTACTTTAAATGCCATTTAATTGAGTTAATTATATTTTTTATTGAGTGAATATTTAATTGATAATAATTAATCGGTTATTTTCACCAAATAAATGTTTTCTGCAGTGTATTAATTTATCAAGAAATTATAATTAACATTATTAATTAATTAATTATAATTAATAGTATATTTTTACAATTAAATTCTGTTATTTTTTTAAATTACTATTTCCAGAATTTACACATGATTGTAAATTAAACATGCAAATATTGACTATTTCGTACGGTAATAATTATTAAAAGTCAATTACCCTGATTTAAATCCAATTTTTTTTCTCTCAAATATGAAGTAAAGTTTTTTTTTAAATTTCATGATACAGTAATAGTGATGAAATATTTTTCACTTTCTGCAACAATTTACATTGCGTGAGTAACAAAATAGTATATCATTATGAATCATATATATATATATATGTGTATGAATATGTGAAAAAAATGTTAGTTGTATATATATATATATATATAATAGTTGAAAGAAAGCGATATATATTATTATATAGTATAGGATGCTGTTTTTTCACTCACGCATGGCACTTCAGTCACTTTTGCTGTTTCAAATTCTAGTTCAATTGAGTTTATTATTGAGAGAAGTTAAAGGTTAACTTTTCCGAAAATTCAATTGGCTACACGTGTATATTGTTCTATATGTAAATTATAATATATTTTATTCTTCTTAAAATAATTTCATAATTTAGGCATAATAGAAATTAATTTCTATATTGATTAAATTTATTATAAATTAATTAATTTCAATTAACGGCGATTTTAACGAGTTAAACAACATTTTTTTAATTTTAACATATTTTAATTCTCCAAGAATCATTTTTTAATGCAGAAACATTTATTGAAGCTATCATTATAAGTTAATATTTCTATTATTAATATTATTTGTATTCAAAAATTCATTCCTAACTGAAAATTATTAATAAATATAATCTAAAAATTAAAATTAATAAATAATTTAATAAGTCATATTTGTGATTACTATAATTATTGTTAAAATTATTATTTTTTTAATAATTATAAACAATTGCATTGAGAAAAGAATTTGGTTTTAATAATAAAACTTTTGGTTGGTATTTAAGCAACTACATTTATATTTATTTCGCCAATAATTGATTTGAATAAAAATTATTTGATTCCAGTAAATATTTAATTAATAATAATCAAGTAATCGCTTATATAATCAAAATAAATGAACTCGGAAGAACGTTTTCATCAATTAAAGAAATCATTTGCTTTGCCTGGTTTCTTTAATTGAAAATTATTTTTTCTTTGATTGAAAGGAAATTTTTTTGGCTAAAAATTTTTTTTTTTGATTCAAAAGAATTTCTATTCAAAAAAATTTTATTTTAATCTAGAACAATTTGTTTATTACAAATAAATTTTTCTTCTTAAATATGTTAAGAAATTAGTTCTTTGACTCTATATCAATAATGGAAATTTCTTTGATTTAAAGAACAAATTTTTTTTGGATAGAATAAAAAATTTATTTAAATCGAAGAAAATTCATTTAAATCAAATAAATGTTCTTGTCGAATAAAAATTCCTCTTTGTGTTTAAAAGAAAAATTTTATTTTGAATAAATAAAAACGATAGTAATTATCTAATTTCTTTAAATCAACCACAACTTTTTTGGGTGTGAAAATTATTGTTAATTAATTAAAATAATTAATTTCTCACTAATTAGAATAAAATAATTGCTACTTAATATCAATAATGAACTTTTAACTAATTCGATTTAAATAATTGCTACTCAATCCCAATAATTAATTGATACAATTAATATTCAAAGATATGCAAATGAATTGCTTGTAATTTTCATAATTAACACAAGTAAACAATTTTTATACAATCATATAATACACAAGAAAAACAAGACAAGAATTTGTTTTCAGCATTATGAAAATTTCCTTTTCGTTTTTCATTTTCCTTTTTTCGCCTTTTTTCATATGTATTCATTAAGAGAAAATATTTCGAGTGTAATTGTCAAGTGAAATTCAAGAGCGAGAATAAAGAATTAAATGGTATTAGTAAGTAAGACGAGTAAAGTACCGCTAGAAACGACAGTAACAGTTTTGTGTCATATACGTATATATATATATACATATATTTATATTTATTCATATATGTGTTGTCGATATCCTGTGACCGATTTTTCAAACATTTGTTCTTACTCTCAGCTCTTTTAAATATATGTTAATCAATAATGAACTACTGACCATATAATGTCTAGGAGAAAACTTCTTTTGTGCATAAATAATGTAATATTAATAAAAACTAAAACATCCGTAATTCTTTTTATTGTCACTAATAAACAAATGCTAATTTTACTCAAAAAAATTAAAAGAAAAATTATCTTTAAATACTGAATTCGATTTTCATCAATTGACCCTTTTTTCTTTGTCTCTTTTATATTACACACTAAAATGAATTTTTAATGAACATAACTATAAGTGCAAAATAAATTAATACTTATTAATGGATAAACAATTTTTATCTTTAGTACAAAAATACATAATATAATACGAGACAGAAAAATTTTTGTATAAAAAAATTAATTAATATTTCTCACAACTGATATAAAAATTCTAAGAGTATAAAAATATACTTTTAATTTTAATTTATATTTTTTGTTGCAATAAAATCTGAATTAATGGAATCGTCAAATGAAGACAAAGAATTGAATTTATTAACATAATTTAAAAAAAAATATATTTTACTGTCGATTATGAAATAAATATTTACTCGAATCGGATAATTTTTTTTCAGTGCATGTAATTTATTTTAAGTCCCGTTTATATTAGTAAATAAATAATTAATATATTTACAATTATTAATTAATTAGGTATAAAATATTTTGTATCACAATTATAAAAATAAAGAAGAAAAAAATATTAATATTACAATAAAAATAATATTTATTTAACATTTTTTTCAAATTAGGAAACAAAAAAAAGTTGTATTGAATTTTCAATATTTTAGGAATAATTTTGTAAAAAATATTTTTAACTAAATTTTATTCAAATTAATTTTTGTACTTTTGACATTTACATGCACGCAAGTTATTGTTAATTTAATGGCAAAATTTTTCCTGATAAGAGTTTAACGTTCACGAATTATCACGCAGATTTCTCACTCACGTGAGTAAAATAGTTTGAAAAAAAAATTTACACATAAAAATTATAACATAAAATATTATCATTAGTTAAAGAAAGAAAAAATTCTACTTTTTTCACTTAGTATTCTAAATTTTACATATTACGATGTTTATACGTTTTAAATATTAACGGTACAAATAGCTTTCTTTTTTGTAACAAAAAACGAAAAACGATGTATATTATTGTAATTTTTGTAACTGTCGGTAAGTTTATTTTAAATTTTTTACTTTAAATTATTTTTCAAAAATAATTCAAAAATATTCAAAAAAAATTTTTTTTTCAAAAGTAAAAAAATCAAAGTGCAAAAAATGTATTTTAGTACAAAAATGAATGCAAAACAAATGTATCATTCAAAGAAATTTTAATCATTTTTGATTTTTAAAAAATGACGTTGCATTTGAAATAAACTTGACTTTTTAAATTTAATTTCCATTTCAATTTGATACTATAAATAAATATTTCTGTCAAAATTTTAGTAAATCGGAACGATTTCCAACGGAATTAAAAATTAAAATTGAGAACTTATTTATTATTCACTGCAATCATTTTTTTTTTGTTTAATTTGAAAGAATTTATTTTTGAGAATTTCCCGGAAATTTTGAACTTGCGTCAAAAAAACAGAACATTTTTTTTACTATAAATATTTTATAAAAATTAGACCCAGAGATTTTTCGAGTTTTTTTTCTTTCGTTTTATTTAAACAAAATATATAAGTTATTTAAGTCAAATATAAAAAAAATTATTACAGAGTCTACTAAATTATTTGTTTTAACTGAAAATTTTCTCTAGGTATACTGACTGTCAATAAAAATTAAAAACGAAGCTTTCGAAATTTTTGTCCAAAATCATTTATTTTTAATGTTCAGAATTTAAGGGAAATTTTACCATTCCGATCACAAAAGAAGAGTGGAAAAAATCGATAATTGTACCTATAACTACAGTATTAAAATTAAAACTAATTTCAATAAACTATCTATAAAAAATTAAAAATAAATTATTTATCTAAATAAATACAAGAATAGAAAAACATGATACGCACTGATAAGATCTTTTAGTATTGTTTCCATTTAATATCCACACTTTTAGTTTCGACACTAAACCAAACTGAACTTTTACAAAAGTTTTATTAAAACTGATATATAACTTTTTAGAAAAAAATTGCTTTATCGCACTATTAATGGAGGGGAGTGAAAAAAAAATTATCTCCACGATGCTCACAGCATTTCAAACAGCAAGGAACTGATAGTGATGGGCCTGGCTGGACACCTTATAACTCGTGAATAGAACGCCATAAGGCCCCACCATCCGTAAAATGATATACAACATTGTAAACATGTTTTATACATATATGTATCTCCACTTGTTTCCTTTTCTCTAAATTTTTAATCATTAATTTATACAATTTACATAATTCGCCGGTTTTATTCCTAAAAAATTTTTAATTTTTATTAATAATTTTGAGAGCGATCATAAATGACACTTTTTTTGGGTCGGTAGCGATACCACACTTTGAACTCTACATTAATGAACTGTATACGTTCGATTATATACTATTTAAAATATTACATATAAAATATATATCAAGTTTTTTGTGTATTATTATGTATAAAGAATGTAGAATTCCTAATTAGTGTTTGGTATTCAATTATTCAATTACGTTGAATACGGTCTATTGAGATTTAATTTTTATATTATTTTTTGTGTATAATTTAACTGTATACAATTAATCGTATTTTATATTGTATACAATTTACCTGTATGCAGATTAACAATTAAAATAATATTTTTCGGTATATAATTCTACTGTACAGAATCTAACTGTGTAGAATTTTTTTTATTATTTTATCAAATTAAATATAGTAGAATCTTACTATATTCAAATAAACATATTAAAAAAATAAAATTATTAAAAATTTTCTGTGTAGAGTTAAAATGTATGCAGTTCAATGATAAATTTTTATAATATATATTTGTATACAATTCAATAGTATACAATCGAACGTATACAGTTTTTTTTTGGGGGGGGGGCTACTAAACGTGACCCATTGTATTTTTCGCATAAGAAATAGCGTGACAGAGGGTAGAAAGGGGGGTTGAAAATCTCAAAAAATTTGCGTGACATCATTTGTGAACGCTCTCTTAATAACGTTTATTATGCTTAATTATTTAAATAATAATAATTATTATTATTTATAATTACTTATTTGTTCATTTATTTATTCAAGTAATAAATACGGAGCTACAAATGAAATGAAAATTCCCTTTCGCAATTATTAGCTAATTAGATTAATTAAGAAATAAATAAAATAGATCATTTTATGTTTTTTTTTAATTTACTCATTAAATTTGAATGAGTTAAAATAACTATAATTACAGTACAGTATAGTACAGTAAAAGTCAAATTATTAATAGAGATAATTATATGTACAGCTAATCTCAGATAGCAGTATCATAGAATAGCAAGATTGTTTAATTAATATTATGCAACAAATCATGTTTAAAATTTTGAGCCATAAAATCTTAAATATAGTAGTGCTGCACTCTACTGACCAAGTTTGGTCGCTAGGTATTGTGGAAAACCTTATGGAAAATTCGTGGTGGAAGAAAAATTTGTAAACAAAACATTATAATGTTTTCGTAAAGAAAAAATTTTTCTTTCAATCATTGATTATAAACTATAAAATTTATAATTATTATATATTACTATTATATCACCGACGTAAAAAGTCAGTCACTGATTCAATAATTAGTCATATTATTTTTATTAATCACTTAGATAATAATGACTAATTATTATTTTAATTTACTACTAATTTATGTCAAAACAACTAAAAATTCCTGTGACTTCTGTAATTAGTCAAATTTGACTATTTTATTAGTTAGTTCCTACTATCTAGTTATTTTCTAATATACTAAGTAATACTGATAACTAGCAAGGCTGTGATGATTTGAATCCTAATTTAAGTCAGGATTTAAATCAAAGACATGTCTCCATTTTAATCAAATGATTTAAATAGGATTTTTACTTAAAAATAGCTTTTTTTTAATCAACTCTGACTTAATGGAAGAATGAAACAAAGAAACTGAAAGAATCAGAACAAAAGATGAAACTAAAGTCACTCAATGTTTATGTTGACAAAATTGGTATTTTCAATTTCATAACAAAATTAAAGCAAAGTACTGATTTCGTGTTTTATATGAATAAAATTAATTAATCAATTTAAAATTCAGTTTAGTGGAAGGGTAAAGAATTTAATTTTGAATATTTTAAACCATTAAAAGTTGCATTTGAATAAAAATTACAATTTTCTATCAATAAGAAACGATTTAAGTAATATAACGTAATATTTAACAAATATTTCTTATTCACAAAAAATTTTAGTTTTTATTCAAATGCAACTTTTAATTGTTTAAATTGTTAGAAATTAAATTCTTTATCTTTCTACTAGTATTCTTGTTCAAAATTTTAAATTCAATAAGAAAAAGAATGTCTTATTAAATATATGGGTGATTCTCCTGAAAGGGACCACTTCGCGTGTCTCCTACGTGAGACTCTATATTTCCATTAACTTATTATTGATATTTTGTTGAGTATAAATTTAAAAAAAAATTTATCCATAATCTACGAAACATTATTTATCTTTACACAATCTTGTAATGTAAAAAATTTCAAGTTTTTCTTAGTAAAAAAATTTATTTAATTTTGTCTTTTGGTTTTAGTTAAATATGATACATATTTTTAATTATATTAAAAAATAATTAAAAATTTTGTAATATAGTCTTAATATATATCAAATTGATGCTTAGAATCTAAAGTTTATTTTTCACCTATATTTAGTATAAATAAAATAAAAGAAATTTTTTAAATAATTAATTAAAAATTACTGGCAAAGGGAGTAAAAATTCAAATTCATCTCCGAAGCCTCATCGTTTTTCAGTTAATAACATCATATTTTGAAACTGTTTTTTAATTATACGTAATCTGTATATAAATATTTGAAGTTGTAGCCCAAAAATTTTGTTAAATTATGTTTTAATATTTTTAAATTTAATAAAAACGTGAATTTTTTATTTGACAAACTATTCATCTCCGAAGCCTTTTTCATATTTGATAAGCGTTATTGTTTTGTTTTTAATTTTTTAATAATTATTTTCAAATACCTAACCCTTGAATTATAAAAAAAAATTCCGTTTTAATTAAAATAAAATATTTTTAATTTTTTAAAATATAATATATTAAATATAAAGTTAGATAAATAACAAAATTATAATTAAAAATACAAAATTTTTTATAGAAAATATCAATTTTGAACTTAAAATGATAAATTAAAAAATTAATTACAATTTTTTTTCTGTTCAATATAAAGAAATATATATTAGTTATTTTTGAAAAGATAAAATAGTTATAAATAAATTATTAAATACGCAATTCATTTAATTATAAATGAATAATGTTAAAAGTTTAATAAATTGAAGAAATTAAATTTCAAAGGAATTTTTTTACAAAAACCTCAATATTGATTACAGTATATTTAACCTTTAAAACACTTAATATTAAAATAATGCCGGAAGGCTTATTTTTGAAAATTAATTTTTCGCAATTTAGATTTTTATCTTTAAACGTATTTACAACCTACCCATGAAAAAAAATTCAGAAAATGTAAAAATTAATTTTTTTTTAATTTTTGGAAAAAACAGGTGCCTTTCAGGAGAATCACCCATATAAAGCATGTTGATTAAACAGAAGATAGTCATTTATTTTTTCAACACACGGAGAAAAATGGAGTATTCAATTATATAAAGGGTCAAACAATATTTGAGGTTAAACTTTTCGACAATCATCTAGGAGGGTTAAATAGACACTTCGATGATAAATTTGATTATATCGGAGGGAAATGTTAACTAAAGAATCAGACTAACACTCAAAACCTAACCTTCTAATTTTGACTCTCCAGATTTCTCTGGAGATTTCTCAAGTTCGGTAAAATAGATTCTTATAAAAAAAATATTTATTCTTTGTTGCTTCTATTATAAAATTAATCTTTTATTATCATTTCTAAAAAACCAAGATCCAGACAAAATTTGATTTATGTAAATTAAAAAAAATTGTATTTTTTTGACTTCTTAAAAAAATTATGATTTTTAACAGCTCTGATAACTACTAATAGTTACTAATTTCCTACCAATAATTAAATATTTTTTACTACTAATAAGAGGTCCATGAAAAGGCTCTAAAGTGAATTCGTTAGAATTTTTATATCACAGAATTTTATTCCTTCCTTGGAATTAATTATCAATGTTGTTACATTCTTGTACACGTAAGAATAGTAATGTGATAGAAATTCCATGTGATCGAACTTTAATAATTTCGAAACGTTGTTTTGTAGAATGTAAATTTTATCGTATTGTAATTGAAAAGAATATTAATTTATCAGGTATCTAGAAAGAATTTTTATTTTCTATTTATTAAATAAATTGTGATTTTATAATCAGAGGGTCGATTACGTAAGTTGATTTGATTTTGATTCGACTTTGACCGTATTTAAATTTTTTTTACTAGGCACGTGTCTTTCAGTGACAGTTTGTTTTGAAACGTCAAAATTTGGAAAAGTGATTTTGTTTTTAAGCTCTTACATTATCTAAATGAATAAATACATACAATATTAATCACATTATTGTTTCTAGTTATAATAATTTTTCACTAATTACTATTGTACAACAAGTGAGACAAAGATTATATAAAAATAATAATCTTTTCTTTGGAGCACTGCAAAAAGAAACATCTTAAAATACATTGTAGTCACTTTTAAGATACTTAAAACATCTTATTTTTCCATCTTTCATCTTAGAAACCCTTTTTTTTATTAAAACCGTCAAAGTTAAATAAAAGTATATTTGACTCAGAGCCAACTAGGTTATTTATTTGTTTTTAATAAATATTTTATTTGAACTAGGGCTGTGCAAATTTCAGAAATTCGATTCTCTCCATAAGAATTAATATGGGCTCGATTCGGTTCGAATTTCGAATCCATGTAAAATTCGAGTTTTTGCACACCACCAATTTGAACAGTTTATTTACAGCTTTGTGTCGATAATATATGGTTTGTTCTACAAAAAAGGGAATATATCATGTACAAGGTTGTTTTTTACATTAATTTTGAAAAAAATAAAATGATTTTTAATGGAAACAGTAGTGATTAATGATTTCTATTATGCCACAAAACGTTACCCGGTTTCAAAAAATAGTTTTTTGCAAAAAATAAGCATTTAAGTCCTAAATTATCAGTTTCCTGGCATGTCCCATTGTGAAAATGAAAGTTAATAAACTATAGATAAATATTATTTTTAAGTGTTTAAATACAAATTGTTATATTACTTTATATTTTATTTTAAAAAATATTATCCTAAATTTTGTTCCCCTAATTCATTCTCAGCTTCCTGGCATCAGAAAAAATGTTAAAATTATTAAGAATTTCCATTCCGATTAAATCATCATTTTTCATATAGTAAAGGTTTACTAAATATGATATCACTTGCATTTTAATTAACTTGCAGTTCAATTGACTAAAATTGTGTACTTTGTGATCAACATGGTCATTTAGTCAGACAAATTCTCAGTTTCCTGACGTGCATTTAAAAAAAAATATATTTTATGTTTTTATATTTTTGTTGCTCTAGATGTTGTATAACCTTATTCCCTGTTGACCAGTATGCTAAATTTTCTTATTAAGCGTTGTTTTTCAAAGTTTTTAGAAAAAATGACCAACTTTTCAGTTCCCTGGCATTTTCTGACAGAATACACATGTGCTTAAGCTGTAAAATTTACAATTTGCATTTTTTTGACTGGACACTTTTTGACAACTTTGATAATACTTTTAACTTGAACTTAACCTACTTTTTAAAACCTGAACGTTAAACAAAGTTGTGCGAAAATTTTCTTCATTTTCTTCCTTTGTTTGTAGAACTATCCATATATCTTTTTTCCGGGTGTATTCAGATATAATATTAAGAAAACTATAATTATTTGAACTCTATTTTGAAATTAAATTAACTCTACAGGCACTTAAGTGATAACGAACAAATTGTTTTATTGTCACCAGTTTTACAGATATAAGCGTCTGTAAAATTAAACACTTATTATGCCTTAAGTCTAACCGTTTAATTCTTATGTAATATGTATATCTGTGAAAAGTGAAGAATTTTATGAAATCCGCCTTTATCGGAAACACGCGTTTCAGATAAGATAATTATATAATTTTAAATGTGACTCATTAAATATAACAATATAACTAAACAATAGATTAGAAATATATCATTTTTCATTGTTATTGTTTTAAAATTAAATTAAATTTTATCTATAATTAGGTACAAGTAATAAATTAACAAAATTAAATTATTTATTTTATCTATAATTAAGTGCAACTAATAAATTAACAAAATTTTGAGCTTGATTAAAAGCGAATAAATAATAAAATCAACATTAATTAATTAAAAATTAAATATTGTAATTAGAAAATGTATTTCCGTAAATTTAAAACAAAAAAATGATGCAATCAAATTTTTCGATTCTTTTGACAGTATTACTTTGAATCGATGAGCAGAGAAAATGTTCTATATAAGTATAAAAAGTGTGGAAAACCCCAAACGAGCTGCTATGTCGAAAGCGAAGGGTTTCGTACTTTTCCGCCATTATAAATTTTGACTTTTTGACCACTAATTTTGATTCAGTGACACCAAAAACAATATGATGTCATAATAAAATAATAATGATTCTATCACTCGGTTTCCAAATTAATTATGTGTTGAAGTTATCGATCACTCCGAGTCAAGTAAATGGAAAAAATTAAAACAATTCCTTTAACGTTTTCAACAGCAAAGCTGCCCTCTTCAGAAACGTAAACATTGCGAAAAAAATTAAATTATATATACATATTTAAAAGAAAGAAATGAATGGAGGAAACATCCTCATCACATCGTATACGATGTGATGTGTCTAATCGTATACGATGTGATGAGGATGTTTCCTCCATTCATTTCTTTCTTTTAAATATGTATATATAATTTAATTTTTTTCGCAATTTTTACGTTTCTGAAGAGGGCAGCTTTGCTGTTGAAAACGTTAAAGGAATTGTTTTAATTTTTTCCATTTACTTGACTCGGAGTGATCGATAACTTCAACACATAATTAATATGATGTCATGTTTAAAAAAAATTTTTTTGCACATTTATGGCACAAAGGAGACGTCGTGTATCATCTTTTCGACTATTCCTGTGTTAAAAATAAACTTTGAATTAATAAACGTGTTAAATTAATTAACGACAAAAAGAATGATTATTTTTACTTGAAATTTCTCTTCATTGTAAACATAATCGCATTTTGTATAAATAATTTGCTTCTAATTTGTAGTTAATAAATGGGAATTGGAAATATACCGCATATGATAAGAATAATTCAAACATTATTATAATAATTGATTATTGAGAATATTACGCAAATTAAAGAAAAAAAGTAATCATGAATCATAAATAAGACCGCTATTACCTATCAATTAAATCAGATATATATATATATATATATATGCACATTCATATTAAATGTATACATATGTATATGAAAATGTAATTAAATTTACAAAGTTTTTATTTCAACGTTTCTAAACGATTATTTTTAACACTGTTAATATTTCAAACTCTTTTTTTGTTATATTCGCTTATTGCTTATATTATCATTTTGCATTTTAATTATTATAAATTCATCATTTGAATAAATCATCATATTTTAAAAACATGCACATACAAAGAAAGTTTTATTGGATTAAAATCTATTCCATTTTTTGTTTTAAATACAATTTTAGCTTATATTATATACTTTTTATGATTGTACAATAATTACATTGAAGAAAAAATTTGATACGAACAACCGATTTAAAAATTAAAATAATCTGATTTTTTATTTAAATCGATTTTTTTTCTGGTGCTGGCTTTCTATAGAAAGCCAAGCACCATTACTATAGTAATGGTAATAATAAAAGATTAATTTTTTAATAGAAGTAACAAATCACAAATATTTTTATTTTTCATAAGGGAGAGTTCATAAATGATGTTACAATTTTCTGAGATTTTTACCCCCCCCCCTGCTAAGCAGTTTTATGTAATTTCATATGTAAAAAATACATTGTGTTACGTTTAGTAGAAGTCCCTCCCCCACCCCCCAAAAGCGTGATATCTTTTATGAACGCTCTCTAAGAATCTTCAATCGAACATGTTAAAAAAATAAATGACTAATCAAATTCCAGCGCTTAGGAATTTTTGTCTGAACAATTTATTTACTAATTCATCACTGACTGTATAAAATAGAGAAAATAGGAGTGATAATTTTTTTAATAAATATATGATAATAAATAAAAATGATTGAATTAGTAAAAAGTAAAATTAAAAATAGTAAAAATTAACAAGAGATTAAATTAATGAAGGTTGAAGATAGTATAAGGTAGAGTAATAAGTGGAAATTAGGAAACGGTTAAAAGTGCAAAAAATAAATAAATTGAAGAATAAAAACGTATTAACGAAATACTAAAAAGACAAATTAAATTTTCATTATACAAATTCACATCTTTGTCTCAAGTATTACAATGTCTTATTAAAATATGATAATTTATACGGATAATTAATTTATAACAATTATGCAAAATGATTTTAGTGTATAAATTTTAAAACTACAAATTTTCCTTAATAACTTATGACAACATTATTTGAACTTTGATAAAGCAAATATTATTATAAACTGATAGTTTTAGTTAATAAACTAAATAAATAAATTATTATTGTTATTAATGTTCATAAAATTATATATTACACTATTATAATTCTGATATATTTTATTATTTTACATAGATAATATAAGAATATAAATTATTAAATATATAAACTTCAAAATTATTGTCAACCGGAAAGAACTGTTATACTGGTTTAGAGAAAATTACAGTAAAACGAACGGAAATAATTGTAAGAACAATGATAAATTATAGAGTACCACGATATCTTGATGTTTAAAATGTGAGTGAACTCTCTACAATGTTTTTTTATGTAGTTTTAATTGAAAAAAAAACAAAAACATAAAGTTATTTTTTAATTGCTGATAATTTCTTTTAATTCTCAATTTCCTATAAAATAAAATCCATTAAAAAAATAACGGAAGTTATGACTTTAAATATTCCAGATGACAGCAAAAAAAAATAAAAATAATTATTGCAAAACAGTAGATATTAATTAATTGTTAAGATCATGTATTATTCAAACTTTTAAAATAAAATGTTTTATTCGTTATAAAAAAAGTTATGAATATTTAAAAGAAAAAATAAATGATTTTCATATTCTTATATTAAAACAGTTGCAAAGTTAAACTAAACAAAAAATTTATTTGACTCAAATAAACGATTACTATAGTCGCTATTATATAATTGAATCAAATAGTTTTCAATTTAAATCAAGTAAATTGGAGGTAATTGAATTAAAAATTTCAAACGATTAAATTTACTCAAATAACAATTATTTGATTCAAGTAGATTATTTATTTAATAATAGACAAGTAATTGTCTTATTATAGAATCAACTATTTGTTTTCAGTGTAGAAAAATGTTTAATAATTTTCAGATTTAACAGAATTTGCGACAAATAAAAATATTTTCCTTTTCATTTATATTTCTAATTGTTTTTTAATAAACATAATATTAATCCAGCATGTGCGTATATAATTTCATAAATATTCATCTCATCAAATCGCTACTGCAAACTGTCAAGTTGTTAAAAATGACAAAACAAGCAAGAATTTAAAGAAAAAAAAGTGAATTACAATTATTGTTTTTAAAAATTTGAATAAAATCATCTGTCATTTATGCTGTTTTGAATTTTGTCTAAAAAATTCTATTTTGAATTTCATTGTCTAAAAATTTTTTTGTTTTTGAATCTCACAAAAATTCAGTTATTAATTTCATTGTCTTAAAAAAATTCTGCTTTAAATTTCATTGTCTTGAAAAAAATCAGTTTTGAATGTCATTGTCTAAAAAAAATTTTAAGACTGTATATATATATACACAGCAATAATAGATATAAAATAGAAGGCAATAAAAAGGAAAGGTTTAATTGAGAGAATAAAAAAAGGTATATCGGCTTTAAATCAATCTTTGTGGATATAAACCTACAACGACTACAAAGTAATTCTTCTCTTTTGACGTGGAAAAAGGAAGCAAGATTTTATCGATTTTGCATATAGTGGGTATTAAGGATGAAACTCAACTGTTTTCCTATATGATGATCTAAGGGAATTCCAAAAAAAGGAAAAAAAATCAAAAACAACCATAGAAAAAATAAATGAAAATTAGAAATAAAATAGCAAATATTTTAGCATTAGAAGATGAAATGAATCATTTTTAATCATTTCTACAACTATTCTCTTTTTTAAGGAGTAAACAACACCGAGATTTTAACTGAATTAAAAATTATATTTTTAATTCAGTTTTCATTCAAAAAATTATTATTTATATAATTATTAGAAAATTATTATATTCAATATTTAATTAATATAATTAATATATATGTCCTAAATAAAAAAATAAAAGAAACTACAGTGTTTCCACAGAAATCCGAATTTAAATTTCTATACCTTTTCCATGATTTCCTAGTCAAATTTTTAAGAAACTCTAGATCTTTTAAATATTATTAAATAATGCAGGTGTCTCACAATTTACCAATCTCCCCCTATTGTTTTTTTAAATATTAAAATAATTTTTCAAAATATCAATACTGAATTTTTATTAAATTAAATTAGTTTATATATTAATATTACTCACTATTAGTATTAAATATTATTTTGAACTGCTGCTATTAGCAATTATTATTAATTATTATTAATAATAATTATTAAATTATTATAATTAAGTAATATAATATTATATTGTAAAGTTGCTTATAAAAATAGTAACTATAACAATAGTAATTAATAATAACGGTTATATTAATAACCGTTAATAACAATGCGGTAAATAGCAATAGCTAATAATAATGTAAAGAAAAATAGTTAATAATATTAGTAACAATAAAATAATAATTTATTTATTTTGAAAAAATTCAGTATAGAAAACTCTCAAAATTTACTTTAAAATCAATACAAAATTTTTAAATTATTATTAATAATTAATATTAACAATTCCTATGAACTACTATTATTTAAATTTATTTGATTCTATTAAATAAATATTTAAATAAATTATAATTATTTGTGTAATTAAAAATTGTTTAATTATTTATATAAAAATAAATAAATAAAAAAATAAAATTCTTTCACTGTAATAATAATAATAATAATAGTAAATATATTTAGAAGGGTTACAAATGTACCATTTTATCCCTATTCTCTGACTTGAATTTTTTCCGCACCTTTTTTCCCCAATATATATTTTCTCTCCTCATTCGTCTCTCTATATAGTGTATTCAAAACCTACATATATAGAAAATGTGCTTACACACCCTCTTTTTTTAACACCCCCCTCCCCTCCTCACATCGATTTAGCAGCGCCATGAGAAAAAGAAGGAAGATTATCTCTTTACCACCGTCGGTATGAATCATTGATCTCTATATATGAACTTCTGAATTCGAAACCCTATATACTCTCTATGTGAAAAGCAGTGATGAAATTTCAAAGATGAAAACACTGTTATTATTTAACATTAAAATTAAATTTTCAAGTGAATTTTTTATTTATTACCCTTTTTAGTATCACTCAATTGCTCCACAGGTAAAATAGAGAAAAATATTTATAACATTAAGATAGGTAATAATAATAATAATAATATATAGGAATAAATAAC
The DNA here is from genome assembly GCA_032872475.1 of Leptopilina myrica (nomen nudum). NCBI lineage: Eukaryota > Metazoa > Arthropoda > Insecta > Hymenoptera > Figitidae > Leptopilina > Leptopilina myrica (nomen nudum). Next base: position 9,986,523 of record CM065465.1, read on the forward strand.
ATGAAACGAAAAAATTAGTTGGTAAAAAATATAAAAAATTTGTAAGAAAGTGTACCTAAAAAATAATTTTAAAAACTAGCAAATCAAATAGAATAAAAAAATTGTAAAAAAAATAAACAAAATAAATTAATAGTAAAAAAATATTAAACAAAAATTAAACAGTAAAAAAAATATTAATTAGAGGAAATAATTGATAAAACGTCAATTAGTGAATTGCAAATTTAGTCTTTCTAACAAAATTTATTCGTTTGAGAGAGAAAAAACTTTTCCCGTTAAAATGCATTTAATTAAACCAAGAAAAATTACAATAATAAAATCTATAGAATTAAATAAAAAAATTAAAAAATTTATTAACTAAAGAAACTATTAACTGACTATTATTAGCCGTTCTTCAGCATTATTTTCGCTTATCTTTAAATTTCCATTTAAATAATATTTCCATTTATCTAAATTTTTCTTAACTTCTGAACAATAATTCGAAAATTATTAAAAGTATAGAACTCATTTTTCTCTAATTTAAAGTGCAGTAAACAATAGTATACTATTTATTTAAAATTACCATAAAAAAAGGATTACTTCCGTTTGAGAAAAATATCAACTAATAATTATATGCGCGAGGTAAAAAAAATAAAAATAATCATTAAGAGACTTATTTTTTTCTCTAGAGATAATTTAAAAGAAAAAATTAAACTGACATTGACATTAATAGTCATTAATTTCTAGCTTACAATTTTAAACGACAAAATTCTACTACTTGAAATTTCTATTTAAAATTATGACTGAACACTGACACAAATTATTGCACAATGTTAAATTGAAAATTACAAATTTTTTCTTCTTTAAAAATATCCAATTGTAGCAAAATATCGGAAAATTTTTCACTTTTTAAAATTAATTGGACAATTTTCTAACAAATGTTACGAATTCAACAATTTTTACCAATTTAACAAAAAAAACAGTTAACATTCAAGTTTATTGAACCCTGAAATTTTATTCAATAAAATAATTAATAGTTAGATATAAAACTCACATTAGAGACAGAGGGAGGGGGGGAGGTGATCATTGACACTTAACAAGAAGATTCTACTACCAAGTTTCGAAATGTGCAGTAACATGAAAATGTAGAGTAATCAATTACATTTACTTGTTAAATCTTTAAAAGCCAGGAATAAGGCCCCTATATAACTGCAAGAGGCCCTGCAAGCTGGCTGAACGTACAATCTGCTTTAAGGAGGTATGCACAGATGCCGCATGTGACACAGATGAATATCGACGAGTTAATAAAATTATTGAATTAACCAAGGTATAACGACCACTAGGATTGTGAATAATGCCGGTGATTCACCTTTATCAAAATACTAAATTCACACAATTTCCAAGTAAATTCTTCAACGAGATGAAATGAAAGACGGGGCGCGATTGTCTCATCTAGCAGACAGATTTTCTCCCATTTGATTATTGCACATTTGCCAAAGGGAGGAGAGAATAACTACACGTTAATATACGACTAGAAATTAAAGTCAACGATTAAATTACAATCTCACTATCTATAATAATTATTAATTTTTCATTTCTTGATAATAAAGAAAGAAAAGTAATCAAGATGCAACGCGATTCAGCGCGGGACAAGCCTATCGTGCGTTTAAAGCAATAGGAGGTATAGGCGCGGCTTGGAGTAAATTTCACTAAGTAAAAGGAAATTTTTCAAGTTACCTTTCAACTTCAAATGGGCTTGAAGCTTCTATGACACTATCTTCGTCTCCAGACACCACAGACACGAATGGTTTAACACATAAATAAAAAGTATTCAAGATTTTTCACGTCCCGTCGCATGCCAGCCCGAGTCCGCCATCTTGGGGAAACTGCCCTTCACAACTTTTCCATTTTCTCAAGTTGGTAGATCTGCATTTCACAAGTCTGCGCACGTGCACTACTGAACTTAAGGGATGAAAATTCTGGCTGCGCATGCGTTCACACTCACATCCTATTGGTTCAATTCTTAGTGGGTATATTTGAAAATCTTCTAAAGCAATTTCTTCTACTATGTAAAAGAATTTTTTATCATTATTGTTTCATTAACAATTCAGAAAACTATACTTTAATTTTCTATTAGTTTAAACATTTTTTTAGAAACTTATCAACTAAAAAGTCAAATTTCAATTTAAAACCAGGCAGAATTAATTCCATACAAACCTACCATTCTTCAACCAATCAAGCAACGTTCAAAGCAACCTAACCTAATCCAACCTAACCTTCCACTGTCCATAACAGGAATTACTTTTTGTGTTTGATTTTGGTTTCTAAAAAATAGAATTAATAAACAAAGAAATTCGGATGACAACAAAATTTACCCCAATTTTGAAAATATTCACACCCGTTTCTCACTCTAACACCTGAATGATAATGTGGAAATTCGTGACACGGGGAATTCGTGAAACATTAGAACGTCGCGCAAATCGTCGAACAAATATTTATTCACAAAATTCACAAGAAAATTCCGTCAAAAGTGAAATAAATACAAATTTAGTTTCTAATCAAAAAGTATTAGCACCAACATTTTCCACATTTAATAATGGATTTTGTGATTCAACCAAATCAACTGGTGCAAAGGGTAAAAAAGAAGATTCCAAATGGGATGCAAAGCACAATTGGACCGAAGCTGTCGGTTGGGTAAATTATTTTCACAACAATATGTTTATAATATAAAACTTGTTTTGTTTATCAATTTTTATAAAAATTTACCAAATTTGATACTTTTTTTTGTTAATAAATTACTGACGAACTAAAAATTATACATAGGTATCAAAAATTGCGAAATATTTCGTAATACCAATATAGTTAATAAGAATCTAATTATATATTTGAAGAATACTGAAAGGAATTCAAATATTATATAATAATTAGGTGAAAAGAAAAATTTAAGCAACTATTTTAATGTGGGAAAATAATTTCCATCTTTTCTACAGACTGGAGTCCTGGCGGTAGGTTGGGTCGTCTGTCAATCTTTGTGTTTGCGAAGGAGATTCTTTGAGAAAGATCAAAGTCACGAGATAACGGCAAAATGTCAAAAGAGAGTTTTGCATTTACCGGAAGTGCATCTCAAGCGCTTGCTGGCACAAGTGTTATGTTTGAGGCCACAATTCATTTTTCCCGTTGTTCACGCTGTTTCGGATGATGTCAAAAAAGTTGACGTCGCCACAGAAACAGAATGGACCCCATCAAAACCACATGGACCGCTCACTGCTGAAGAGGTGAGCATGTTAATGTGCAGGCACTTGCTTGCATACTAATTTAACATTTGACTCTTTCCTTTTCTATTTATAAATAACAAAAAAATTGTAAATAATAATAATATTATCATAACAAAAATTTTCTTTTCTTTTCTTTTCCTTTTACTCTTTTTTACAAATTTGTAATTTTATAAATTTACCAAATTTTAAGAATATAAAAGTAGAAAAATAAAATTTTCAAATCAACAGAAATTAATTTTATAAATTTATATTACGGAAATATTTATATTTAGAAAATTAATCAATATTTATATTCAAATAAAACGAAAACTTTTGTAATTTAAGAATTCTTTCAAAAATAATTTTGTGCTAAAATAATATTTTTTTATAAATAGGCTTTAAAAGAAGCGGAAGGTAAATTTGCTCACGCTCACAAACTCGCTTTGGGAGAATATGAATTACGTTTAGGGATAACAGCCCTAAATGATAAGCGTTACGAAGATGCCTTGAATAATTTTTCAACTGGAGCGAAATTATTTTCGCCAGCGAGCACCTTTAATTTGGGTTTGTGTCACGAATTAGGATTCGGCACAAAAGTCGATGACATTAAGGTGAGAAAAAGAATCTCTAGAAAAATTAAACACAATTCTATAGAATAATTATAATAATTAATCAAATAATCGTTAAATTAATTAAATATTCTTGTATATTATTTTCAAAAAAATTTTGCAAGAATTCAATTATTTTTAACCTTTATGGAACTGACGAGGTACCCCGGTACTTCTTGCATTTTCAAACTGATTTTTTTCATAATTTTTTAAATAGTATCGACCTAAGGTTTTTTGACATCTCAAATATCCGGGTAGCTCTATACACTTTATGCAGATAAATGTAGAAATTGCTATTATAAAATTATGAAAAGTTTTATTAAACCATTTTCATTATACTGCACATAATTTTTTTCATAAAATATGTAATTTAGTTACTATAGTTAAAACAATATTATCCATAAGAAAGACGGTGTTTTTTTCTCAGTCTCATAAAGGTTAAAAATAGAAAATTCTTCTCAGTAATTTAATTATTTTCAAAACAATTTGAATGAAATTTCACGAAAGGATTCAATTATTAAGAAACATTATAATAACATTTTTTGACGAAATTCAATTATTTCCTAAAACTAATAAAATTCTTTGGAAGAATTCAATTATTTTTAAAAATTCTAAAATTCTGCTCAGGAATTCTATTATTTTTAATACAATTTAGAGAAATTTTTCAAACAGGTTCACTTTTAAAAATTGTAATAAAATTTTTCTTAAACATTTAATTGAATCGTGAATTTCGAAAAGGTGAGATATATAAATAAATAGTTTCTCGAAAACATTTCAATAATACGAAAATTACTACAAAAAAAGCTGGATTCTTTTAAGCAAAAATGTTTGATATAAACAGTTTTTTATGTCTTCTGTAAAATTTCGAAAATTCGAATTGAGCCCTTTTTGAAATTCACAATTCAATTATTTTAAAAAGATTTGATAACATTCTTTGTGAATTTAAATTATTTAAAAATTTTTTAATTTAAAATCATTTAAAAAAAACTAATTATTTTCATGACATTTAAAAAAATACTTCAAAAAAATTTAATTACTTTTATGAAAACTCTAATAAAATTGTTTAAAAGAATTAACTTTTTTATAAATAATTTTAATAAAGTTCTTTTAAAGTATTCAATTATTTTCAATACAATTTTAATAAAATGAATAATAATTATTAATAATTATTAGTTATTAATGATTATTAATAACTAATATAATTCATAATTCTACAGAATGAAATCAAATTGAAAAAATAATTCTTTCCTGACATGTAACTATGAACATGAAATAAAATAATTTTCAATTTTTAGGCAGCGAGATATTACAATAAAGCTGCAGAAATGGGACACGCGGGAGCAATGTATAATCTCGCAATTTTCCACGCACAGGGAAGAGGTAATTTTTCCGTGGACATTGATAAAGCGCGAACATTATTTAAGCGTGCGGCTGATTTAGGTCAGGAGAAAGCCAAAGAAGCACTCAAGATTGATGAACAATATAATATTGAATTAACAGCGAGAAAAAATGAGTCAATACTCATTAAACAGAAATCTTCTATGAAGAATATCCTTAAGAATACTATTATTAGTCACATGGCAAAATACGAAGACGTATTTATTTCAAAAAATAAAAAAACCGATTCCTATTTTACCAATGAAGAGATAATGAGTGAAAATTCGACAGAGGCATTTTTAAATATCCTCGGAATTAATGAAACACCATTACAGCCAATTGTCAATTCTTGTTAATTTTGTTTTTTTTTTAAATTATATATATATACATATATTTTAGTAGGCAGGATACTGCATGCGTCTAAAGTTGCCATATTTAATGTAATTATAACAAAGTGACTAATAACAAGTAGATAAATGATTCTAAAAAAATAGTCTTTTGAAATTATAATAATTGTAAAAGACTGAAAAAAATCATGATTGTAATTCAATAGTCATCGACAAAAAAACTCGTAGCTTTTTAAACGATGACTGAAGTACTTAAAAACAAAGTAATTACTGCTTTTCAAGATCTCGATTATTAGAATTCTTATATTTATTGTAATTATTATAATAATTACAATAATTTTAATATTATAATAATTACAATAAATCTAATATTTTAATAATTTTAACAATTGAAGTATTATAATAAACTTTATAATTCATCACTTGAATTAAAATAGGTGTCATGTAAATTTTAACAACTCGATATTATTTGTTTGTAACTTTTATATTTCTTTTAAATTGTAAATTACAATTAGCCTCTTACATTTTTTTTCTTTGTTTAAAATATATGTACAACAATGTATATTTGAAAAGCAGTAGACTCTAAGGACTAAGATTGTCTTCAAGAATAAAAAAGTTTATAAACTTTATTTTTAGATAATATTCGAGACTTTCGTTTTTAGATGTATTAAAATGTATTTTAAAATTCTAAAATTTCTTATAAAAAATTTTTATATTATAAAAATAGCTCTGTTTACCGAAATTTGATTCAAACGTTGCCTGTGATTTAAACTTTCTCTATTATCAATTTCGTTTGTTATTCTTTAATCCGATTCTGTAAAATATCCGTGAATACAATAATAAAGATATCGTAATTTTTTTAATGAAAAAATGTTTCCTTATTAATAAGTTCATTTTTAAATAATTTGCATTGATATTATTTAAAAAATACAAGCAAGAGGAACATTTTTATTTGAAGAATACTTCCTCTATTAGGAAGCAAAATATTTTAATTTGAAAAATATTTCCTCTGTTTGGAAGCAAAAAAAATTTTTTGTTTGAAAAATACTTCCTTATTAGAAGGCAAAACTTTTTTTGCTTAAAAAATACTTCATTTATTAATGTATTATTTTTTAAAATAAGTTTTGTTTTCTAATAGAGGAAGTATTTTTTAGGAAAAAATGAGGAGCAAGCGTCCGAAAGTTGATGAGTCCGTTTTTTAAAATACTTTTACCTTACGTTTTCCGAGAATGATAATTAAAGTTTCAAATAATCACCGTTAGATTAAGAAAAAAATTCTTAATAAAGAATAATATTAACTTGAAAATATTTGTACTTAATCAACAAGATTTACAATTTTTAGTTTTTCTAACTAAAGAAATGCCCAAAATTGTTAAAATTCATTATTTATAACTGACTTTAATTAATAATGAAACTTCTAAATCTAAAAAAGAATTCTGATATAAATAATTCAGTGTATAAGTAAATTGCATTTGTTTAAATTTCTCGAAGTAGTAAAAAATGGACTTATACACTTTTGGCCGCTTACTCCTCAAAAGTGCTTCTGTTAGGAAGCAAACGGAAGAAATTACTTCCTCGATGACGAAGCGAAGGAACAATATTTTTATTTAAAAAACCCTTCCTCTGTGAGAAAGGAAAATCGAAAAATATTCTTTTAGACAGTAGTTAGTATAAAAATATTTTGGTAAAGGCAATTTTTGTTTGTACTCTTCTGTTACCAATGAGCGTTTCTTTTGTGTGCTGTTTGTTTAATAAAATCGGCATGATTTGCGTAGAGGATCATTTTTCGGTCGACGTCCATCCATCGCACATTGCCGGCATCGTCGCCGGCTTTTAAATTTATTTCACCAACTGTACTGCCGTCTTCGTCGTGGAAATTCAAGACCATTGTCTCCATCCAAGCATTGTCGGTATTTCGTGGATCATCCACGTAGCCCTGATAAATTTTATCGTCACGATCAAAGAATTTCTTTAAAGCACTCTCCAATTCCTCCCGTTCCTCTGGTGTCTTATCGAGAGCATCGAGTGCCTCCTCCATAAATTCACGCTTTAAAGTTTGCGATATTTTTTCACCCTGATCAACCATTCCTCCAGGAATTGCCCATTCTTTCGAATCCTTTCTCTCAATAGCGACAAATTGAAGAATTGGTTTCTCCGATTTTCTGTCAATTTCCAAAGCGCCCGTGCCATTTCGCTTCCAACGGGTGACAATTGGATCGGCCGCATGATTCGGTCCCCAACGACCCAAAAGCCCTCGACCAATTATACCAGTTCTTCCAATTGGATTCTGGGGTAGTCCATTCTCTGATATTTCGTAATCTTTCACGTAACTCTTTCGATTCACTTTGCCTGTTAAATACAAAGAAATATTTTATTTCAATTTTACTTCAAGAAGAAATGGATTTTATTATTATCGAAAGATAAGCAATAAGAAAAAGGAAACAAACATAAAAAAGCGATACGTAAAATGACGTAAACAGAGCACATATAAAAAGAATAAAAAAAAACATGAACTTTGTCACTTACCGTCTTCCATATTCCATTTTGGTTCGAACGAAGAATCATTTATTTCCGGATCTGCCCAAGGTTTTCCTATCAATACAGGTGAATTATATTCCTCTGGTTGATATTCTTCAAATTCCACACTCCAGGGCACTTTATCCTCGGGAATTTCATATCTGAGAATATTACTCGAAGGATAAAGTCCCTTTATACACTTATGATGAATCATTTTTGTCACTCCACTTAGCATAGAGAAAGTGTCAGAATTCTTTACTGATTTTATCTCCTTTTCAAATGGATCACAATAATTTTCCGAAACACAACAATGGCAGGAATGTAAAATAATGACGAATGTAAACAAAACGTAAATATCTTGCTTGTTATCAATCTTTGTTTTTAACATTAGAATTTCATTTCTTATTGGCCAATTGAACAAAAATATCTCTCAACCTTTAGTGACTTTTTTTAAAACTCATTAGACAATCAAGAATAGTCAATTAGCTTGACTGCAAACAATATTTTATGGGTTGGGTCAGTTTAATTTAGCCTTGACAACCGCCAGCAACAAAAACACTTGTCGATTCTTTTAAGTAAGGTTATGTTGTTAAACTTGATAAATTTCCTTCCAATTGAAAACGATTTACAGGAGAATATTGTAAATATTCTGCCTATGAGAGTGCGTGGTTTCTGACGTTTAACACAATAAAAACTAATATATACGTTTGTGATAATTTAGTTTGTGTTTTTTGTATTTATGTAAACATTGCACGTGATATACAAACAGTATTGCCAACCCTATAAATATTAAATACGGATTATGTACACGTACAGGAGCGGTGTCACTTGGGGTCCTGAATGGTTAAATTTTACTCTTTTTCCTATTTCTAAAAATGCACTCGTTTATCTAAAACAATTTCTCCAGTACATATTATTTAAGAAAAAAATATTTAATAACAATTTTATATTAAAATTTCCTATAAATTATAGCTCTTAGCTCTTTGCTTTTACCTCGTCTACATTTGCTACACTTAGGTAATAGGTACGTTCCTGTTTGTGTGTCAAAAATTGACCAATCTCTTTCAAGCAATACAGTTCAGAATTTTTATTTCTACGTTTGTAAGCTTGTAGAATTCAATTTCAATTTAAAAATTAAATGTTTTCTAAATGTGAAAATTTAGAAAAACCAAAATCACGGTTGTATTCAATCGGACAAAAATAATTTTCAGTAAAAATCGAATTAAATATGATCAAATTTCGCTTCCGACTGTCGTATTAATTATGTTATAATGTTAATTTAATAATAGAAAGATAAGAAATCACTCACCGAACGATGACTCCTTCAGATTGACAGCTGGACCACTCAAGAAGATGCCATCAATTCTTCCTGCCATTTAGGAAGAATTGAAATCAATTGCTAATTGATTCCAATAATTTTTTTCCTTCTATAACGACAGCGACGTTTTCTTTCCATTTCATCTAATTAGAAGAAAAATTCTATAAACGTACAATCTCCGCTTTCATTTTGAAGAAAATTTAACTAAATTATTATTAAACAATAACTGTTTAAATATAAATATCTAAATAACAATTTCTGTTAATTTAAGAAGTTTATCTTTTCAAAAATTTTAATGTAATTCGTCACAAGAATTCAATTCTTTTCATAAATAATAACATTCTTAGAAACAGTTTAATTATTTTTATAAACAGTAAAAGTTATTGCGAAAATTCAATTATTTTCAACGAAATTTTAAATACAATTTCAAGAAAGAATAAAATTATTTTCTGAATTTTTAATAAATCCTTCGAAACAATTCAATTTAAAAAATTTTTTTTAAAACAATAATTTAAAAACTTATTCATATTTATTTTCCCCGAGAAATTAAAATTTCAAATAATTTCAATGAAAAACCTCATAAAATATGATTATTTCTAAAATTTTCAACAGTAATTCATTCAAAATTCAATAATTTCTTTTAGAATTTTTGAATAAAATTATTGAAAAACTTTCATAATTTTTAAAGAAAAATAATGTTTTTAATAATTGTTTAAAACAAAAATTTAAAGATTTTTAAATTTTTTCTTTCCGTAAATTTTCAAGGAATTTAATTTAAAAAACTTTTTGAAATTAAATAAATTTCTAAAATTCCTGTTATAACAGTTTAAATATTTAATTATTTTTTAAAATGTTAACTGAAATTTGAATTGAATTATTTAAATGGAATAATTTTTGTAAATTCATAAAATTATATAATTTCTAAAATATTTATTGACAATTTTTAAAGAGGAAAAAATAAAATTCTTTAAAATATACAATTTTACAGAGTTTCCAATTGTTTCAATTTGTTAGTATTATTGTAAATTCAAGTACCTTTTTCTTTAAAAAATTTTAATTACTATTTTTCAAAAACCTAATTTTTGAAAAATTTTCATAACTTTTGTAAAATAAATATTTAACTAATTATTGTTCTTTACTTGCTTAAAATTTCAAAATACTTAAAAATTTGAACTGCAAGTCTTTCAAAATTCAATTCATTTTCTAGAATTTTTTAAGAATATTATTCAAAATTTAATTTTTAAGAAAGCTAGCAAATTAAAACACTACACATTTTTACAAGTTAACTTTTCTTCTTTTCACATATCTATTTAAAACTACAAAACAAAACATTGTAATAAAACAACGCTAACTTCAGGTGAGGACAGATTACGTCGATTATTATATGTAATATATATAATAATATCTAATTATAATAAATTATTTTAAAAACTACAAAGGTTTTAAAAAAATTACAACATTTAAAGTTTTTCAAGAAATTTAATTGAAATTGTATAAAAAATATTTGAATTCCTTTAAAGAATTTTAATAAGTTTTTTGTGAAAACAATTCAATCTTTCAGAAGATTTGTATTAAAATATTAAAAAGTAATTGAATACTTTCGAGAAAATATATTAAAATGCTTTTTTTAAAAATACTTGAAATCCTCTAAAGATTTTATTATTTATTGAAATAATTGAATTCTTTTAAAGAATTGTATTGAAAAGGATTGAATTTCTCCGAAAAAAATGTATTACAAATTTTGAAAAATATTAATGATTTACTTAAAAATATTCTCTTTTTGGAATTAGATTTAAAAGCATCACAATTTAAAAGATCAGATTCATAATAATTAAAAATTACATTACTATTAAAGATCAAATAAACGACGTCGACAAGAGAAAACTATAATAAATCAATAGAGAAATATTTTTAATTTTAATTAAAATGTAAAAAAATAAATTAAACAGCTAACTTCTAATAAATTTTGTATTAGTGAAAAAAGAGTCAGGTGCATGAATGACTGATATTACTTTCAATATTTGGAAATTTTTAAACTGTTTTAAGCAATAACTTAATTTATTCATTAGAATAAATTATTTTACTTTTAAATTCAAACCTAGTTCAAAATTAAACCTTTCAATATTTACATTCAAAAAAATTGTTATTTATTGTTAAAAACAAAAACAATTAAATAATTGTATTTGTAAATATTTCAAAAACAAAAATAAAATTTACTTTTCAAAAATGAAGAAAGCAATAAAAATGTTTTGCATTACATTTTTTTGGTTTAAAACTCCCATACAAAAAAGGAAAAATTTTTATTTTTTTCACTCACCTCATTAAAGTTTCTACATTTTAATATGTAGATTTAGAATTCGTGTTTTTTTTAAATTTAGAAACCGATTTCATCTTTCATTTGGATCTTCTTTATCTATTTCTTTTATTTTTTATTGACGCACAGAAGCCAGGCGAATACTTTTTTTTCTCTTCTTCATTCTGTCATTAATCAAAAATTATTATTAGTATATTTTTAACTTATAAAAGATATTCTTTTATCTACAAAATTTTGTTGGTATTTCTTCATTACGTCATAATTACCTGTTTGGCTTAAATAAAATATTCTAAACGAATGAATTCTTTTTTTTTTGTATTTTAAGCACATTGGTGTTTTTTTTCTTATTTGGTCCTGAAACATAGCTGTTTGATGAAGCGAATCTCCTTCAGAGAAAATAATAATATTCTCAATATTGAAGTTCAGCTTCTCTAGCGCGGGTGAATGTTCTACAAGGAAAGGTCGATTCCTGCATCATGAGAAAACCTGAGAAGCTCATCAACACTGGCGTAAGATACTTTACAAAGAAAGCTCCACCTTAATTTTTAATTATCGAAAACAATAATATCCCTCCTTGAAAGTAATCTGAAAATAAAAATAATTTTTTATTTTTATTTACATTTTAGCTGAGTAAAATAAAATAGAAAGAAGAACAAAGAAAATATTTAACATATTAATTATGAAATCATTTTATTGAATGTGGAATAAAAAAAAACCCCGCCATAAAACTTGATTTTATAACTAGGCTAAAAATTACGAAATTGTATTTTATTTTAAATATGAAAAAATAATGATGTGAGTTAAAACATATAAAATTTGGTTTTATAGCAAGGTTAAAAATATATTACACATTTTATGGATTTGTTAGTCTACTTTTACGCATTTTTTTTTTTTTATTTTTCAATTCACAACTATTTTTTTCAGAAAAAAAAGAAATTTCATATCAGGTGTTGAAACTTTAGAGGATGATACAAAATATTGTTACGCCTATGGTTTGTTGTCTAGCATCATCATTATCATCATCATCATCACGTCATTTGAATAGAATCCTCTCGAGCCTAGTTGGCTTGACATGATTTTAATCTCGATGATTTAAGTCACATGACGACACTTATTATTTAATAATAAAAACACCGATGATGATTTAAAAGGTTAAAATAACCTGAGGGATGTTAACTTCAACTAGTTTAATTTATAGAAAGCAAATGTCATTTCACTTAATAATTTATTATAATTTTCTTCTTCTCTATCACGTACATACTTACACAAAAGCAATACGTTACTTCATTTTTTAAAATTAAAATTGACAATAAAAATTTTTTCTCGAATCGAAAAAAAATTAAAACAAAACTAAAATTACATTAAATCTATTTTTTAATATTTTACACTTTCTGTTAGTAATTTTTTACTTTCAATTAATTAAGTTTTAATTCTTTTAGAATGGTTTTTTTTCTCTTCTAACGAATAATGGTATACCCGGAACCGGATTTCTATACTTCATCTTCGAAGGAAAAGAGAAGTCGTATAATTATTTGTTTGCCGCTAATAATTCAATTGTCCTCTGTGCAATCCCGTATCTATCTAAAAGATGTGCAAACTCTACAGTTTTACAGTCATTAGACATCATTTTAATACCAAATATTTAATCCATTCTCATGTCTAATTAACATTCCACGGACCTCATTATCGAACGTTAGAAAATTTTTTAAACTTCAAAAATATCAAATTTTTCCCACTATGATTAAAATTTAATTATTGAAATTAGACAATAAACTGATGTCTCTCTTGAAATATTACAAATAAATTAATCGAATTCTAGTATTTTTGATTCAAAAATGATTTATGACTTTGAGAAAAAGAAAGAATAATTTTTCTTGTTTTAATAAATATTACAAAAAAATAAATACAATTAAAATACTTCTAAAGTCAGTAAATATTTTGAAAAGACAATTTCACAATATTTTAATTTCTCTTTTTTGCAATTACGATTAATTTTTATTGCATGTAAATAGTAGGGATATGAAAATATAAATTATGCAAATAGATTAAGGACCAAAGTTCAAAAAATTTAATAAGTAGAAGTAAAAATTATCTTTTAAGGTTTATGAAACAATAAATTCTTTTGTTTTCTAAAATAAGTAAGTTGAAAATAATAGTCAGGTAGCTAAATATTTTAATCATGACGAAATATCATCGCCCACGAGGATGAGGGTATAGACGCAATAATGCAAACCTCGTGATTGTAATAGTTTTGTATAAAAGAGATTGAAAACTCAATATAAAAATAACTTTAGATAGTAAACATAAAAAGATTGTTTTTTATGATTGAAGTTTGTGATTAAATTAAAATATCTTCAGACTATTGAGTCCATCATAATTAATTTTTCCAAAAAAGTCCAAAACAATCTATAAAAATATATATTTGAAAAATATTCTATTGTGGTATTAATTAAATTTAATTTTAACTCTAGAATTCAATTCTTATAATTATCATTTTATTAATTTATTTTTACGTATATTTCAATATTATTTGTTAATTTATTTCATTCAGTTTAATATTATTTATTAATCTTAGGCCTGATATTACTTGTAAATAAAAAATAAAGAAATAAAATAATAATTCATAAATTTATTTTAATAATATTGATTTTATTAGTATAATCTATTTATCGTTTATTATCACTTTTAATTATCAAAACGAAAAATATACTTGTGAATATTTAAATTGATAGTAGAATAAAAATAATAATTGCGAATATTTTAGAGAAAAAAAATTAAAATATGAATTTGCTTTTATTCATGAATAAAATGAGAAGAAAAACTTTCGTATCGCTCATTCGCGTGAAATTTGCACCTTGAAGATCATGCTCGAGCTATTCGTGTACACAATTCAACATGCATAATTCAACACATTTTCCTAAGAAAAAACAAAGCAATAGACAATTTGACAAAACTATAATCTTAAAAAAGTTGATCGCATTCCTTTTTAATGTCCAATAATGTCTTATATATTTATATATATTTCAATATTATAATTAATAAAAATAAGTAAAGAATAATAGATTTTTTAAAATAATAAAATAAGTAAAAAATAATCAATGGAAGTAGGTAAAAAGAATAAGTAAAGAATAACAATAAAGTAATAAGCCAAAAAATAGAATGTTAAATAGAAAAAAGTATACTTTAAAAATGACTATTGATGACGAATGAATATTGAGAATTATAAAAAAAAAGTTTTCAATTTTAATTTAAAAAATTTCAATAAAGAGAATAAATTTTTTCTATTAAAAATAATAATATAACTTCTTTTCTTACCTTAGGGGTATTTTTGCTAGCTCCAGGTCCCTATTTTCCAATTGCATCACTGATTTTTTTATGCGCTGTCATTTCTTTTAATTCAAAAGTCATCCAGAATTCGGGACATCTAAAATACATTAAAAATCTTTAGATTAAAGCGATTCAAGTTTTTTTACACTTTCTATTTACTGTCACAATTAAATCAGACTATTTAAATTGCATCATAATTTAAATTAAATTTAGAATAAAAAATTCTTTAAATTTAAATAAATTAGTATATTTAGTGTAAAACACGAAAAAATTATTTCCTTTAAAAATTACAGGAATTAATTTACGGAAAAAGTGAAACAATATAATCCATTTTAAAATTAAATATATTGTTAAACTTCAACTTTAAATTTAAATATTTAACAAACTTTTAAATTATTAATTGAATAATATTAAAATTTCAAATTAAATAGTATATTAGTTTTATTTCAGTAGCAAAAATTATACTATGTAAATGAAACTTTCTTTTACATAATGTAATTAGAATTAGAGTAGACACTTAAAGTTTAAAAAGGAAGTTACTAATGAGAAAAATATATACTCTCTCAGTGAATAATTTTTAGTTTCTTTATTTAAAAACCGTAATTTTCTTTATAATATTAATATTTCGTATTTAATTTTTGGAACTACTTAAAAAAATAAATTCCAAAATCTATTTTCCACTATATTTGTTTAGTTTAATAAAAAATTACTTTTTAATAAACTATCTCAGGAAATGTTTATAAAAGAACTGAACACAAATTTCTCTATACAATTACTGAACATTAAAAATTTTTTAAATATTCAGAAGAAATTACTTTCGTCTGTAGTATATCATGATTCTATTTTCTCTTTTACTTTTTTTATGTTTAATGTCAACATGTATAGAGTAATTACATTTTTCGAAAATCTTTAACAATACAATAATATTTTTGTAAATATCGTTCACTTGACTTTCAAACTCAGAAAAACTCGAAGTAAAAAATGAAAATTAAATAAGTAAAAATAAAATTCAGTATCAACAATCATATATTTACTTATATATCTAAAATTCTTTTATATATACAATCAGAGGATGTGTATATGATATTTAATACAAACAGATAACCATTCTGACTAGAGGGTCATTGAAATATGTACATTTAGTTGTAAGCCGGACAGCATTCAACATCTTTCAATAATGAAGTGTTCACTTCTCTTACTAGTTTTTCTCTTTCTTTTTTCGCAAAACGTCAGTTTTCGATTATCAATTTTTCCACATTCGCAACCGATAAAAACAATCTCCCAGCAATATCAATATCAAATTAATTATTTTGAATCCCGGGTAAGTTGTATTTATTTTTCATATAGAGATGTCAAATTTTAGTTTCGTTATTCACTATTTTTTCTCAAAAACTAAGTTCCTAATTATTTTTATTTTATTTTCAAAATACTTCTTTAAACAAAATTGTTAAATAAAATAATTCTATAATTAGGTATTAATTATAAATATTATAATAGTAATATTATATAATATTATAATATATAGTAATTATAAATATTATAAAATACAAAGCAATAATAGTAATTATAAATGTTAATCATTACAGAACATTAATAATTATAAAATAAATAAATATTTATACAAAAAATAATTGTAATTGTTAAATCAATTATATTTGTAATTTTGTTTATTTATTTTAATTAATTAACTGAAATTAATTTTCAATTAACTGTCTATTCATTAAAGGTGGATCACTTCAGTTTTTCGGAAAATGCAACCTACAAAATGAGATATCTCGTGAATGACACTTGGCAAAAGGGTAATGATGCTCCAATTTTTTTTTACACCGGAAATGAAGGTTTTATTGAAGTTTTCGCGGAAAATACGGTAAATATTCTTCACTATCACTTATCATATAATGTTTCGTTCGTATAGGTAAAAATTTACAATATTTGAAAATAATTTCCAATCCAAAATTTAAATTTACAAATTGTGAATAAAATTAAAAATATTAAATAAGTGAAATAGAAATTTAATAAAAATTTACCAAAAATTAGATTAAGTTAGGATTGTAGAAATTAAATAAATATAGAACAAAAATTAAATAAAAATGAAACAGAAATTAAATTCTTAAATAAAAAGGAATGATTTTCAAAATAAATCCATAATTTATAATCTAAAATTAAAAATTCCAAATTTTCAGGGCTTCATGTGGGATATAGCACCAAAATTTGGAGCACTTTTGATATTTGCCGAGCATCGTTATTACGGCGAATCATTACCATTTGGAAATAAATCATTTTCCGATGCAAAATATCTCGGATATTTAACATCGGAGCAAGCATTAGCAGACTATGTGGATTTAATAGGATTTCTAAAATCACAACCAGCCAATAAAAACAGTCCTGTTATTGTATTTGGAGGCTCGTATGGCGGAATGCTCAGCGCTTGGATGCGCATGAAATATCCTCACATTGTTCAAGGGTTTGCAGACAAAATACTTTCAAAAATTTTATAAACATTCTTTACATTTAAAAACCTTATTATTTTGACAACTCACGTTAAAATTTGCTTCTTATTTATTACAATTATTCGAAAAAAGTATTTAATTATTTTTCACAATTTTTTTCTTTATTATCTTTATTTAGTTTTTTTCTTTTTATTACTTTTCCATTTCCATTTTCTTTTTAATTTCACAATTTTTTTTTTTTTTAATATCATTATTTTTCTTTACTATTTTCCATTTTTTGTGACTTATTTTTCTAGAATTAGAATTCGTTTGCTTTATCTCAATAAAAAGTGTTCGAAAAATAAAAAATATATTTTAATTGCAGAGCAATTGCAGCTTCCGCGCCAATTTTACAATTTACCGGTCACACCGATTGTGAAGCTTTCGCTCGAATTGTCACGTCAGATTTTCGAGCTGCAAATCCAACGTGTCCTAAGCTTATTCGTAAATCTTGGTCCTCAATAGCGAACGTTACTGCAAATGGTGAGTTTTTTTTTCTTTTCGATAATAAATTAACTTTTTTAAATCGATATTAAAATTGAATTCTTCTCATTATGGATAAACAATAAATAAAATATAATAAAATATAGAATAATAATAATAAAACGTTTACTGCTTCTTCTTCACATAAAAAGCGTTAATTACTTGATAATAATTAAATTCCATCATTTTAAAAAAAAATTCACAGAATGGAATTTTAATTTAATGACAAAAACTATTTGAAATTTCTCTGTTAACAATTTTCCACAGCCGAAGGATTGAAATGGTTATCGGAAACTTGGAAACTTTGCGAACCATTAACAAATTTAACGCAAGTTGTCAATTTGAAAAATTGGTTGATCGATGTTTATGGGAATTTGGCAATGGTCAATTATCCGTATGAAACAAATTTCCTCGCACCTCTACCGGCAAATCCAATATTCGTGAGTGACATTATTAACAAATTTACAAACTTTTTGAATTCGAAACGTCAAATAATAAAAATTTGAAGAGCAAAAAATTCTAACATAAAAAAATTTGAAAAATAAATATTTCAAATAAAAAAAAAGTTTTTTAAAAATAATTTTAAACAATAAATTAAAACTTCCAACAAGAAAAAATAATAAGCAATTTATATTTATATTAACTGTATTATATATATTTTGGATAAAAATAAAAGTATACAGTTAACGTAAATAAATTACCGTAAATTATGATAAAAATCGAATTTAATTTTAGGAAGTGTGTAAATACCTTAAAGATGATAATCTCTCGGGAAAGCCACTGTTACTTTCCTTATTCAAAGCACTAAGTGTTTATACAAATAGTACTGGTGAAACGAAATGCAATCGTATTGATGATGCCTCACCGCAATTAGGTGCATCGGGCTGGAATTTTCAAGCTTGCACTGAAATGGTAATGCCAATGTGTTCCGACGGAATTAATGATATGTTCGAGCCAACCCCCTGGAATATCAAGGAATACAGCGATGATTGTTATAAAAATTTTCAAGTAAGGCCGCAATCTAATATGGCATGCAATGAATATGGTTGTTCTCACCTTTCAACCGCCACAAACATCGTATTCAGGTAAACAATCATTTTCCACTTGTTTTGTCTTTAAAGAAGGAATCATTTAAATTCTTCTATTTCTTTTTTCTCCTTTTTTTCCTCGACTGATGTTAATTTAAAAATTCTTTTTCACAGTAATGGTCTACTCGATCCATGGTCGAGTGGTGGGGTTCTAACTAATATTTCATCTTCCACCGTTGCTATTATCATTCCCGAAGGCGCCCATCATTTAGATTTGAGAGGCAAAAATCCAAAAGATCCGTTCAGCGTTATTGAAGCAAGAAAGATCGAGAGATATTCTATCCGGATTTGGATTGATGAGTATCGTCAGAAAATTCATCAGAGCAAAACTATACACAAAATTAATGTATAAAATTATTTTTATACTAGTGTTTAATATTAAATCAAAACCATTCTTTTTCCACATTTGTAAATAAAAGAAAATTGAAAAAAGAAACTGTACAAATAATTCGGTTAGGAGACATTTAATTATTAAGTAAGCATTTTAAAGGGAGGAAATGGTGCTAATGCATGTAAAAATATTACAAGGGCGAGGGAGGGGTCTAAAAACCTTAAAAATATGCTTATGTAATACTTGAATGGCCCCTTACTTCAATATTCATACTTTATATATTTTATATTTTTATTTACTCTGACGCACATTTAAATTTTCTTTATTCATTTTTTTCCCATAAAAAAAGATG
Organism: Leptopilina myrica (nomen nudum); assembly: GCA_032872475.1. Lineage (NCBI taxonomy): Eukaryota > Metazoa > Arthropoda > Insecta > Hymenoptera > Figitidae > Leptopilina > Leptopilina myrica (nomen nudum). Next base: position 10,006,304 of record CM065465.1, read on the forward strand.
AACTGATTGAGCAATCTTTGACAGTTATTACTAGTTCTGCATAATTTTCATTTTCGTATTATCTTTTTCTTTTTTCTCGTTTCCTTTATACCGACAATTTCCTTATAAACGCTTCTACTTATCACAGACATCTAAGAGTAATTGATATGGATAGTTATTAGACATTTGTTTGCTACCATTCATTAGAGATTAAACGGACGTCGAACAATTGTTACTTTAATAAAATTGTCGAGTTATTAACATTATTGAAAAAGGAAGAAATTCTTTTTTCACTTTGGATAACAATTTTTCTTATTATTCTAAATTATTATGCAAATTACAAAATTATTTTATTTTCAAATATCAACTTCAATTTTCAACAATTTCAGAATCAAAGTTTAAAAAATTTTAAACATTTTTAAAATTCATTTAATAAAGACATCATTTTATTGTTTATTATTTTCAAAAATGTTAACAACATTTTTCACAAGAATTCAATTATTTTCAATAATATTTAACTTATTAATTATTTTCTAAAATTTTAATCAAATTCTTCTCAATAATTTAATTATTTTTAATACAATTTTAATAAAATTTCTTGACAACATTCATTTATTTTAAAAAAATGTAATAAAATTTTTCAAAAGAATTCAATTATTCTCATAAGTAATATATAATCTTCGCATAATTAAATTATTTTCAAAAACTGTAATGAAATTTTTAGAAGAATTCAATTATTTTACAAAGAATTTTTAAAAGAAATTCAATAACCAAATTTTTAATAACAATTATTAACAAAAACGATTATTTTCAAAAGATGAAAGAAATTTTTCAAAAAAAATTTAATCATTTTAAAGATTTTCAAGTATAGTTAATAAAAAAAATTAATTATTTAAAAAAAATATGAAGAAAAATTTAAAAACAACTTAATATTATTTTCTAAAAATGTAATAAAATTCTTTGAAACTATATACAAAAAAATTGATAAAATTCTTCTCAAGAAATTAATATTTTTTAATACATTAATGTTAAAATTTAAAGTCACAAAAAATTAAATATCGAAATGAAAATATAAAAAAGTTTTTATAAATTTAATATCGTGAATAAAAAAATATTTACTTTTCTTAGTTGAAGAAAATCGATGGGCATAAACTTCTCATTGTAAATGATTGCAGTGGAGTTGTAAGATAAATCCTACAAATTATCATCAATCGACGGAATATCATTTCTTAGAGTCTGCAACAAACTGTCATTTACAATTAGGTATATTAAATATCTGATTTTCCCAGTAATTAACAGAAATATGCCTTTCATAAAACTATAATTGTTAATAACAGAACAAGTCATATCTTACAGTTATCATTCATTTCAGATTCATAATTTTCAATTAATGATCAATGTACTAGCTGCTTCTTACTTTTTTATGAGCGCACAAAGAAAGGTTGAGGAAATGTTAAAAAAATAATAAAAAAGAAAATCTTCACGTAATTTAAACAAACTTTTAAATTAAATGAAATTAAAATTAGTAAATATGAAATTCAATTTAGTAAATAATTTAAATTTAGTAAATGAAATTCAATTTGGTAAACAATTTTAATTGAGTAAATAAAATTTTAGTAAGTAAATAATTTTAGTTTCGTAAATAAAATTTTATTTAATAAATAATTTTAATTTCGTAAATAAAATTTTATTTGGTAAATAATTTTAATTTCGAAAATAAAATTTTATTTATTTAAAGTTTAAACAAGAAAAATAGATTTCCGATAAAATTTTTCCATTTATAAAAAAGAATTAAAAAATATTGTAAGCAGAAAAAGCTTTTAAAATCGGAATGGGGTTTGTTTTTAATTTTCGACTGGAATATTAAATAAATGAACGATTCGTAATGACTAAATAATGAATAAAATAATAATTAAATCAAGTTTCGAAAAAAGTATCTTGGAAATATAATCAAAGATTAACAAAGCTTTTACTCATCCATTTGCATGTTTGAATAATTTTCTCCTAAATAAACTTTCCTTCGGGTATTTTTTAATGACTTGAGGGAAAATAATATAATCAAATATTGAAATTAATAATTCTAAAAATGTAATTAATAATGAATAATTAATAATGAAAATTTAGGATTTTAAAATAGCTTCTTTCAGAAGTGAATCGCTACGTCCCTGATGGTCAGGACCGATAATTGTACCGTGGTAGAATAAGGTAATGCTGCCCGAGGTTGTTTGTGCCATCACATGATGGAACAAGGAAGGCCTCAGGTATCTCGGGTCTCTCTTCAACACTTTCACTGATAGTCCCGTGACTTGGTACCCTCCTCGCCCCTGGCCTCTTTACTTCCCACCATCTCTCTACCAGTTTTGTATATAAGCTTCACCGTAAATAAATTGTCCATCTCTCATTTACAATTTCTCTTTTTCCTTCGAACCAATATTTTTTCAATTCATCACATTGCGAATGGAATGAGGAAAATGGCAGTGATATGTTTTCATTTTCAAGATCATGAACCAAAGCAAATAGACTGTCCTTTCATCAAAATCACAAATTCTCAAAAGGAAAAACTTTCTTCTAGAATCGAATCTGCAAGAAAAAATCTTTGACTCAAAAAATGTATATCTCTTAAATTTATTTTTTTTAACAAATAAAAGGAAAATTGTTTTCTTTCTATTAACAATATTGCTATTTTAATTACAATCTAACTGATTTTTTTCTATCTCATTTCCAGAGTAAAAAAAGGTTTCCTCTGTAAAATAGTTTCTTAAAAAAATTTTTTCCAAACTTTTGAGATATTTTACTTTTAAGAGATCGAAAAGGTTTTCGATTTAAGTAGAAAAAGTTGTTCATTCAGACCGTAAGTGTATATATGTTTAAAAGAAAGAAATATTCTTACGTCCGACTAAAAAAATCCGTAACCACTGGTCTCTTTCTCGTATACTTTTGAATCTTTGGCTATTGAATCGGTAACAGTTCAAATTATAATAAATTGCAACCGTTTTCTAATTGCACTCAATATATTCTTTGTAAAAGGTCCCATTATGTATTGCGAAATCTGAAAAAGGAGAAAAGAATGTTAATTTAAAGAATTGTTTATCATCTAAACTGTTTTACCGCGCACGACAAAGAAAACACGTTTTTCGGTAAACACGAAGAAAAAACAAAAGTTCAATTTTTTTTCCCATTATTTTTCATATTTTATTATGTGAATGTAACAATCAAAATTTGAAAAAAAGAACTATCAATAATAATTAAAAATTTTCTCTTCCGGCATTTAATAAAGAATTTTAATTTTAATTCATTTGAAACTAATGAAGGCGGAAATTTTTGATTAATAGGAATTTCAAATCAGTAACATGCTAACGACTCTCGAACGATGTTAATTATCTAATTTGCGAATTATGATTATGGAAATAAATTTCTCAAATAATCTACTTCTTTGGGTTGAACTATTAACTTTCTGGAGAAATAAAAAGAATAAAATACAATTCACGTCACAAAAAGGACGTGGATAGGAAAATATTAAAAACAATCGAATTTAGGGGAGCTACAAAAACTTTTGACTTTTTTTGACTTCCAGACAGAATTTTGACTTTTTCGCTGAGTTTAAAAAAAAACCTGCTTCACTCTAAAAATATTAAAATACTCAAAAGTAAGTTCTAATACATTTATTTACAAATTTCTTTAATTGTAAAATTATTCGAAAACAAAGTTTTATTGAAAATAAATATTCAATCATTATTTTTCCATATGAATTAAGATTTTCAATAATTTCTAATTCAAACTTTTGAAAATTTCGATTATTTGGAAATTCTTCGATTAAACATTTATGAAAATTTAAAACGCAACTCTTATAAAATCCAATTATTTAAAAAATTGTTAAGTAAAATTATTCATTAATTAAATCAATTTTAAGTCATAATTTTATAATAATAATTTTATGGTAGTTCTTCAAGAATTAAATTATTTAATATAAATTATTGTCCAGTACTTTTCCCTGACCTGTGGCAGCCCTGAAATTTAAGTAAAATAAATTCAAAAAATAAATTTAAAAACTAAAGAAAAAAATTGTTTCATTAATGTAATGTAAAATTAAATAAATTAAGAAAAACATTTATAAGTAATTAATTAACAAAAATAAATCCACAATAAATTTAAATAGAAAATAATGAAGTTAATATAGAAAATAAAAAATGAAAGGAATAATAATAAGGAAACACAAGAGACGGAAAGCGGAATGAAAGGAAAAGGAGTAAAAAATGATTCGCAATCGGTAAATAAATAAAATGGGTTCACATTTAAATTTGGCATTTTCGAAATAAGAAGTCTTTTCCCACGTTGCAAAATGTTAAGCAAAATAATGGGTTACACAAAAGATAGTGGGACAAAAGTATCTTTGAAAGGAGGAAGTCAGAGATGAGAATATTTACAGGACTTACACTCTCGAATTTGACGAATACTGTATATATGAAAACCACGTGATTCACACTGATTATTGTTTTTTTTTCTTTTTACCCCTATTTATGAACTGCTTTGATCCAAGTTTATAAATTCGATTTATAAACAATGTTACACTCTTGAGAACCATTTATGTAACAGAAAATTTTCTTTTCTATCTCTTTCTCCTTTTTTTCTCCTTTATACTAGAATCGTCGATAACCTTTTAACCATACCGATGTTACGGATGAATAATTGAATTTATTCTCATTTTTTACCCAATTATTCAGTATTTATTTATATACGATAAAAATGTATGATTATCTAAATTTTCAAGAATAAAATTGTTCTTTTAATTTCAGTAAAATAAAACTTTAATATTATTTATTTAATAGAAAAATTTACCATTTTCAAAATTATTATTTATTAGTAATTAATAATATAATATGTAATTTGTTTTAATTTATTCTTCATTCATTACTTATTTATAAAAAGTTCAAAATAAATAAAAACTTATATTATTTATTTATATAGTAACCAAAAACAAAGCTAAAAATAATTTTAATTTACATCCAAAGGTGTTAGATTCGCGAAAGAAAATTGGTGATTGTTAATTACTATTAAGTGTATATTTACAGACATATTTTATTGTCTGGGTGTTTAAGAATATTATAATGCCTTGATGATATTTAAGTTTTACTTTGTGCAAAATGCTGGCGAATTCTGTTGAGTCATCGTGTTATTTCTGTTTGTAATTTAAAGTCTCGAATGCAACAAAATGCTTTCCTTCTCTTGCACATGCTCTCACTGTTTTTCCCTCTTTTCAACTACTACTACTCTTGGATTTCTAATCTCATCCAATATGAAATTTTTATTTCTCCAACCGTTTAAAAAAAATACATATCGTTACATACAAACTAGTGGGTGATTATTCTGACTTAATAGAAATTTATGACTGAAAGTAAAACCACAATTATCGCATTATTCAAAAACAATTGAATATTTAGATTCAAACAAAACATTCAGTTTGAACAAGCATGCGAAAAATGTTCACGCTCATTTCTTTATTCAACTGAAAAAGAAATCAGCTGGCGAAATTAATGGGGAACTAAGTTAAATATGGAATTAATTTATTTATTATAATTAATTCAATTAATTGAATAAATTAAAATATTAATTTAATTAATAGAATTAGAATTAACTTAATTTTTGAATTAATAAGCAATTATTTAAACAAAAAAATTTAATTAACAATTAAGAAAAAAAATAATTATTGTAATATAAAATTATCTAAAATAACAAACTAAAAAAAAATTAAAAGAATAAAAACGAAAAGCTACTTTCTCCGTATTAACGAAGAAATCATTTTATGAAACAAAAATTTTTAGGTGTGATCAATAGAAAACGAGAGTAAACAAACAAAATTTAAACGTGAGAAGCGAATGACGGAAAATGGAGTTAAAAATTCCGAAATAGAATTTCATCATCATAGTGAAGGATTGGTTAACAAATTAATATATAACGATTTCCCCATTGGAAAGCAAATTTCATTCTCTCCTGTTGGGAGCTTCTTTAATGGAGGGGTCAAGGTCGGGATGACGAGGTCGAAACTCAATTGAGCCGATTCTTCGTTACCACTTTGCAAATCAACAACCAGTTGTCCCAATTTTTAATCTCTTTCATCGGAAAAAGGTATTGTGAATTTATTATTTATTATCATAATAAAAAATTATTTTTTCTATTTATTTTCAATCAACGGTTCCCAAAAAATGCAATCAATTTCTTTTGTATTATTATATTTACATTACATTTACTTAAATCAAAATTAAATTTTGTTTTTTATACAAATTTACTTCTAAATTTCAATTACTTTTTGCAAATTTCCTTTTGAATTTGATAAATTTACTAGACAAATTTTGCGTTTATTCTTTATTATAATTATTCTTATTAAAAATATAGAATTTTTTTAAATACGCATGAAGAGTAATTAGTTATTTTTATAGTAGACGATTATTTATAAAACTTCTTTTGAATTTGGACAAATAAAAATAAAAATTAGGGTTGATTCGAATTTAAAAGAATGAAAATGTAAATATTACGAATGATTAAAATATCAATTAGTTACATTGAGTGAAATATAAATATAAATTTATTGAAAATTGCAATTTCGTTACGATTAAATTTTATAATTAATTACTTTTTAAACAATTTCCTATTGAATATTTGTCTTTTTAAATAAATGAAAAACTATGAATGTCTAAAATTTTAATTACAGTTGAAATTTGCATTCAGGGAAACATACATTTTTTTTTTTTGAAAGTCGCAATTTTGTATCAATCAAATTTGAAATTGATTATTTTTTAAACAAAATAAGTTTTTAGATTGTCGTTAATAGAAATTCTCTTTAAATTGAAAATCATAAATTATAAATCTATACGAGAAGTATATATTTTTCTTATATTAACATTTGATTTGATTTTAAATGAATGAAAATGAAAACTAAGAATGATTAAAATTTTAATTACTTGAAAATTTGCATTCAAAAACAAATTTCGATTTTTCTTTTTCTTTAAGGGCATTTGAATCATTGTGACATCACAATTAATTAATTATTATTTTTATAATCATTTTTCTTATAAAATTTCAATTGAATTTGGTAAAATTAACATTAGAATTTGGTGTTAATTATATTTTAAATCAGTGAAAATAAAAATTAAAAATGAATAATCGAATAATTAGTTGAAATTTGCATTCAGTGAAAAACAAATTTATAAAAAATTGCATCTTTTGAACGAAATAAATTTATAATTTATTAACGTAGCAGAATAATTGAAACTTTAGAAAGTAAAAAATTTTCTACTAAATAAATAAATAAAATTGTGAAAAAATTGAATAAAAAGTTTAAATTTAAATCGTTCAAAATATGGACTTACACTAAATTGTAAGTCACTTCAAATTTTAATCAATCCATCAATCGACGAATATTTTGACAAAATTAAAATTTTCAAAATATTTCCCACACGGTAACACAAAATGTGTCAATTAATTTTTCGAAATTAAAATTCTTTCACGAATTCCAAAAAAAAAGAATATTGATTGATTGGGAATTTTTCCATATCTCAAATGACGTCACAATTCCCCTTCAGAAACAAGAGAGTGAAAAAAAATCCCGAATTTTTAATTAAAATTTAGTGTTAAGAAAAAACAGGTATAAACATTATAAGAAGAGGGGTAGAAATACAAGAATTGGTTTGAAAATTTATTCCTGTGAATCAGGAGTCACATGATGTTTTGCATAACCTTTTACACAAGCACACACCACACCAGCCGGATGCTAACAAAAACGAAAGGAGTTAAAAAAAATAAAGAAAGAAAGAAAGATTGAAAAAAAATTGGAGGAGGCTATATTCGTCAAAGGGAGAGAAAATAAACGAATAATGAAGAATCCTGACAGAGATAGAAATATCGAGACAATAAAAAGAGAGAGGGAAGATTTTCTGTCGGTGATTAGTAAATGGACTCAGAATCACATGACTCTTGGATACGATCTTGCATATACACCACCTTGGGGGTGGGAGCGAGCGAGAGGGGACCTTAAAAAGAGAGTGGGGTTCTCTTTTAACCATAGGAGAAGGTGTGCAGTACGGTAAATACGAGAACCATCGTCTCGTACAACACACAAGTAGTTAACCGGTCTTTTCTCTTCCTTCCGCACACAAAGTTTGTTACAAATTTGTGTAAATTCTTATTTTTGGTGTTAAAAAAAAATCCGCACAATTTATGATTAAAAACATTCAATTTCTCACCTATATTTCCTTTTTTGAAAAATTTATTTCTCTTCCTTTCTCTCGATGATTGTATTCTCCTTTGGATTTTTTATCTCAATAGAACGTCCAATGTTGAGGAGAGTTTGATATTTTTTTTTCTCGAACGGATTCTCTGCCCACCATCTGGGAATTTTATCCTTTCGATTTCACTCACTAAGAGGGAAAAAGAGAGAGAGGAGTTGTTCTCGAAAAGAGAGTCTTTTAGACATAGGTGCGTGACGATCTTTGGCGGTAGTGGATTAATTGGACTCGATGTCGTTGTCCACGAGGCACGACAGGTGTATTTAGTGCTTAGAAGTTCGGGAGAAACGTCAGTTTTAATCTCAATACACCAGGTCAGTGAGGCAGGACTCAACGAGACGGTTGAGAATGAAGAGGACCGCGATCCTTCCGTAAGTCTTCTCCTTTCATTTCCAGGAACCTAAAACATTAATTTAATTAATTCATTCAATAAATACCATGTTTTAATGGAAACTTTAATTTATTTTTCACTGAATTTTTATCTAATAATTAAATTTATAAATTTTCTTTCGAAACTTCAATTAATTTTTCAACGAATTTTTAACTAAAAAATTCAACATAGAAATTTTCTATTAAATTTTTACTGGAAAATTTGTAACTTCAAATAATTGTTCACTGAATTTTTTCAACAAAATATTTCAATATAGAAATTTCCTACTAAATATTCACTCAATATTTTGTAACTACAATATTTTAAAAATTACAATTAAATTTAGTTTCATTGCAGTTTTAACTGAAATATTCAATTTAGGAATTATCCATTGAATTTTTTTGAAAAAATTGTAACTCTAATTTTTTTGGAAACTATATAATTTTACAATGATTTTTTTAACAAAAGATTTCAATTTAAAAATTTGCTATTAAATTTTTACTAAAAAATTTGAAACTACAATTTTTTTATAGAAACTATACTGTTTTTTTTACTTTTACCTTGCATTCTTTAACAAACAAATTCAATTTAAAAATTTCCTATTGACTTTTAATTAAAAATTCGAAACTAAAATTTTTTCATATATTTTCAAATAAAATTTTAAAAACTTAACAAAAAGAAATTTTTTATACAAAAATTGTATCTATGGATAAAATAAATAGGACAACCCTTTCGAACAATTATTATTATTTTTTAATACGAAAAAATATAAAACTAAACAGAAAATAAAAAATTATAAAAATATAATAAGCCAAAAAATTGCAAAAATATAGTAAAAAAAAAATAAATGACATTTACTTTAATTTATTTAATAAATAAAATAAAAAGTTACTTCATCCAATATTTAAAATTGAATAAATTTTCAGAAAATCGTCAATGTGTGAAGTTGTTAACAAAATTTAAATTTGCATTTTAATAGAAAAAGAAAAAAAAATGTATATGACTCGTGTCCATAATAAAAGTCTAATTGAAGTCCTTCCTTGAGAAAAGTCAAGGAGCTAATCATGAATCCTTATGAAAATGAGAGCTTAAAAAATCAGTAGCTGTCATTGACAGATTACGCACACTTGACTTTTCTTTTGCTCACGAGTGTATAATATTCTCCTAATCCTGATCAGTGACCCAGTGACATAAATTCTTTTGAACATGAACTTAAATGTTATTATCTGGAAACAATTAAAAATACAAGATTCACTCTGAATTACATATCATATGCATATAGATTCTCATAAATTTCAATTTACTCGAAAATTTCCTGACAATTTTTTATTCAATTTTTTTTATCATTTCGATAATAAATACAAACTTAATTTCAAATCCAAAAAAAGGTTTCCAAAAAAATAAAATAATGTATAGAATATTGGATATTTGTTTTAATTCTAACTAAATTTGTAAATACAATAAATGTAAAAATTTGTTCAATTGTTTTTCTATATTTTCGATAAAAGTTTTAAAAAATGCTTTTTTCTACTTATAAATATAATAAATAGTAGCGAAATAAAAAATTCAGCATAGATGCTCGTTTTCGCATTCGTAGAGCCACAAGAGAAATTATTATCGGATCGTAAGAAAGGCTCAATACAGTATTATATACACGAGTCTTCGTGGAGAAATCTCTTGAATTGGATAACCGGGGTTCGAAACAAAACTCTTGTCTCACAATTTGGGTTCTCAGATAATTTCGGAAATTACAATTTTTTTCCTGAGAAAAATTTAAATAATTTGTAACTTTCGTTTGACTTTTAAACTTTTAACCGAAACTTTTCCAAGTATTCAACAATATTACAGACAATTTTTCCATTTTCGTTTTACTTTCTTATTTCATTTTGTTTAAAACCAAAAAAAACCAAAACTAAACATTAAATATTGAAAAATAAAATATAAAAAACATAAACTGAATGAAGTATCTCTAAAAATCATCTCACTAAACAATTTGTAATTGAATTATTCATAAATTTTGAAAAAGTAAAATGTCGATATGCCTCGTGGAAGCATTAATATTAATAAATAATAGAATTGGTATAAAAACCGGTTTTTGTACTCAATCTCGCGCATTTTCGTTCATCTTTTTAACTTATGTTAATATCATCATGAAAACAGCTTTCACTTCTTGATACGACGAGTTATTTGATTCGGGAGACATTTTATTATGTCAATTACGTTGACTAACTTTTCTTTGTCCAACGGACAACTTTAATAATGTCTTCAAATCCTCCCAATGATTCTATTCTATAAATAAAAAAAATAGTAACAAAAAAGAAAAAACGATTTTGTATACATACAATTAAAAAAAGCAATTATTATCCAGAATGAATATTCTCGATAAACATTTTTTATGCACTTTTCTCTTAAAATCTTATAACTCAAGTGAAATTGATCTAAAATTTCTCTTACACTCTAATAAATTATTTGTTAATATTGAATATAAATCAATTTACAAAAATATATGGTTTAACTGTAAGTCGTTATTTTTGCTTAATTAAATAATAATATTGATTTTATTCTATATTAAGCATATACAATTAACAAAGTGGAAAAATAACCAAAATCTAACGTTCGAAAGTAAAAGAATAGTAAAGTAAAGTAAATTTTAGTTGAAAAGAAAAAATCAATTTTTAACTTTTTTAACTAAAATTTTAGTAATTAAATCACTTTTCCGTAAACAAGGAAAATCCTGTCGATCCAACAAAAAAAATATTCATCTTTCGAATCAGAAAATGAATTCCGTTATCTACTTTAATTATTGTAATTACGCTGTCTATATAAAGTTTACATTTCTAATTTCAATCTAACATTACTTTTTCTGTTTCCTAATTTTAATAAACAATAAAAATTACATGCCTTTCTTATAGTAATTATCAAGTGTGACTTTCTGCATTGTTATGTAACACTGAATATTATTTTCTAACCACCTGCGTATGGGTATTCAATTTTCAAAATTCCTTTTTGAAAGTAAATAAGCCTCTTTCAGTGTGTACCTACTTATTTCCAGTAGGCTTACAAACAATTGAGAATAAAATTTCTTATGAACAATTAATAATCAATCTTTGCTAATAACATAAAATAGTTACATAATTTCAATACTATTATCATTTTATATAAAATAATATATCGTTATACAAGAGAAGAATTAACACCAACAACTCAAGACCAATTAAAATTATATAAATAACTTCATTCATTGAATTCGTGTCTTCATTGTAATCTTAGTCTTTTTTACTATGTATAGCCTTTCATCAATCAAATTCAATCAAATTTCTTCAACAAAAAAATACAAAAGAGAATAATCGTTTACTGAATATTTCTTTCTACAATTGTACAAATATTTTCAAAATAACAATACTTATTTAAAATAATAATAATATAACAAATTAATTGCAATTAATAAAAAAATAATTATTATTACTATAATAAATAATCAAAATTAAAAATATTATTTTTAAATAATTTAAATAGTTATAATAGTTCAATAGTTAAAGAATAGTTTTCAAATAAAAAAGTTGAAAAAATGTCATTTTCCACAAATTTTTGCTTCTTATACTTGCTATAATTTAAAAACTTATGAATGAATTAGATTCAAAAAAGGTCAATCAAAGCATATTTTTGAAAATGTAATGTTTACACACATACGGAAAGACATTTTTTAAAAATGTCATTTTTGAACTCCTGAGGTCAAATAACATAAAAATGTGTCAAAAAATCGAAGTTGAAAAATATTGGTATTACAATACTTCCTCCATGAGGAAGCAATAAAACAATAAAAATAAATAAAATAATAATAATAAGCCTTTAAAATTATTAATTAGAAAAGAATAAGTACTGAATAAAAACTAATTCAGAATGTATTAAATTAATAATAGTATTGCTGTGTGAAAAACATTGAGAGAAATGAATAAAATAATAATTAAAAAAAACTGGAAATTGAAGTTAAAATTAAAATATAGAATTTAAATGCCTCATTGAATTCGCGACTCAAATTCACGCTAGAATGACCTGCAATTTGTAATAATTTATTATATTACTGAGACTCAACAATATGAATGAAATTAATAATCTAGTGATTACATTTGTAAAATGAATCATTTGAAACCAATAAAATTTATTTACTGTAATTTTTTCTTTCATTTTTAACTATATTACTCGTAATAAACATTGAATCATTAAAGTCAAGAGTTTTAATGCTCATCTTTCTCATTTATTATTTACCAGTAAAATTTTCTGAAATTGTTAACCGACAAATTTAATCAAATGTCAAATATACTAAGATTTGCATTTTCTGATTAATAATTAAAGAAACTATTATTAATTGTAAATTATTATATAATTTATACAAATATATTATACAATTCTAATAATAAATAATGTATTAATATATTACGTAATTATTAATTATTAAAATTAAAATTATCAATTTATTCCCTTAATTTTGTGAAAAAAATCATTATTTCCACATGAGAAGAAAATTAATTACTAGGATTTATTTTAATAGCAAAATAATTTATTTTCTCAATCAATTTATTAAAAAAAATTATTATTAAATTATCATTGTAATAAATAAATGAATAGAATTATGTAAGTCACTAATAATAAATTTGATAAATAATAATTTAATGATTAAATAATAAAATAATACATGAAAACCACTTACAATAATAAATAGTAAACAATTAAATAAACGTTAAATAATAATAATTTTGATAAAATAAAGAAAAATGATGAAAAATTTATTAAAAATATTAAATTATTGATAAGAAGAAAAGAATATATACAACAAAAGCAAAACGGAAATAACTTCTGTTTTTTATTACAGAAAATCGTGTGAATGACCTAGAATAAAAAAAATTCTTCTACAAAATAAACGATTTCATGAAAGTCAATGTTCAGTAAAGTGCGATATAAAATAAATTCACACAATTAACTTCTGCAATATTTTTCTAAATATGATTTCTATGAAGCACTTTAAAAAATGTCTGTCAATTAAAATAGATTTTCCTTTTGTTTTCATGGAAAAATTTAATATAATCGAATTTAAATTATTATTAACTCTATAGAAATTTTGTTACATACTTTTTTTTATTTACAATTAAAAATAATATTTTCTTCGTTCAAAGATGAATGGCATGAATTATGCATATAATAAATAAAATATTTTCAAAAAATATGAACTAACAATAAAAGTGAAGAAACAAAGATAAAAATAAAAAAATAAAAAAAATATTACTGACTTTTAGTTTATACTTAAATTTCTTTTGAAAATTGGTACAAGTAGAAGTCCTATGACTTAAAAGTAATTGTTTTAGGTTCTAATAACACGTTCCAATGCTCCCCGAATATATGTTTATAAGTGGTAGAGTTTTGAAAGTGAACAGTGTCAAAATAACCTTGAAGTGTGCTTTTTGTTCGAAAATAGAGGTGTGTGTGCTCCGAGGATTAAATATGATTTCCAAAATATAAGCCCAGTAAAAATTTTTATTTAAACCAAATAAAATTTATTTCAGATAAAGAATATTGGACTCAAAGCCAACTAAATTATTTATTTGGTTTAAATAAAAATTTCATTCGATATGCATAAACTTTTTATTTGAACCTAGAAAAAATTATTTGAAGCAAATAAAAAGTTTAGTTGGCTCTGAGTCAAATATAGTTTTTTTCAGTATAATAAATATAATAGATACAAAGAATATAATAAAAATAATGGAATACAATAAATACATAAATCTAATCCTTCCTCTATGAGAAAGTAAAGTATAATAAATATAATAAATAATAAAATACATAAATAGAAAAAATATAAATTGAATGAAAGGATAGAAAAATATGAATGAAATTTAAATTTAAAAAGAAAATTACAAAGAAAAAATTTAAGTATAAGTAAAAAAAATTAATAATAAACAAAAAATAAATAGAAAAACCACCTTCTCACGTGATGAGAATGTAAAAAATAAGTTAAAGTTCAATGATTTCGCAAGTGAGAGGGAAAAAGTCATCAATAAAGATGTGACCGGAAGAAGGAGAATTGTTAATGATCGGAGGAAAGAGAAAAAAAAGAAAAGACAATATCGGTCAACGACAAAACCGCAAGTGTCAACATTGCGATTTATAGATGATGAATCAGCGCAATTCGCCCTAGTTAATATGGAGTAATAATTTGCTCATTAATGACATAATGACTTATAATGTTTCGCATTCCAATTCCGTTTAAGTATCCTTAAAAGACAAACGACGCGTTTTATACGCTCTTTAGATTTTTCCTATTTATGTATATATATATATACATACATACACCCTTATTACCGACACCGCATAGTTACAGTAATATCGGTTACGTTATAAATGCTTAACTTATAAAGTCGCGCGCGAGACAGAAAATAAAAGTAACTGCGGCTGTCAAGAGTTTTGCTCGTCCCTCGGTTTCTGTGTTAAGTAACAAGAAAGAAACGAAGCAATGAGAATAACGGCGATGAAGATGAAGTCAAGGAGAACCGCTTATTCCTTTTGATATTCTCTTTTTTCGAAAAAAAAACAACAACCTTTCTCCACATATTTTCTTTCCTATTATGACAATTGCCAATTAAATTCTTTACAATTGTGAAGAATTTACTTATCAAAAATTTCTATTATTCCCAGTTCTAGATGTAAATTAAATTTCTCGTTTTTTTTTCTTTTCCAAAACTAGTGTTCCTCTTTGAGCGTCGATTTAATAAAAATTTTATTAATAATCATTAATTAATTACAATAAAATAATTAACTAATTACCGACGCTCTATTAAAGGTCCTCGCAAAAGTTCGTGTCGACGCTCAGCGACGAAAATTATTTTTCTCTTTGCTTTTGAGCTTCAAAATATCTGTTTTCATTCACTTATTGAAACTTTTCATAGCACTGTTTGAACTTTTCTTTTGAAAAAATTATTTTAATTTCCTGGTTCTACAGGAAAAAAAATTGCTTTCAACGCTGAGGGTCGACACCAACTTCAGGCACCTAGAATTAAAAGAAAAATATTAAAAACGAAAATTAATTTGACAAAAAATTTTTAGAGTAGATACAAATAATAACAATTAAAATTAGAATAATTATTATAATTACGAGATAATACAATAATTAAATAATAAAAATAGGAAAACTTTTTTTTAGAAGAAACAACCGAGTTTGCATTTTTAGAAGAAACTAAATTTTTATTCTCTAGTCAAAATAAATCAAAATTGAATCAAAAATATAAATAAAAAATTATCCAGTTCGAAACGAAATTTTTTTACGGTTAGAAAATCCAAAAAAAAATGAAAGAAAAAATTAGATCAAAATGCGTGACAAGTGTATACAGGAATATAGAATAACAGACATGTGTAATTTGAATGGTTGTCGCGAGCATTGAATTCCATCGGGCAATAAACCGTAATGGAAAGACGTATAGGAAGTGTTTGTAATGCTTCGCGGGTGAAAGTGGTCTCAGAAATACCGCCGAAGGCTTTTGTCCTAGAGTATGTATATACAGTGGTCATCACTGTCTGTAAAAGGTCACTTTTTCAACCAATTTTACTCCGAATTTTAAAAAAATGCGTCTCATTTATTTATAAAAACAGACAATTAAAAAAGCCAAAACAAATACTTTCTTACTTTTAAAATAAAAATTACTTTCATAACTTCTTTTCTCTAAATTACACTTTTCTCACTTTCTACCTTCAAAAAAAAAAAAAAAAAAAAAAAACATGTTAATTTTTTTCCTCTGAATCAAAAACTCTCAAAATACATTGAAATTAAAAAAAAATTTTAAATAGAAAAGAATTGACAAAATTTTACACAATAGGAAAACAAAAATTCAAAAAAGGGAGTTGTACCAAAAAAAAGCAATCAGTCGCACGTGTGTGCGGAACTAGGGGAAAGATTTCTCCTGACCCACTGACACTGAATTATTATCGAGCCCCTCGTCTCATGTGAGTTTAGTTAGAATGCCAAGAATTTTACATTTGCCAACTGACAAATTATTGACCATTTCTCATTTCATTTCTGTTACTTATAATCATAAATTTTCACTTTGAAGATTTTCATTTATTAACACTTCAAAATCTTTTCAAATCAAAAGAATTAAGAATGACAAAGTATATTTAATGTTTCTATTATTAAACCGTCGAGTTAACAATTTTTTTTTGTTGAAATTATTTAATTTTCGTCATTAAATATATTCTTCTGTTCCCTTTCAACACCTGAATGATTAATGATATTCAATAATTCGAAAAAATTGAATTAACCAAAGATGACAATATTTTTTAAAATACATAAGAAATATAATAAATACAAAAAAAAATAGAAATGATTAAAAATATAAACATAGAAATAATCAATGAAAAAATTGAAAAATAAATTTTAATTATCTTTTTGTCAATTTTTTTTCTAATAAAAACAATTATAGCTGTGCGTTCTTTTTATAAATATCACTTCATAATATGATTTTTCTCATTTACAAAACCCGCCTTTTCTAGTTCAAGTGAAAGTAAAAAGAAATTAAAATTTCGATTATAACTCTCAACTGCATCTAATAAATAAAGATTCATTAATTATGGACAATGATAACTGAGAATATAAAAAATAAAATAATTTATGTAAATTAGATGACTTATAAATTCGCTTCAAAAATATTTAGAAAATCTTTTTTTTTACTTTCGTAAAACTATAAAATACATATTTCGCAGTGAAATTTATGAACTTTTATTCATAAAAAAATGTGAGATAATATTTAAAACAATATTTTTTTCTCTATTATTAAAAAATATACTCATTTTACTATATTAAAAAATATATTCGATTTTACCATATTCAAAAATATATTTTTAATGGATTTTGAGAGTTTCATGGAAAAGAAGTTTTTTTCAATATTAGCTTGACATTAAAAAAAAAGAAAGAAAAAAAAAGACCGAGAAATATTTCCTGAGGCTGTGGTAGGCCCTGGACTTGGTTTCAAATAGCCTGAGGCCCATTCAGGCCCACCTTTATTACTACTGGCTACTCGTTGTTGAAAGTCGAGCCTGTTTAACACTCAGAGCAACAAACATCCGCATTCGTATTTATATTATATTGAACTAGTATTTTAAAAGTAAGAGTGTAACAATAAAAAAAACTATCTGATTCTATTTCCAATTTTTTTCAAGTCAATTAGAAACAGCTGATCCAAATATTAGGATTATTTAATTAGTCATATTCCCCCTAACATTTATTCTCAACAAAAGAAAATTAGACGATGATAATTAAGATCTAATTATAATATTTTAAATACAATTAATTTTAATTTCAATCATTTTTCATTGCCACTTTATTATAATTATTACTTCTCTAATAAATGCGTTAATATTGTTTATTTTTCGCGAAACTTCTTTTTGATTTATTTTTCAAAAAAGAAACGTTTTTTATTAAAATGCTGTATTTTCTTTATTTTTTAGATAAATAATAAAGAATGAAACTAATAAAAACTATTTTTTGATCCATTTAAAAAAAAATCATTTCCCTAAAGTCTTGAACGTCGTAATAAATTACTATCGTCTACTTTTAATTCATATTTCATTAAATATCATTTCATTTTGTACAATAAAAAAAATTAATTATGAAGGTAGTAAATGCTGAATTTGCTATATTAAATTGAAAAATATTTGCAATATTTAATATAGCAATTTTCGAAAATATTAAAAAAAAAAAAGAAAAAAATATCCCTTATTCAAACGTTGAAAATTTCAGGAAAATTTTGAAATTCCTTCCCAGTAAAAAGTATCACTGTTTCAATTCATCATTCAACATTTATTTTCAACGCTGAACGCAACGCCATGAACGTCATGAACCTAAAATAAAAAGTTAACAATTTATTATTCAATAAATAAAAAAAATTGACTTCTAAAATAATAAACGAAATGGAAAACTATTGAAAAATTAAATTCCCGCAAAGTGTAAATTATTTATTTTTACAATAAAACTCACAGACAGGGAGAAAATCATAGGTGTCAAAACTAAAAAAAATCTTCAGGTGTATCATCAAGCAATTTTCGCTATTAAAATTTCAACGAGAAAGAAACATTAAAAATAAATTATGAGAGTCTTTCCTTCTTTCTCTCTCTCTCAATTATTATTGTCATAGAGCTCATAGAATGAAGATGAAAGTTAAAGTTCATTTAGTCGGATAATTTTCAACTTTTATCGTGTATAAAACAAGGGAAAATGATTAAAAAATTTCTCTTATGAAACTTTTAACATAATCTAGATGTCATAAAAAAGTGAAGAAATTTTTCTCAACTATTTTTGTGAAATTATTTCTCAAATATATTAATTTCTCTTCATATATGTATTATATATAAAAGAAGAGATGAAATGTCGATGATAAAAAATGTTTTTATCAATTAAATATTCTGATTCTCATAAATATTAAATTTAAAAATACTTTTCATTAGAAATTAATTCTTGATGAGTAGGAAATTATTTTCTTTATATTGAAGAAATAAAATACTGCAACAAGTAAATAATTTTCTCCCCAGCAATTTAAAATTTCAGTACAAAAAGAAAAAATTTAAAAAGTTAAAATAACTTCTGAAGTTTCCTTTTCTCAAAAAAGAAATAAATAAATATTTTAAAAAGTGCTTAGGTCATTGTCATTTGTTTAGATAACTGGGAAACATTTTCAAGATATTTATTTTTGTTTCTAAGACATTTTACTAAATAAATACATACACATTTATTTAGAAAGTGAATATTTTATTAAAGTATTCTTTGATTCGAAAATCTTTATTACAGATTTTTATACAAATATACGTAATTTAATTCAATTATCAAATAGTTGATATTATTATTTAACAATTACGTAAGTTATTATGAATTCCAAAAAAATTATAAATAAATGTATTAGAATTTAGGAAATAAATAAATCAATAAAACGAAATAAAAATACAAGAATAAATTAAGAGGAGTAATGAAGTGATACAATAAAAGAGAATAAAAGTTTAATAAAGACATTAATTACCTAATATTTCAATTGACAAATAAAATAAACGACGAATAATATATTTACGGGGGAAATTTTTATTGTTCTGCAAATGAATCTCTCCAATTTTACGATTGACTTTAATGTTTATAAATAGTATGTCTTTGAAAGAGCTTTTCTTTTTATTTTTTATTTTTTTAATATTACGTGATTTTACATTGGAACACTTTAATGCACAATGAAAAAGGTCATATTTTCAAAATGAACAAAAAAATTCTCTATTTAATAACACTGGGGGATATGAAAGAATAAAAGTTTATATGAACATATAATTCTACTGGATTAAATTTTTTTCAGATTAACAATTTGTCTCGTTTTCTACTTCTCTCACTCTCTTTCTCTCACTTGATTATATAGGAGAAAGTGTCTTGATTATTAGTAATATATTTGCTAATGCATTAAATTCCAATAATTTTCAAATAAATAAATTTTATTAGTAGTCGCAAGTCAAAAATAGACCAATAAGAATGGTATAAAATAAATATTATTTTTTTTATATAATGCGACTTATTATTTACTATGACTTATTTATTTAAACATTATATATGAATTTTAATGAAAAATAATAAATTTAAATTAATAATTTATTAAAATTAAATATTAATTATGAATTTAATAGTTATAAATCAAACTTTTTCTGATTGATTTCAATTTTTCTTTACACCACATTATCCTTATTTAGCTTTTCCTTTCTTATTTTCTTTTTCGGCATTTTTACATTTCCAATTGAAATTTAATTATAAATCAATCTAAATATTTATTTTTATATTTTAGAATTCATGATAATTTATTTTTTCAATTTATTTAGATTCCATAGTAATTTATTTACAATTCACAATTAATTCTCAATCTAAATAGATCTATTAGTTGTTAATTTAAATTTTTTTAAAATGAATATTTCTTAATTATAAAATTCCAATGGTTATTTTTCTATTGTCCAAAATACCTAGTTGAAAAAATTGATTAATTTCAAGGAAAAATTATCAAAATTATGAATTTAATTTTCTGATAATTTAAACGAATTTCAATTAAGCAAAAACTAGAAAAATCAAATTTTACTATCTGAAATACTATTTCCAATTAATTAAAATGATTACAATATAATTCTAATGAAATCAAAGAGTCATTAAAAATTGATGTAACTAATTGTGTTTCAGAATCAGCTTAGGACTGCTGTCCGTGGTTTTTACAGCCCTTGCACTTTCCCCAGCGATTCATCAAATTGACATTTCTGGTAAGAAATAATTATATTAAAAAAAAAAGAAAAGAAAAGTTTGCTAATACTAGACCCAACACTTATATTGCCCGATGAGAAAAAAGGAACTTTTCTTTTCGTACAAAAAGAATTACGCAAACTAGAGCTTTTTTTCTAAATTATACAATCGCAAAACAATAGTGTGAGAATTATTCTCATAATTTTTTGACGAGAATTAATACGAAATTGCCCGTATAACAATAAACTCCGCCTAAATTACAATCTTAACAAAATCTAATTAGCATAGAATCTCCAAATAAATCTTTCCACACGTTGAAATTACCCCATTTTTAAGATTATAACTTGTTTATATAATTCAAAAATAATAAAAAAGAATTTGAAATTTTTATTTTCAAAGTTTTACAGAATGGAACCGAAAAAAAATTAAATTCCATGTCATAATCTTAATATTTTTCTACTTGAAAAAAAAACAAATCGTAAATAATAATCATTTATAATAAAAGGTATAAATATATTTCATCGAATATAATCCTAATTATGAAATGATTTTAAAGCTACTTTCTAATCTGAATTGAAATATTTAGTAATCATCTGTTAATTAAATAATATCAAAGTGTAATAAACTGTTCCATCATTTTTGTTAATAAAATTCTTTAATTAATTTTTTCAGTTTAATTTTATCAAGTATAAAAATTTCGAAATAAAATTATTTTTAGAAAATAAATAAAATTAATTAATTAATTTTTTCAGTTTAATTTTATTAAGTATTAAAATTTCAAAATAAAATTTTTATTTCCAGATTTTTATTATTAGAAATTAAAAATTTTAATTCTAAATTTTTGTAAGTCAAATTCATCAATTTATTCTGTCAATTTAATTTTGTTAAGCATTAAAACTTGTAAATAAAAATTTTTATTTTTAAAAATTAAAAATTTGTGTTCTAAATTACAATAACTATAAAAACAAATTCAATTCAAATGTTTATCCTTGAATTGTAAATTTTGTTTCATTGAGAATTATTGACGTAATTTTTAACCCCCTTTTTGGAATTTCCTTAAACTTTTACTTAATTTAATTCATCGTTGAATTTAAGTGAAACTATTTTTAAATTCCTACAGATTACGTATATGGGGTAGACCATGATCTACAGGCGAGAGCACGTGTTGCCATCGAGGCTGAACGTTTTGCTCGTCAATCAAAAAGCTGGTAAGACCGAATTTTTTTTACTTCAATAATTAAAAATTTTCTCAATTATTAATATATTATTAAAAGACATGAAAAAAGAGACTGCGAAAAGATAAAAATAAAAAAGAATCAAAAATAAAAAAAGTAAAAATTTATCTTTGAATAACTAGTCAACGACTGAATTTAATTAACTTCCCAAATGATTTGAATTTAAGAATAATAATTTTATTTTCCCACTTTTCTAGATTCTTTTGATGAAATGAAATCTGATAAATGCAAATTAATTCAAAACAACGTCCGGTTGAATTAGAAAAATTTTTATTTTTTAAAATCAAAATTTTTACCTTCTCATGGTTTGTATGATTTTACGTTCAGGCCATTTAAATAATTAAATTCGTTAAGTTTAGACTGACTTCCTTATAGAAAAAAAAGTCCAAAGGTTTCCCTCCTCAATTAGGTATAAATCCTTTAACGTATCTCTCGATAAATGTAAATTAGCTGTCTAGACATAATAAAAACAAAAAGAAGAGAAAAAAAAATTCTCAAAATTGATTCTTGAGAAAAATAGAGAATTTATTCTTGCGTAAGGAAACAATTTTTGTTGTTGTAATTTTGAACAAATAATTTCGTGTTTATCGAATATTTAATTGAAAAGTAAACAAAACTGTTAATATAAAATTAATAAAACTAATTTCACCTGCATTTCATGTTTTAATGCACACGATTTAAAAAAAGGCAGAACCTTGAAGCCTTTCTGAAACGGATATTGTGAAAAAGAATCTAGAAAAGGAGTGAAGGCGATGTTGGTCAGTTAATGACTGTAAATTCTAATTACAATTACATTATAGAATCATCTCTTTCAAAAAATTACCATTTTTTAAAATCTCACATTGACATTTGCTGCCTAGAAAAAATAAAACTATTAAATTTTGAAAATTCAATCCAATCCGAAAAAAACAAAAATTTGAATTTTTTCTTGGAAACTACTTTTTAATATAGAAAAAAAATTATGTGAATTAAATTATTTGATTTTCTTAAATTCAAATCTACTGAATTCTTCGATTCAATTTTAAGTCTAATAATTTAATCGATTCGATTAAATTTAAGTCCACTGAATTATTCGATTGAATTAAATTTTAGAAAATTAAATTAATCCATTCAAATAAATTTAAGTCAAGTAATTTATTCGATTTAATTAAACTTTAGGGAATTAAAATAATCAATGAAATTAAATTTGAATCAATAAATTTTTCGATTCAATTCAATTAAAGTGAACTAAATTATTCGATTCTCTGAAATTCAAGTCAACTAAATTGTTCGATTCAATTTAATTAAATTCAACTAAATTATTCGATTCAATTAAATGAAATCAACTGAATTATTTTATTTTATTTAATTTCAAACGAAATAATTAATAAAAATTTTAAAGATTAAACGAGTTTTGATTTAAATTTGAAAGTGAAAAACAAAATACTCCCGCCAGGAAGTTTTGTTAGGATTCACTTTCATGATTGATAATAATTAAAGGTGTAATTAGGTGTTACGAACAAGATCGAAGAAAGAATCTAGACCATAATCATCCAACTAAAAACTTATCTCTCGCTCTTGACTAACAGCGACCATGAAAGTAAAAGTTCGAACACGAAGTCTATATATACATTCATGAAAAAGAAGTTTACCGTAAAGTATAAGCGCAACAATATTGGAACATTGATCAGCCAGTAGATCTTTTCTCTAAAATTATAACAATTCCCCTAAGTAGAGAAGAAAGCTTCTAATCAAAGTCAATTATCAAAAGATGATCCATTTATCAATTGGCATCACGATCATTCAAGTAAATTGCCACTTAAGACACGAAAATTATTACTTATTCCTATTTAAACCGTATAAGTTATTCCAAATCAAATATTATACTTAAAAATAGAAAAAATATCCAATTTACGGTAATTGAATTTTAAATAAACACAAATTTAATAAAACATAATTTGAAAAAAATTCCTCAATCAAAGAATCGAACGATTTATTTAAATTTAATTGATTAATTATAAAATATACAAATCTTTATTAATCGTATTATTTACACTTTTCGAAACAGTTCTTCAAAAGAGCAATAAACTTTTATTAACGCCATCATCAATAAATCCATAAATCTGTTGATCAATATTAGAAACTAAGAATTCCTTTACAGCTAATTTGAAATAAAGTGAAAGAGAAATGTGTTAACAACTTCCTCATTTTTAAAATAGTTTAGACAAAATTAAAAGATTCATTAATCCATCGTTTATGAAAGGAATATTAATTTAACTTTTAAGGCAATAAACTCAGAAACGGATGAATGGTGTTTGGTATTAGATAATAACCATTTTTTCAAAGTTTTGTTTTGTTTGGAAGATATTGACCATACAAGGAAGTATAAAAAGTATTTTAAAGAAAAGGAAGTTATTAAAAATACGCGGAAGGAGATTAAATCTGTACTTGATATTGAAATTTATTTACTCGATAGAGTAATAATTTAGATAAACTTTTTAATTTTACTCTTTGTACCTAATTTTTAAAAATTAATTTTCTTTTAATTAAAATTTCTAAATAAAAAAATTCTAATTAAAAATTATTTCTATTTAAAATTAGTATAAAATAAATACGATATTTTGTAGATATAAATTTATAAATAATAACTATTACAATAATAAATACTACACTGTAAAAAATTTAGGGAGTTAACGGACTCGGGAGTAGGGAGTTAAATTTTTAGAGTTAAAAATTAACTCCAAAAGAGAGTTAATTTTTAACTCCCTTCATTTAACACCCGCGGGAGTTATTTTTTCCATGGGGAGTTAGCATTTGGGTGTTAAATTTTAACTCCTTTTATTTAACTCCCCTCGCATTAACTCCCAAATTGGGTGCGACTTTTATAGACTCCCTGGGGAGTTAAAATTTAACTCCTTTTTTTTACAGTGTACATATTATTTTAATAAATATAAAAAGACAATTAGGGAAATAAACTTTTCTAAACACTTTTACGATTGTCTCTTATTCATTTAATTTCTAATTTGTATATTAATTGCTTTTGATAAAATCGTTTTATTAAAGTTTTTGTAATAATAAAGATTCCTCTTTAATTTATTTTTAATTGTATTTAACGAATACATTATTTTTCATTAAAAAAAAGACCAAATTGGAGAAAAAAAATCAAAATTTGAGGTTCCCAAAATTTTTGAAAATAATAGATTTCCCTCGAGAAATGTTGTTATACTTGTATTAAAAATAATTGAATACTCGCCAAGAATTATATTAAATTTTTTAAAATTATTCAACTGCTTTACACTGTATTTCTGAGAATAATTATTGAATTTTTGCAAAAAATGTTTTTAAAATTCTTGAAAATGAACAAAAATAATTAATTCTGTACTTAAAAATATGAACATGAATTTATTTAAAAGTTGATGTTTATATTTTTTAAAAATAAAAAATTTTATATAATTTGCAAAGTAATGTAATTTTTTAATTGTAAATTAAATTAGTTACATTTGAGTAGAAAAATATGTTTACTGTAACGTTAAATTACTATTAAAAAATTATTATTTATTAATTTGAAATATTTTAGTTTATGTAAACTTAGATAATAATAAATACGATAAATAAATAATATTTAAACTAAAATTACTACAATGAATTATAACATAATATCAAGTCGAATAAATTGAATAATTACAGTTGAATTGCGTTAATCGACTGTAATTTAAATTGCAAATCGAATTAGTTAAATTCAAGTTCAAAATTTCTGATTGTTACGTTAAATTTCAGGCTGCAGGACAGATTAAAGACGACAAAGGAATCATGCAAATCAATGGAAAGTCCATGTCCGCCTAGCAAATATAGAACACCTTCCGGTGCTTGCAATAACGTGAGACATCCTGCTTGGGGTGCAAGAGGATCACCATATCTCAAAGTTTTATCACCTGCTTACGCTGACGGTACGCAAATTTTCTCTAATCACTTTAAATAATTCTAAAAATCCTACTATTTTTCTCCTACTTAAGTCAAATTTTACAAACTACAAATTTTTCAATTTGTCTCCAATTTTCGAATTCGAAGAAAAACATCAAAACACATAATACTTTGTTCAATATTCAACATTCCACAAAGAATGTGTTGAAAAAGAAAAAAGAATCCTAAAATTAATAGATTGAAATACCAAAAAAAAGTAGCATATTCTTTAAACGACAAAGACGGTAAAAAAAGGAGGAAGTAACGGGAAGAAATTTCACAACGAGTCTAGAATACTTGATGGGTGACTTAGAAGAAAGCAAAAGGAAAAAGATTAACAGGTGACGAGACTTTTACCGAGTGTGTGTGTGTATAGAGTGTAAGGAGAGCGAAAACGAAAAAAGAATTCTTTTTCGTTGGTCCCTTTCAAGGCATCGCATATTATGTATGAACTGATAAACGATCATTTAGCATATTTATCATGAGTGGAAAGTGAAAATTAAAACACGTTCTAAGTGCACATTGGAGAGGAGACTCATATCGAGAAAACAAACTTACATATCAGAATATAACTTGGCACGAAGTCCCGATTAGAAAAGGTAAATTAGCATGCAGCAGGTACTCGCCAATGAAATAGAGAGTCAGAACCATTGCAACGAAAGTATAAATAATAATCCATCACCTAGAATTTCTTTATTACGACGCACGTTACAAGACAGCGAACCAAATATGCAACAAATTACGCATCTGAACGCATAATGCATTAGAATAATTTCCTAAACACAACCAATTTAAATGCTATACAATTAATATAACAATAAACAATTAACAGCAATTCACTAATTTAGACAAATTTAAAACAAAATCAACAATTTATTTATTTATTTTTATTTATTTAAGATACACGGGCAACATTCAAGTGATGCCCATTTGTTTAACACAGAGAAATACTCTGAAAATAATATTATTTCATCAAATTTTCTCACTTTAGAATTATTCTTCAAACTAAATTCAAATTGCAATTTTTATTTAGAAAATAAATTTGTTTATTTTTTTCATAAATTTATTTTTATTATTTCTTACTCAAATTAAAGATATTTTTAAAACAGAATTTTTAATTAACGAAATTTCTATTTTATGGAATATTTAATTTTAAAAAATGTTGTTCAATCAAATTTATATTAAATCCAAAGTTTTACTAAATAGAATTTTTAAGCATATGAATTTTAATTCATTTGAATTTCTAAATAATTAAAACTTTAACTAAAAAATTATTAAACAGAAATTTGATTTAAAAGAGTTTCTATTAGAAAATAAATTTATTTACTTTTATTCAAAAATTTATATTTATGATATAAAAATAATAGTTTTTAAATCAAATTTATTTAAAATCGAATTTTTAATTGACCAAATTTCTATCTAATGTATAAAATATCTAATTTAAAAAAATGTTGTTTAATAGAATTTATATTAACTAAAATTTCTATTCAATAGTATTCTTGAATAAGGAGTTAATTAATCAAATATTTACATAATTTTGGTTTACCAAGATTTTTATTTAGAAAACAAATTTATTTATATATTTGTTGAAATATTTATTTCCATGTATTATTTTTAAATTAAATTAAAATTTATATTTAGGATAGAGGTTGTATTGAATAGAATTTCTGAATATATAAATTTTTATTTTTTAAATTTTTACCTATTTTTTGTTTTAACTAAAATATCACTTATCGTAGTTATTATTTATTGTAGTTTAACCGAATTTTTAAAAATTCCATTAAATCAAAATTCATGGCTGTGAAAATTAATTTTTTTATAAAAAATAAAAAAATAGTTTTTTATAAAAATGTTCTGCAAATTAAATGTTGTTTTATAAATTAGGATTAAATAAAAATTTAATTTAAATAAAAACTTTTATTTTAATTAAAAATTTAGTTAAAATAAAAATTATCATTTTAATTACAAATTTATTTTGAATAAAGAAAATTTTTACAAAAATATCACTAAGAAATTTGTTTTAATTTTGTAAAAAAATTCCAAATTAATAAATTCTCTTAAGTACGAATTCGATTTATTAAAAAAAAAGTTCTCCTTTGAAAATTTTCTTTTCCATAAATAACAAATAAATAAAAATTAAACCTTATAAATTTGGATACAGTATAGAAATCCAAATTTCTGATTTTTCATGGAATGGTTCTTTATAGCGATATAAATAAAAAATTCACGACATTTAAATTTATATATGTACCCCAAATTTTTACCGAATATGTCGAAATTTTTATCAATTTTGACCTGCTTTTATTCTTGTGTTCTTAAATTCAGAAGAAGGAAAAAAAAATGTTCTGAATTTCGTGAGGTAACGGGATCCCGTTTATTGGGAGAACTTGATGAGAGAAAGGGGGGTAAAGGAGAAGCAGGTGTGGGCCAGGGAATGAATCCCTGAACGAAAAATATGAAAGTGAAAAGAGCAAAGAAAGTGATGCCATTCTCCGCGGCTTCCTGATCAGAATTATTGTGTTTCAACCTTTGGAACGTCCTTTACAAACGACCTCGAAATAGAGAGACGATTTAACTTTAATGACTTCACTGTCACCTCCTTCTATGAGGATTGAAATCTCCTCTTAATCTCAATTTCATTTTATTTTTCAAAACTGGATCCAAAAAGATAGGATAATACTTTTTTTTGTCAATAAAATAAAAAAATAACTATTTTAGAGAAAGTTTATGATTTCATATTGAATCAGTTTTTTGTTTCAGATTCGATGAATTCTAAATTTCTAATGTTTAATTATAATTATAATTATAATCGCTTTTTATATAATTAATAACTTTTGAAAATAGAAGAGAATATAATAAATTGGAAATGCGGAAATGAAATTAATCCACTAAAATTTGTTAATAACAATTGAGATTATTGTTCTAGGTAATAATAATTAAATTTTAATAATTGTGTTAGTGTCTAAGAACTTTTGAGTGGTAGCAGATTTACAAGCAGTGGGTTTTCTAATTGTGGGTCGTGCGTTGATAATCGGAGAGAGTGAATACTTTAACGTAGGAGGGCATTACGTTCTCTATATCTATGTAATCCTACTATTACAACTGCATAATTATATACACCTAATTTATATCAGAGGAAGTTCATGCGCCAATCTTACATGAATATGAAATTAATTTATTTAAAAAAGAAGGAAAAAAACATTTTTTACCTACTACTTCAGAATAAATTAATAACAACAACAACAAAAAAAAACAGTTTAGAAAAACTAAAGTAAACTTCAATTTACTAAGATTTTTAAAAAATATGAAAATTTAAAGATTGGATACTAAATTACTAAAAGTCACTCAATTTATGGAAATAATTAAAAATATTTTTGGGAAATTTACAAAAACGAAAGTATTTATTAGTTTTCACTTTTAAGTTTTAAATTGACCAGAGTTGCTACAAAAATTATATTTAGATATTCCCTGCTACCTTTTCTTGATTTACTGGCAGAATTTTGACCTTTTTCGACAATTATTTAAAAAATGTTCAATTACTTTTTACAAAAATTCAAGTACCTTTAAAAAAAAATTGAAATATTTTTAAAAAATTAATTTTTTAGATGTTTAAATAAAATTTTTCAAAACTTTAATTTGAAAAACTTTTTAAAATAAGAATTCAATTTTTTTTAAAACCTTTGATGACATTCTTTAAAAAATTCAATTATTTTCATTTAAATTTCACAAAATTTCAACTAATTTGATTACTCAACATTTTTTGAAAAATTCAATTATGTATCTTTAAACAATGAAATAAAAATTTTCCAGAAACCTAATTTTTTTAGAATGTTGAATAACATTATTTGAAAAGTAAACAATTTGTTAAATAATTTTATAAATAAATATTTTTAAATTCCATTATATTTTTAAATTGCAACTGTTTTTAACTATTAATATCTTTTGTAGGTTATTTAAATTTAATTCTAACTTTAAAAAAACTTATTCTAAAATCAACTTCAAATAATTCATATTTGGAGGATGAATTTTGATTAATACTATTTTTGCAAAAAAAATTTTGAAAACATTTTACTTTCCACAACTTTTGCTTTGATAAGAGATTTTTTTTATTTTAAAAAATATCATTTTGTTTAAAAAAATTCTATAATTCTTGTAACTTTTATAATTTTAAATCTTGAAATAGTTGAATTTTACTTTTATTGTATTTTATGAAATTTTTTTTTACGAAATACATTTTTTCGAGAAATTTTATTAAAATTGTATTGACAAATTATTTTTATAATATTACTCGAAAAGATTCAATTCTTTAAATATTTTAAGAAAATGGAATAAAATAAAGTAAAATTCAATTAGGTATTTACATAACATTTTTGAATCAAATTTCCTTTGAAAAATCTTTTTTACATTTTTTTAAATAATAGAATTCTTTCGAGAAATTTCATTAAAAATGTATTCAAAAAATAATTGAAATTGATTACTTATTTATTTATAAGAACATTGTATATTATTTTATAAAGTACAAGAACAATGATTAACATTGAATTATTATTACCTAGTATAATCCACTCAATTATTAATAACAAAATTTTATCCATTTCGTAAGTATTTCTATTCACTTAAAACCTGTCAAAAAAAACACAAAATTTAATCTTCTTTTGACACCCATACAGTCAAATATTTATTCAACGAAAAATTTGTAAAGTATTGAGCAAAAAATAAACATTTTTCAAAGCATACTTACGATCTAATTAATAATTCAAATAAAAATAAATAAATACCTTGTTTAGGTTCAAGTAGATTCCGAAGAACAAATAATTCAAATATTATTAATACCTTGTCTTTACAGAAATCAGCATTCCAAGGCAATCCGTAAGCAGCCACAGTTTGCCATCGTCATCGGACGTTATCACCAAAGTACGAAGTAAATTGACCATCAATGATCAACACGAAGGTCTGACAAGTCTCACGGGAATATGGACCGAACTGATCCTCAGGGACATCTCATCTCCAATTTATTCACAAAATTTAACTGACTGTTGCTCAAATCCTCCAAAGCATCCAGAATGCTACGAGTCACTGGATCAATTTGGATCATGTTCAAGTTATTATCGTCAAGCGCCCACAGTGAGTTCTCATATTTGTCGTTTCGAGAAACGAGAACAAATGAATGGTGCCTCTGGGTATTTGGATGGCTCTGATCTCTATGGAAATACAGACGAGAAACTTCACAATTTAAGGACCTACAGTCATGGAAAGGTCGATCCATTGGCTTGTGAACTCTGTGAAAATCGTGAATCAGCATTAGGACAAATTTATCGAGCATTGCTCTCGGAGCACAATAGAATTGCCGAGAAATTGGCATTTGAAAATGAACATTGGGATGAAACAAAATTATACCTAGAAGCTCGTAAGGCGGTTGTTGCTCAAATTCAACACGTTACCATCAATGAATACTTGCCAAGTATTCTAGGCGAGGCTGTTTATTTGGATTCGAATTTGAGACCTGTGACAAGTGGATATTATGCTGGATACTCGTCGACGAATCGCGGTGGTGCTTTAGATGCCGTTGCATTTGCTGCTCTTCAGGTTTTAACATCCTTGTCGGCTCACAATAAAGATTCACTCGAGAAGCACTTGACCACTTCATCGAAGCACGTTAATTTAGACATCAGCAATCAAATTTCCGAATTTCCGACTTGGGATCCAAGTGCTCTTTTGGTTCAAGCTGCTAGAGATCACGGAGTTCCTGGATATGTCAACTTCATCTCCTACTGTTCTGAAAACAAAATTCAAGTAAGAACAGCATTGTCATAAAAATTTTATTTCATTTTTCCTTCACTTGTCCCTGTTTCCACACAAAACTTTTACTTTTTTCCCAACCAACATTTTTTTAATTATACAAATGTTTTAGTTTTAACAATTTTTTACTCTAAAAATTAATTAAATAATTAATTCAAAAACAAATATTTTAAATCATATTATTTTTCCAGAGGAATTAAGATTTGTTAAACATTTAAATTTTTAAATTCTTTGAAATTCAATATTTTATAAAAATCGTTGTTATAACTTATTTAAAATTACTTTCAAGATTTCAACTCAATTATTGTCTAGAAATTTCTTCTCTATTTCAATTATTTTTAACTAGCAAAACTACACACACGCAAGTGCGAGTGAAATTTTCTTTTCCATTGTTACTATCAAAATTTGTTTTTTCGAATTTAATGAAAATTCTCAATTTCTTAAAAAACATAATTTTTCTTGCGATCTTTCATTAAATAAAATTATTTGAACAACTCGTATAGTAAATGCCAAAATATTTCTATAACAGCAACTTAAATTAAAATTTAAAATTTATTTCAATAAAAGTTGGCAAAATATTCGATTGTTACAATTTTTTAAAATTATTTTCGGCAATAGAAGTATTTTTAAAAAATTTTAATTTTAATTTTCAAGAAACAATTTTACAAAATTTCTTAATAACATTTTATAATTATAATTATAATTTTGAAATATAAATTCTTCAATTTAAATATGCCAAGGATTATATTAAAATTTTATTCAAAATAATTGAATTCTTTCGAGAAATTTTATTTAAAAAATATTGAAAATTATTTTTTTACGTTTCATTAAAATGTTATTGAAAATAATTCAATTCTTATATAATATTTTATTAGAATTGAATAAAAATAACTTAATTCTTTTGAGAAATTTTATTACAATTGTAGGTATTGAAAATAATTTAATCCCGTGTCAAGAATTTTATTAAAATCATTTTTTTTAATTTCATGTTTCAAATTATTTAAAAATTGAAGTTGATTTTTAAAAGCAAAACATTTTATAATTTAAATGTAAATTAAGTAGCTACTTATTCCAGTTATTTATGTATTATTTAAAGAATTTGAAAATGCAACATTTATAATTAAGTAGGTAGCTATTTTATTTTTTTAAAGGTTGTTGTGATGGACAATTAAATTCATAATTTTCATATGAATTCTAGAAATTGAATACTTTTCCAGCACTTTTGATAAATTTCCCTGACTTTCTCCTGACCAATTATAATCTCCTTACTTTTTCCCTGAATTCTCTGATCTGTTGACAACTCTGATTAGTAACTAATTAAAACAAATTTTTATGCAACTGTTAAAAATGTTAAAAATCTAAAATGTAAATGTAAATACGATTTTTTGTAATATTTGCAGATTCAGAATTTCACCCATTTGGAACAACTGATACCAGCGAAAGATGTGAGAACTCTGGAGGAAATGTATTCACGAGTAGAGGACATCGATCTTCTAGTTGGAGGAATTTTGGAAATTCCACGAGAAAGTGCCGCTGTTGGTCCAACATTCCTTTGTCTTTTGAAGCAGCAATTCACAAAAATTCGCAATTCTGATCGCTTCTGGTACGAAAATGACATTCCACCTTCTGGTCTTTCGCCAAATCAACTCTCGGAGATTCGTAAAGTCTCGCTTGCTGGTATTTTATGCGCAAATACCGACATGACTAAAATTCAACACAAATCATTTATCCAACAAGATCCCTACCTTAATGTTCGAATTACTTGCAATCAACACGAAGTTCTCGATCTCAGTGCTTGGAATGAGGAACCAATGCCAGCGCCAATCACCGACAATTACATGAGTACAACAGAGGCTTCCGAATTAATTCCCGAAATTGACGCCGAAATGATAGCGACCGCTTTGAAAAAGGCCGAGGAAGATTTAGTCAAACGACAACAATTGGAGTATCAATCGTGGCTCGAGCAGAGAATCGCTGATCCAAAATCTCCAGCCGGTACAGCGGCAAGTTTCTCAAAAGCCAATAAAGACGCTCTTCTCCTAGCAAATTCGTCAATTATCTTCGAACTCGCCACCAATGAAATCCTCAACGGACCTCAAGGTCTCAAGCGTCGTCGACGAAAGAGACAAGCCTTTGACACTCCCGACAATATTCTAGGCTTTCCAAACAACGATTTCTCCGATCTCCTACAAAATGTCGACGTAGCGGGCTTAATACCAAACAATAAAAAAGCCACAAATCACGAGGAAGTCGAATGTCCAGTCGATGAATCGCCCTGTGATCCAAGCACACCCTACAGAACCCTCTCCGGGCACTGCAACAATTTACGTAATCCAAATTTGGGAAAATCACTGACAACTTTCGCTAGACTCCTGCCGCCAGCCTATGAGGACGGTATTTCAAAACCTAAAATAACATCCGTCACTGGAACACCGCTACCAAATCCTAGAACAATCTCAACAGTTATTCATCCCGATATTTCGAATCTACACAATCGTTACACATTAATGGTGATGCAGTATGCGCAATTCATTGATCATGATTTGACAATGACACCAATTCATAAAGGATTCGCTGAATCGATTCCCAGTTGTAGATCGTGTGATTCAGCGAGAACGGTACATCCGGAATGTAATCCGTTCCCAATGCCGGCTGGCGATCACTTTTTCCCGACAGTTAATTCATCGACTGGTGCTAGACTCTGTTTCCCGTCGATGAGATCTCTACCGGGTCAACAACACTTGGGACCGAGGGAACAAGTTAATCAAAATACAGGATTTTTGGATGCTTCTGTTATTTACGGAGAGAATACTTGTATTTGTAATATTCTCCGCGGATTTAATGGTCGTATGAATATTACCTTACATCCGAATAGAGGAAAAGATCTTTTACCTCAATCGCCAACGCATCCGGAATGCAAGTCACCATCGGGCTTTTGTTTCATTGGAGGTGATGGTCGTGCGTCTGAGCAACCTGGATTGACAGTGATGCACACTGTTTGGGTTCGTGAGCACAATCGAATCATGGAAGGTCTCAGGTGAGTTTTTTCTGAAATATTAGAATTAAAATATTAGAATTAATTTCCATAGGCCCCTTTTCGACTTTAATTATTTTTGCGACTTTGTCGATTTAAAGTGTTAAAAAAAGTCGAAAAGGAACTATATTTTATTCATAGTTGACGCAAAAATTACATTTTGTCCTAATTTCCAGACAAAGTTTTGATTTATTCCTTTATTATCTCTATATTAAATTTAATGTAATCTTTTCTTTTATACATTGCAACAAAATATCATTTTTTGGTATAAAATTCTGTTTACTTTGATTAATCACATTCTTTAATCATTTTTTTAAACATTTAATTGTTATTGAATTTCTACATCAATTGCATATTCATATAAGAATTAATTAATTTCAAATAATATTTTTTACATATTTTTCTCCAAAAATCATTTTAAAAATTTTATAATTCTAAATGAAAGTATATTTTGTCCCCTTTATATTTCAGCTTGGTTTATTTAAATTGGTTTATTCATATAAAATTTTGTTTAAAAAGTTGCAAAAAACTCATTTTGCAAAAACTTTTATAAACAAATTTTTTTTCTGCTCTTGGGTAGGCACATTTCTAAGACCAAATAGAAATGTTTTTTCAACATTTCGATTTTGAAAAAAATACTTTTTTTAAAATTATTTATTATTAATTTATTTATTAAACTTCTGCAGGAACTAAGATTTTCCAAAAATTTAAAAAATTTTTTATCAATTAAATATAATTATTGAATTCATTTCTAAAAACATAAAAGAAATTTTTTTAACATTTAATCATTCTTAAGAATTTTTAAACTAAATTCACGAAATTAATTATTTTTTAAAATAATAATTATAATAATTTTTAAAAAGTTTTTTTTAGAATTCAGTTATTCCAAAAAAAATTAATTTAAAAATATCTCTAGAAATATGAAATTCAATTTCTCTCAAATTAATTTTTCGAAACTTCGTCCATTCATATATTTGTCAATTAAATGAATATTAAAAAAATTTAAATTTAAATCATTTTTCAAAAGTTCTGTGAGTATACCTATATTCAAGTATTAAATAAAAATGTAACTAAAATATTTCTAAATTTAAATTGTTTTTAATTCAATTTTACAAATTTCTTAATATTCAAAATTTTTCCTATAATATGTTTATTAAAAAATTCAAATAATTTTAAAAAATTTGAATTTTAAACTTCTTGAAATTTAATTACTTCTAAATAGTAGGCACAATTATAATTATTATTCTAGAATTAAAATATTTTCTAGAATTTGTAAAATAAAATTCTTCTCTAAATCAATTAATTTTGATAATTTTCGAGAAAGTTCTTTCAGAATTAAATTATTTGAAGTAAAAAATAATTCAAATAAAAAAAATTCTTTATAATTTTAACTACATATAACTTTTCATGGTTTTTAAAAATTTTTTAAATGAAAAAGAGAAGTCAAGGACAATTTAAGTTCCAATATTTTCAAAGAACATCATGAACTAAAATTTTAGTAGCAGTTTTATAAATGTTTTAAAGTTTTCTACTTTGAATAAAATTCTCTAATATTCCTTCATCTATGTCAACTCTATTATTGTCAAAATTCCTTAAAATGTAAAAAAAGTTTAACTCAGAAATAAATTTTGAAAAATATTTAGAACAAAATTTGTAAAACTTATCTTAATGAATGAAAATTGCACGTATTAAGATAAAAATCTATTTTATGTGCTAAAAATTAACATAAAAATGTAAGGTACTTGATTAGAAAATATTTGATAATAATTATTTTTCACATTTGAAATAATCAAAATTTGATTTAAAAAAGTGGTTTTTTGTTGTAATATGTGAAAGAAAAATCTAAAAAGTCGCACTATATTAAAGTGGCTCTTTTAACAGACTGCAAACCTCTAGAAAAGCAATGAATATTTCTAAATAATTAAAACATTATTATTAATAATAGAATAATGTCGAGCACGCCGTTTTGAAAATGTGTTTATTTGTTATTTTTATAATTTTTTATATTATTCATAACTTATTTCTAAAGTCTGTTATTTTTTGGATGAACGTCCTAAAAGTCGATATAAGTCTCATTTTTTAAAAATATTGAAGAAAGTCATACTATCCAAAACCTGTTTTTGATGTAATTTGATTTTCTTTTCGTTAACAGAAAGGAGAATCCTCACTGGGATCATGAGAAACTCTTCCAAGAAACGAGACGTATTATCAGCGCGATGCTTCAACACATCACCTACAACGAATTTTTGCCTCGAATTTTGGGCTGGAATGCAATAAGTTTATACGGTCTGAAACTCCTTCCGCAAGGCTACCACAAAGACTACTCACCCACTTGCAATCCGAGTGTACTAAATGAATTCGCCACCGCAGCCTACAGAATCGGTCACTCGCTTCTTCGACCTCATATTCCTCGCATGGATCCAAACTACCAACCAGTCGATCCTCCAATT
Source organism: Leptopilina myrica (nomen nudum) (assembly GCA_032872475.1). Classification (NCBI taxonomy): domain Eukaryota; kingdom Metazoa; phylum Arthropoda; class Insecta; order Hymenoptera; family Figitidae; genus Leptopilina; species Leptopilina myrica (nomen nudum). The sequence goes on from CM065465.1 coordinate 10,043,675, forward strand.
CTTCTCCGCGACGGCTTCTTCAATGTTGACATGCTCTATCAACAGGGAATGTGCGACGAAATAATTCGCGGTCTCGCCGCCACTCCAATGGAAACTCTCGATCAATTCATCACCGGCGAAGTGACAAATCATCTCTTTGAAAATCATCATATCCCCCATTCAGGCATTGATCTCATCGCCCTCAACGTTCAACGTGGTCGCGATCATGGACTTCCATCGTACAATCACTATCGTGCTCTCTGCAATCTTAAACGTGCATCGACATTCGATGATCTCTCACGTGAAATGGCACCGGAAGTAATAGCTCGCATGAAGAAAGTCTACGCATCAGTCGATGATATCGATTTATTCCCCGGCGGAATGAGCGAGAGACCACTTCAAGGCGGACTCGTTGGTCCAACATTTGCCTGCATTATCGCTATTCAATTTAGACAATCGAGAAAATGCGATCGCTTCTGGTATGAGACGGACGATCCAGTAATTAAATTCACCGAACAGCAATTATCTGAAATTCGTAAAACAACATTATCCAAGGTTTTATGTGAAAATATGGACCAATCAAATGAAATGCAGAGGGCTTCGTTCGATTTACCGAGTAATTTCTTGAATCCCCGAGTGCCTTGTGGTTCGATGCCGCACATGGACTTCTCTGCCTGGCGGGAAACTCGTCACGGTTGTCAAATCGGTGGAAGGAACGTTGCAATCGGCGAATCTGGCTTTCCAACTCCCTGCAGTAGCTGCATTTGCACAGCGGAAGGAGTGAGTATAATTTTCAATTCTCCCATTTTCACTGGAAAAAAAATCATTTAAAATATTGATTTTTAATATTTTTAAAAAATTTACTTAAAGAATATTTTCTAATATTAAAGTACAAAAATTCTCAAAAATTCACGAATATATTTTTCATTTTAGACGCAATGCGCATCCCTACGAGTAACAGACTGCAACCAACTAATTCGCGAAGCATCGCGAGAAGCAATATTACGAGACGATGTCTGCACAGCTCAATGCGGCTTTGTTCTCGCTGCAAGCGAACCATCGCAAAGATCACAATTCTCATCGAACAATAATTTCCAGGGTTTCAATCAACAACGAAACAATTTGCGTAGTTCCCATACACCGTCCACCTTCAATGGTTTCAAGTTACCCGATCTCTCGCAATTCGTTGGTTAATAAAAAAAAACCATTGCGAAAACAAAACAAAAAATTCAAAGACTCAAAATTATTATCGAGTTTTAAAAGACTCGAACTTTATAAATTTTATATTTTTTGACTATAAATTAAAATGACAAAAAAATTAATAAAGAACAGCGCTTGTGAGTGAAAGTGTAACTGCATAAATGTAAATATAGATGTTAAGATCAAGTCTTGGGTTATTTTTGTTCATAATTTTGTGAGATTTAATTTTTATATATTTGTATGTGTGAGAGAGAAGTGTGAATTATTGACGTTCAACTTAGAAGGAGAAAAAAAATTGTATCTGTTCTAAATAAGAATTATTATTAGTAAAAGAAAAAAATACGATACTGCCAAACATTAGACAAAACGGTATAGCAAATACTGTTTACTTTTTTTTATTTCTAAACAAAGTATTAGCTCATTTCATGTCAAGTTGTATCTTTTTTTTTAATATTTTGTATCACATTTCTACCTAATTTTTGTAATATAATAATACATAAATGTATAAATTTTTAATAAATAAATGTTAATATTTTTTAAAATAAATTAAATAAATGAAGTAAAAAAAATTTATTTTAATTTGAATCATATGAATTCAGTAATTTGATCAAAAAGGCTCAAAAGGGGTAATATGATAATTAGTAAAATAATCTTATTTAATACCTATAAATCAAATAAAGTAATTAAATTCATCAAAAAACCCAAACTTCAGATTCAAAATTTTAAAAATCCACTTACTATAAGTATTAATTATTATTTTAAAAATTTTAATTAAATTCGTCGCAAAAATTCAATTATTTTCGAGAAAGTATCATTTAGATCCAAAAAAAGACGAAAAAAATATTTTTTTCTATGAGAAAGTATTATTTAGACACAACAAAATAAAACAATAAAAAAAGAAAACAAATTATTTTTTCAATAAAATTTTTTAAAAGAATTTAATTTTTAAGAACTTTAATAAATTCTTCAAAACAATTAATTATTTTTATATAAATTTAATAAGATTCTTCTCAAGAATTCAATTACTTTTAACATGTTTTGATAAAATTCTTTGCAAGAATTTAATTATTTTCAATACATTAATTTTAAAATTCAAAACATTTTTCAAATGGAGTGAACAAATTATTGTAATAGTACATCGTATATATATTATTTAAAAAAAATTTTCAATTTTAAATTTTAATTCCAGCTTTTTTAAATCAGAATTTTTGGTAAATTTTTTCAGTTAATTATTTATATTATATATTTCTTTATATTTTTTTCGTAGTCTGAAATTTTTCAAAATTTTAAATAAAATATTTTATTACAATGCAACTTGTTTTTGAAATTCTATAAATTTTACTATATCTGATGAAAAACACAATAAATAATAGTAAAAATTATTTCCGACTTTTATTAAAAATTACTCTAATAGTAGTATTACAAATTGTTATTTCATAAACAACTTTGACTACTTCCGAAGAAAATCAATTTCAAAAAAATTTGGAAAATTTACTTCGGAAGCAGTAAAATTCACTCAGAAAATAAAATTTTTAAACATTTAATAGTAAAAGTAGCAAAATTAAATTCGAAGAAAATTTCAAGAATTTTAACATAAAAATTAACTTTGGAAATGGTAAAATTTGGAATTATAAATAGTTATTTTTAGAGAAAATTTTATAATAGTCGAATTCAAACAATTACAAGTTTTGTATATTTTTCTTTGCAAAAAAAGGGGAAAAGGGTGGAATATTTACGATTTTAGCTGCTTCAGGAGATTTTATTAATTTAAGGGAATAAATAAATATAAAAGAGAAGAAAAATGGATTTAAAAAAAAGGACTGTGATCCCCATTAATTATTACTTGAGATGATAAAAATGCAAAACAGATAAAATAATGTTTGTACTAAATACGAAATAAAAATAAACTCAAATAAATTTTTTCTCCAAGTATATAACAAATCGGGAATGTTTGAAAATCAATGGTTAAAGTAAAAAACAAGAATTTCAGTGTTTATCTAAAAGTCTATTATAATATGTACAAAGGATTTCGGCACAAGTAGATTGTACAAAATCTATTCCCTGACTTAGTTATTCTAAGACTTCCTCTCCATTGTTTCTTCTTTTCTTGTAATTATTAATATCATGGAGACAAAAATTGAATCACGCTGTGGAAAAGACCTCTGACAATAATTACCAGAGGCAAAAAAAAATGAATAAATTATCAATTTGACTTAGTTGGCAGGAACCTCGTGTTTATTGTTCATAACAGAATTATTCTCTTGTAAAATTGGTTGTTCGATGCATCGCCAAAGACCATAGGTTTTACCCACAGTTGTTTGCCATAATCTCAATGTACCGTCTTCAGAGCCGCTTGCATACAATTCACCGTCCGGCGAGAATCTCACGCAATGCACTGGACCAAAGTGTCCTTTAAATGATTCTGCAAGTATAAAAAATATATGAACATATTTTTCAAAAGGCAATATAGAAATATAAAAAATACAAAAATATAGATTAAATGTTTAATAGGAAAATAAGCATAGATTGAATAATTTTACAGTAAAATTAAATACTTCAAGAAGTCAATTTTTTATAAATACCGATTTCAGTGCCAGATGTATAATCAAATTTATACATCTTGAGATCTTCACCACCACAAACAAAGATAGTGCAATCCGGATGTAAACTCGCACTATTCACTTGTGTAGGGACTGTATAATCTCGTATCTTGGTCAGTCTGCAATTTAAAAAGTATAATTTAGTACACAGATAAAATTATTCAAGGTCAATGAGTCGCAGTTACATTTTAAAAGTAAAAGGAAGTAAAATTATCTCTAAAGGATAAAGCATTTAAACGCATGTCACAGAAGCGACAGGAAATAAAATAAGTTTCCTTCCTACTAGGCCAGGGTTACCCCCAATAAAGAATATAATTGTCCCACGTGACTGCAAATCAAGTCAATGATATTCAAAACAAAAATGAGATAACACAATATAATAGAAAATAAAATTTGTAAATAAGAATAAGAATATTGAAAGGAAATATTAAATAAGAATATTAAACAAGAATATTAAAAAAGAATGTTAAAAAAGTATATTAAAAAGGAATAAAAAAAACAGAAAGAAAAAAACCAGCAGTTATTAAAAATGAAAATGAACGATTGTAACTAGTAATTAAATATGAATCTTGAGAGATAAAAACAATACGAGAAGCAAGGTAAATCAATCTCCTTCGTAAATTCTAATTTCTAAATGTTCTTCTATTGTAATTCTATTTTTCTTTTATTTTCATTCTATTTTCCCTTCTTTTCTTTTTTCTCTTTTCCTTTTCTTTTTCCGTTCTGTTCTTTTCTAGACTAATTTTTTTTAGTTCTAATTCTAGTTCAAAAAAAAAATTTTCAATTCCTCCTAGAAATGATAAATTCCAGAGGAACCCTTTTTCTTACAAGAAGAAAATAAAAATCGGTCTTACTCTTTGCTATCCCAAAACGAAACAATATTCGCATGAGTCGTAGTGAATATTTTTCCATCTTTGGAAACTTCCATCGAACTGGGTATAGCAGGAAAATCCAAACGTTTAATTTCCTGACCGCTATTCTTGTCCCAGACTCGTAGTGTTTTATCATCCGCACAGGAAACTAGATTCGTATCATTGTTAAAAAAGGTAACGTGTCTAATGCCACTCGTATGACCTGAAAACACCTGCAAAGAGAAAGTCAATAAGTTTCTCAATTAGTTTCGATTAGCAAAAACATCTTTTTTTTTCTTTTTTATTTTTTTCTACTTTCTGTTTCTTAAGTAGTTTTATTTATAAATTTTCTATAATTATTATTTTTACAGAGAGAAAAAGAAGTAATTCACCTGAGGTTCTGCTTCCGGTTTATTAAGATCATAAATGCGAACGAGTTTCTCGTTTGAGGCAGTGCAAAGATAATTCGAGTCGGAACTGAAGTTAACAGACTTTACAATGTGATTATGTTGAAAGGAATGAATCTCTTCACCCTTTATTGCGTCCCAAACTTTTGCATTAAAGTCTGCAGCTCCAGTCGCTGCCCTGGTGGCCTGAGGGTTTAATGCTACACCCCAAACTGCCCCCTTATGCCCCTCGAATGTACCGATCCAATCTCCAGTATCGCCCTGTCTCAACATCGGCTTTCCATCTAGAGAAAAAAATTACAATATTATTCTCCAAAATTCTTCATTTTCAATTTACAATTATTTCAAAAACAAAGAAATTCTTCTGAAAAGGCAACGAACAAAAATTTACCATTTTTTATGAATAATGGATAAAAAAAAACAGGAAAAAAGAAACAACAACAAAATTCTACTTATCCTGCAAATTATACGATATTGTAAAGGAAAATCCGTTAATTGTTTATAAAAAGAAAAAAATCCTTATAATTGCGAATCAATATCTTTTTAAACACTTCAGTCACACGTGAATCAAGGTTACTCGAGAATCATTTAAATCCCGGACAGATAATCATTTTTCTCTCAATGACCTTCGAGTAATGCCATTTAAAGTCATGTAGTGTTCCTAACAGAATTCCTACAGGATGCTTATCGAAAAATCGCAATGTTAAAAAATTACAAACACACATACACAAACGACAACGATTCAGCCTCGAATCCCCTTTAGAGCCTTGAAGTCTCTCCGAAAAACTGGGCCAAGGAGATCGAGACGATCGAGATCACATGAGTATATGTGAGAAAAAGAGCAAAAAAAATTTTTTTTTTAAAAAACCACACATCCAGAATTTATAATCAGAAAAAATATACTGCATCCTTAAAAATGAAAGCAAAAAGAAAGTATTTTTTTCTCTATAAACAATTTTGACAGCTGATCGCTCTGCGCGTGAAAATAAAGTTAGGTTATGTTTCACGAAAAGATGAAATATTACCAAAAAGCAATGAACTTCAGCATCTATTAAATTTACAGAAAAAATTACTTACCTTTACACGCTGAAATAACATAGTATCCGGATTCTGTGACGTCGGAAAACGCTAAATGCACAACGGGTCTTGTATGACCACTACAAGTGAGCGGAGTCTGTCTTACATTCGCCATTACTTAATATTAAAAAATTTGTATATATATATAAAAAAAAATAAAAATCCTAACTAAATTGTAAAGAAGATGAAACTTGACAGGTGAAAATGTCAAGAAACAAAATTTCGTTGTTGTTGTTAATAGTAATCGCGTCCAGTTCCAGTGTGCGCGCGATACTGAACTTCGTGACGGTAGGTGCAAAGACTAACAAAAGTTTGTTAGATAACTTCAGACAGGAAGAGAGCAGACGATATTCTGTCTTCTTCCTTCATTCAAATATTTGAACTTACCTTCTTTTTCTCTTTCTCTCTCAATGGACGACCGCGCGAAACCTTGAATTCGAACAATCCCTTCTCCTTCGAATTAATAACCTCCAGTTGTAAATACCTTTTTTTTCTTCTTTTTCTTGTATTTTCCTTCTCTTTACTGTATCGTCGTAGTAGCCGACATCAATTTTCAAATCTAAAAAAAAACAAACACAAATTTTTTATTATTTCAATTCAAGGAGAGTATTTATATTTATCATAACAAAAAGAAACGTAAACTTTACGTTTTGTTTATTATTTCAATTTCTTAAATTTATTATTTATAAAATTTGTGTACTTTTACAATAAAAACGTAAAGTTTATGTTTATTTACAATTTCAATTTTTTATATTTATAAAATTTATATTTATACTTATAAATTATAAGATTTATAATTATTGATTTGTAAGTATTTGAGAAAGATTTGTTTATTAAATATGATTCAATTTTAACGTTATTATATTATTTATTTAGATTTACATTTCTTTGTTTTTCAAAAATGTTATTATTGAAATAATTTAACGGTTTGAAAAGTTTAATTTTTTAATTCTAAAATTAATATTGGGATTATATAACAATTTGTAATCTTTGTGGGTGCTTAAAGAAGATTCTAACATCAGCCGAAATAGCTCAGTTGGGAGAGCGTTAGACTGAAGATCTAAATGTCCCCGGTTCAATCCCGGGTTTCGGCAATCTTTTTTGTAATTTTTTTGTTTAATATTGTTTCTATTTGTCATTATTATAGTGAACAAATTATTGTTCTCTTTTTTTCTAATACATAAGAAACAATTAATTTATTGTTACCTTTGTAAATTTTTGATTTTACAATCTTGCTTTATTGTTAAAGCATTGTAAAATTGCCCTCTTGGTTTTCCCGAGGGTTTTCCTTAAATAAATAAAGATATTTTATTCAATTATTTTCAATACAATTTCAATAAAATTTCTCAAAAGAATTCAATTATTTTTAAACATTTAATAAAATTCTTCGCAAAAATTCAATTTCTTTTGTAAAATTTTGATTAAATTCTTTATAGCATTTAAAATATTTTCAGTATACAAATTAAATTATTAAAAAAATTTCTAATTAAATTTTTTAAAAGAATTCAATTATTTAACAAAAAAGTTATTTGTAACATTCGTCGCAGAAATTCATTTATTTTCAAAAATGTTGATAAAACTCTTAATAAGAATTTAAATTCTTTTAATATTATTTTAATTAAATTTCTGGAACGAATTAACTAATTATTAAAGATTTCAATTAAATTTTACGCAAAAAATTGAATGAATTATTTTAAAAAATATGGGGATAAATTTCTTTATAAAATTCAATATTATTTACAGATTAAAAATTATAAAAAAATACTTAATGTAAAAGAAATATTTTTGATTGAAAACAATATAAAATTAATTTTTTGTATTTTTTATCTTCAAAGCATATTAAATTATAGAATTACCATTGAACTTGCTTTAAAAGATTTCATTTTTGAAATTTCATGAAAATTGTTCATTTTTAAAAAAAATATATTTTTTCCAACAGTTTTTTTTAAATTTAATTATTCAAGCTATTTCAAATAGCTACTTGAATAGTTTTGATTAAATAATTTAACTATCCTGGTAATAAGTTTCTTCTAATTTTTTTAAGGGTATTTGAACCATTATGACGTCACAATTGATGCAAACCATATATTTTAATGCTGTGACGTCATAAAGGTTCAAATGCCCTTAAATTTAATTATTTTCAATTAGAATTCTTCAAAATTACGATTATACACCCAAAAAAAATTATTATTTAAACCAAATATATTTTATTTGACTTAAATAAACGTATATTTGTCTCAGGACCAACTAGACTTTTTATTTGTTTTAAATTAAATTTATATTTGACATAAATAAAACATATATTTGAGTTAAATAAAATTTTATTTAAACTAAATAAAATTTATTTGAAACAAATAAAAAGTCTAGTTGGTTCTGAGGCAAATATACCATTTCTCTGGGTGTATTTCAAAATATTTCTTAAAATTAAACAAATAAAATTCATTACAATATAAATTTATATAAGTGAAATTTGACAAAATTTTCAATAGTGTTTGAATTTTTTTAAAGTACTTTCTGAAATAAAATTATTTTTTAAAAATTTTAGTTATATTTTTACAGAAACAATTTGCCGGACTTTCAGAATTAAATTATTCAAAACTTGAGTCCATTTTGTTAAACAAAAATTTAAAAACTAATTTGATTTATTTTTCCACCGGAATTCAAATATCGCAAATATATTGTAATGAAATATCTCTTGGAATTTAATTATTTCAAAAATATTTGCAACTGTGATTCTCCCAAAATTCAAATACTTTTTTAGAGCCTTTTACAATTTAATTAATTCCTAAAATTCCTGTTGTAACGCTTTAAATATTAAATTCTTTTCTAAAAATTTGAACTCTGATTTATTTAAACCAATTCCAATCAGAATTTAATTACGAAAATTGAATTATTTAAATAGAATAATTTTTTTAAATTAAAAAAATATATATTTTTAAAAATGCACCTATTCATAAATTATTTTCCAAAAAAAATGAAAAAAATTCTTTAAAATATAAAATTTTACAAAATTTGCAAAATTTTTAAAAAACTTTTTCGGGAATTTAAGTATATCTTTATAGTATAGTAAGCAACAAGGGAATAAAGTCATTGTAAAGAAATTGCTCTGCCCTTAATTTTTATTCTTAATGCTAAAAAGTGTCGATTTTAGCTAGCAGAAGACAGCGAGTAAAAAAGTCATTCACTTGTTCGACTTGTATGAAAATGGCGTTCATTTTTCCTTTAGAGATTAGAATTTCAAAGATTACAAATTTTTAACTTTGAAATTTAATTATTTTTAAAAAATTATACTTTAACAATTTTAATTATTTTCTAAAGTTGTAACTAAAATTCTTTTTAAATCGATTCTTATTAGAATTCAGTTATTTAAATACAAAAATAAATAATTCATAGAACAATTAATTATTATTTTAAAAAATTGCAACCGTACCTCTTTATTGAGTTTTTGAAATTGAGAATTAATTTTCTTACTCTACTCATTTTATTATTTACAAATTAACTGTCAAAATTTTGACAGCATTAACTTCAGGTGAGGACAGATTATGTCAATTATTGTAATACAAATAAATAAATATAAGTAATTTGTATTATTATTATCCTTTTGTTATTATTTCTATTACTATTGTTTCTCCTAGAAATATACATATTTTTAAAAAAATATCCTATTGTACATGTGGAAATTCATAGTATAATTAAAATATGTCAAGAGAGTACTTTAAAAAAATATTTAAGGATTAAAGGGAAAAAATTTTTTCATATAGAAACTCATAATATGGAATCTCAAAAAACTTGGGGAAAAATTTTTATTGTGTACGCGCAGTGCCACTTGTTATAAAAGTAGCGCTAGAGAAAAAATCTCCAAAAAATATTAAAGTCTTTATGTACATTCGCCCGTTTGAAGTGTGATTTTTTTAAATTGACTTTTATTATTTTTATTTTAATTAATCCTCCCGATCCACCCACTACTCTCGTGATTCCAAATCAATCACATAATATTACATAAAGATATAAATCATCGAATACTCGCGTACTAATTAGAAATATCTTTCATTTTCACATTCTCTCCAATCCATTTTAATTTCAGTTTTTATTTAATCAGTTTTGATTTCTGCAAAGCGGGACAAGGGAATATTTTTCAATTACATTTAAATTGAAACATATTCCATTGAAATTTTCGAAAAATATCTCTCGATAAATATTTCTCTAAAAAATATTTTTGAAACAAAAATAAAAAAAATATCGCAATAAATAAAATAAACATTGCTATAATTATTTATTTTCAGCTTGAACTTACATTTTATTTTTTGGATATTATTATTGAATTCAAATGAAAGTTTACCAACAAAAAATTATATTTTTAATTGGAAAAACACTCATATGTATATGAAAATGCATTTTTGTCTAATTTATAATAATAATTATTTAACGCCAGAAAAACTTGGTCAATAAATCTACCGTTGTATCCCTTTAAAACGTCGTTTGCACGCGTTTCCGTGTCTACTTTTGCAAAGTTACGTAAAATTCATCCATTTTCGCGTGCTTTGTCATTTAAAATCTCTGCGAAATTATGTTATCACATACACCCCAGACAACTAAGTACTCAAAAACAAAAAAAAAACAAAAAATGAGAAAAAAAAGGTTGAAACCACAAATTTGTATAGTTGATAAATTTTGTTAATTACAAAGTCCGAAAAAAGTTTAAAAAAAAGAAAAAATAAATTTAAAAACTAAATTTAAAATTTAAGAAGAAAAATTAAAAAAAAATGAATTCAAAATTAATTACGTACGTAAAAAATTACTTTTTTCCTTTCTTATTCCAACTTCTGAAAATTTACCTCTGTCCACCCAATTTCTTTTTAACTTTGAAAAAAAGATCATTAGCAAATTACTTTTAAGTAATGTATTAAATTTGAAAAGTCTGAAATTAAATTTCAAAGACAAAGTTTTAATATCGCATTATTCATAAAGAAGAATATTCCATTTGTGAAAACCGACTAATTAATCAAAGCCATTCATTTATAATCCTTTCTCTATAATTTAAATGTGTTCATTGTTCAGAATTGTAATTATTTCTTTGTATTATTTACATATTGTATAATTTTACATCCATGTAATATAATAAAATAGTGTCTTATGAAACGAATACTAATATTTATAACGAGATATAAAATTATAAATAAAGAAAAAATCATCCCCTTTGCATTGCAAGAAAAAATATTGAATTTAATGAGCAGAAAATATTCAATAAGTATATATTATATTAATATTCATTAATTTTACAATAATTCATGGAAAATACAAAATAAATTTCAAAAATGAATTCCATATTTTAAAAAAAACAGTAGAACCTGTTACACACCTGTTAATTTATTCTTTGTATATAAAGAAACCTATTTTAGAAAAAATACGAAAAAAACAAGAAATAAATCAACTTGTCAAAATTATTTGAGATTAAAAGAAAAAATTATTATTTTTATCCTTATTTTTCTCTACGGGCTCTGTCCGTAAATTTTTGAATAAATATTTTTTAAATTCGAAATAAAATGAACAATGACTTTTGATACAAAAGAAAAAAATTCTAAGGTCAATGAAAATTCATTTCAACTCGTCTTTTTTTCACAAGGCGCGTTGAATTTTTCGCTGAAAAGCCTTGGATTCATTTCAGAATTCATATGCGGTCTTGAGGGACTTAGAATTTAAGATGGATCTATAAGGATTTTCAACAGGTCTTGAAAAGTGTCTCATTTTTCACGCGGGCAGCTTTTCTCGGCTTATATTCTGACCTTTCTCTCTCTCTCTCACACTTTTCGTTTTAATTGCAAATAACAAATTTTTTTAATCACCCACACTCGTATATAATAAGTAGTTTTAAATTTTAGTTAAAAAAAATATTTCTAATTCAACAAGAGTTGAAAAAAATATGTATATATAACAATTATAATAATTAACGCTAATTAACAGATCAATTCAAAGCGCTTATAAGTTAATTGGATATTTCGTTAAATTATAAATCAAAACTGATAATAACAGTTAACAATTTATGTATCAATTGCAATTATATTTTACTTTGTGCGAAACGTAAAATTAATAGTAATAATAATAACAATAATCAAAATAATAATAATTGTCTCTGTTCGTAAATTTTTAAATAAATATAGAACCAAATAAATAATAAAAATAATAATTCGCTCTACACGTAAATTTTTTAATAAAAAAAATTAATAATGACAATATTAATAAACCTGATAATAATAACAATACAATAATAATTATTTATAATAATAATAATAATAATAATAATTTTAATCAACAATTAAAATTGGATTCATAAGTAAATTATTTGCAGTGAACAACGCCACGGAATAATTTATATATTTACATTTATGAAAAATTCTGTAGGTATTGTAAAAAAAAATCGAAAAAAACTTTTCATAATAATTAAATATTCTACAATTAGAAGTATTCATTTGGAATATTCTAATAATAACTGAAAAATATATTCTTAGAAACTTAATAGAATACTTCCAAAAAATATTTTCGAAAATTCAATTAAAATATTCTGAAAAATTTTTCAAAAAAGTTGATTAGAATATTTTTCAGAAATTATATTAAATGTGTCTACGGAATATTCTAGAAAATTTAGAAGAATACTTATGAGAAATATTTCATAAATTGAATATTTTTGAGGAATGTTTTAGAAAAATTGAAAAACATAATTATTTATGAGAAATATTGAAAACGAATGAATATTTCTAAGAAATATTACAGAGAAATTTTAAAAATACTTTTAAGAAATATTACCAAAAAAACTTGAGCAGAATACTTCGAAGAAATATTTCTAGATATTTTCCAATAAAAATTAAAAAAAAATGAATTAAATACTTTTAAAAGTATTCCAGGACTACGAATTGACTGCTTTCAACAAATATTCTATATAGGAATACGATTTGAATTATTTCGAAAAATATCCCAGAAATACGAATGGAATACTTTCAAGATTTATTCCAAAAAATGAATAAAATATTTTCAACAAATGTAAGTAGAATACTGTTTATAAAATAACACCTCAAGTAAGAAAAAAATAAAAATAAATATGAAGTATAAAAAAATTCATAAAAATGAGAAAATAATCCAAAATTATTAATCCTAATCCAAAAAATAATACCAATTCAAAAATATTACAAGAAATGTTCGAAACAAATATTAAAAATAAATTCGCGACAATTCAAATAACAAGAATATTTTTTCAATTATAAACTGTATTTACTTTAAAAACTATAATTACAAAAAAGAGCTTCAATAAAAAAAAGGAAACGTCAGAAAATTAACTAATGCGTCAAAAAAAAAATTAGCAAGTTAATAAAATTTTCTTTCAACAAGATTTCTCTATTTGTTCCCCAGTTCCAAAGAATGGAGATTTTAATTAGTGACAATGAGTGAATTAAATGGACAAGAGGTGTGAGAGAGGTAAATGAAAATAAAACAACAAACTACATAAAACTTCAAAAGATTTTCACACGAGGGGTGGATTTTCAAAGGAGAAAACATTGAGAAAAGTTGGGAAATGATTGGGCAAGTTTTGCGAGTGCGCATTACTGAAAGGGTTTTCGCGAGAGTTTGGACGCCTTCAGTCGGTTCAGGACACTTTTCTAGAAAGGATGTTATTCGCGTATTTAACAATTTTTACACGTAAAAAGAAAAATTTTAATCAAAATTAAAAAAAAACAAAATAAAATAACTAAGTTTTACTTAATTCTTTACTCTCTCGATAAAAAAAAATCGATCAAAAATGATTCTTAAAGAAAAATTAAAGCCGGTTTTTTATTTCGCAAAATTCGCATGACCGGTGTTTTTAAATTGTAAACAAGAGATTTTTATCCTAACGCAGACAAGATTGCAAAACAAAATAAAAATAAAAAAAAGGATCATGATAATCTTTGTAACGTGCCTTCTTCTTCTCCTTCTCGATCAATCACTTTCCGGTGAGTTTTTTTTTCTTTTTCTCTTATATAGTTAACATAATTTATGAGAAAAACGCTCAATGGCATAAAAATTGAAATTATACAGTAAAAAGAAAAAAATTATTGGAAAAAGATTAAGAAGCAAATTTTGAAAAATTTGTCAAGTGAAAAATTACTTGCATGTTAATAATAATGATATTTTACAATTATTGCAATTTCAATTTATAAATTAACTCTGCAAACTCTTATGGTAAAATATTAAACGCAGATAATTAGTTATTTTTAAGACAAATTTTTTTAAAAATTAATATAACTGATTTGTTTCTAAACAAAGAGACAAAACTTTCTTTAAATGTTTGAATACTTTAAATGCGTTAAATTTCTTTCAAAAGAAATAATCGAGACTTTATAATAAACTTTTTATAAACATTCCATCAAGTTTGTGAAAAAAATTAAGTTTAAAAGGCAATTTATAAAAAGTTGAAAAATCAAAATATTTAAAAACTAACTTTTCAAAACTTTGAACAAAATAACATGCACATTTTTTCAAGATCATTATATTTTTCACTTCTACTTGCAAAAAATGTAAATTTTTCCTGGAAAATTTTCACTTAAAGTTTGAATATAATAAACTTGAATATAAACTTTTCAACAAAGTAAAATAAAAAAAAGAAAATGATGTTAAAAATGAAATTAAGGTCAATGAAAAATTTTACTTTATAATATTATCAAATTTCTATATCACATGCGCGAAAGACATTAATTTTATTTCTCAACTTCTTAATACAAAGAAACTTAACGTTCAAGTCAATTTTTACAATCAATGAAGAAGAAGAAAATTTAATACACTTTTAAATAGATTTTATAGACTATTTTATTCTGTATCCTTTTTTCATTTAAAACTTTCCTTTTTCTAATTCAAAAAAAGACTAGTTACTATATCGAGCAATAAAAATTCAATTCAGTATTTTGTTGGAGTAAAACCACAAAATTCACTTCGTTCTCAACTTCCTCTCCAGTTTACTCAATAACGATAGAATTTTACTTGCAATTAGTAGAACCAGTACCAATTAAGAATAATACTTCCTGACAAATATACAATGCTGAATTAAGTAAGCGCAAGCAGAATGAGAGGTGGGACGAACGGGGGGAGATGAAAAAAGCCCAATTTGCTTTTTGAGAGGATTTTCCGTTTATTGAAGCAGAAAATGAGCATTCATCCGCCTGATATTATGAATGTCAATAGAGCGTAAGTCAAAGGGATGATAAACTACAGGAGCAATTATTAAATCTTGATAAAATCAGCCGTTAACAGAATTCTTAAAGCGAAAACGTTTTGTTTACATTTTCCTTTATCATTTTACAAAGAATATTAGAGTTTCCTGATCAAACAGAAAAATCAGAACTCTCATCCCCCTCGTCATAAAAGAAAGTGTTATAACACAATATTTCATTTCAAATTAAAATAAAAAAATTTTTTTTTAGATAATTTCACGGTGAAAAATGTAGGACAATATTTAATTTATTTTTCTTTTTTGAATTTTTTTTCAATATTGCAGAGTTTTTTTGTATTATTCCACAGAAATATTTATAGGAATATTACTGAAATATTCTATAAACGTATTCCTAAATATTCTATAGCAATAATTTTTAAATATTCTGATAGTATTTTTCTAAAATATTCTATAGAAATATTTAAGAAATATTATACAGAAATATTACTGAATTTTTACTGAATTAATTCAGAAATAAAATTATGGAATATTTTTGAAATATTCTATTACCATATTCCGGTATTAACAATGTATTTTTCAACATTCGACAAAATTTTTCTGCAATATTCTACAAGATAAATCTTTAATATTCTTTATGAACATTCATACATTTATCCACAAAAATATTCCTGCAATATTCTAAAGAATATTATTGTAATATTCGATAAAACACTCCCCTCAGTTTCTAAAAATTCATACAATATTTTACAGAATTATTTTGAAATATTCTATAATAAATATATTTCTACAATATTCTGCATAATTTTTATGTATAAAAATAAATTTTGCACATAAATATTTATGACATTCTACAAAATATTCCTGAAATATTTTATAAAATATTCTTTTTTTATATAAATATTATATTTATTTTATTATTTTAAATATTCTTTTTTTTCTTTCTTTTTTTACAGTTTCTATTTTCTGTAAAATATTAATGAATTTAATTAAAATACTCGTGAAATATTTCACAAAATATTCTTGTAATTTTCAATACAATACTTCTTAAATATTCCAGAGAATATTACAGTAAAAATATACACTATAAACTATACACAACCAAAAAAATGTTTAGTACTCTTTAGAACAATAATATAATATCGACCAAAATAATATTCAAATTAAAAAAAATAACATTCAAATGCTGCAAAATGTTTCTACAATATTCTGACAGTATTTTGTATTTCAGCATCTATTATAAGAGGCACAAAATTTTATTTTTATGCAAAAAATAATATTTGCTTTTTGGCTTAAGAGTAACTTTAATATTTGTATAAACTCACATAATTTGTAGAAGTTGCTTGAAGACGCTCCCAGTACTCTTATTAAGAATGACGCTCGACTCTGAAAAATTAAAAGAAAATACAGTCAAATTTGTCAGTTTATTACAATTTTTTTTATTAATAATATTTTATTTAACTAAATTATTTTTATATACTTGTATAACTTGTAGAAGTTGTTTGAAGTTGCTCTCACTGCTCTTATAAAAATAGTCACACGAATCTAAAAAATTAAAAGAAAATATAGTCAAATTTGTCAGTTCATAACTTTTTTGTAAATTTAAATTCTTTTATTAACTTTATTTTCAATTCTATTTTTAATTAAATTAAATTCTTTGCTAAGGCATTAATAAATTATTGAAAATTTCAACTAGTTCAAAAGGCAAGTAGTAATTTTTCTCTCTTTTTGCAGAAATTAAAGAATAGTCCAACCTATTATTAAATAATAATTTAAAATAAACACTTTTATGTACGACTAAAAGTGCAAACAAAAATAATTAATTATTATCTTTAATTTCCATTATTTAATAATAATAATAATAATAATAATAATTGAGTGCACTAAAGCAAAATGTTTATTTATTTAACAGAAACAGAACCAAACGAACCGCAATGTTGAAAATTACAAACAGAGAACAAAAAAAGGGAAAAGAAAAAACAAGAAGAATGCAAAGAATTAAAATGCTTCGTCAACTTTTTTTTGTTGCCCACGAGAATAGAGAATCTTGGTGGAGTTTCATTTGAATTTCCTCTTAAATTGAATAGGCCTTGTAATAAGGTCACATGTCAAGTGTTTCACTTTAAGGGAACTTTATTTGAGAATCAAGATTAAAACCTTTAGTTGATAAGAATTAAAAATTTCATTTTAATTTAAAAATTTTCCCTAGTAAAATATTTTAAAATAAAATAAAATTTCAAAGTAGACTAAAATTTTAAAACTAAAATAATACAAAAAAAATTGCCTCACCTTTATTATAAAAACAAATAATTTTCAAACAAAAAAATGTTCAAACAAAAGTTAATTTTTTAAACTAACGAAACACGCACTTCATTCAAAATATTGATTTTAAACAGTGTGTCAACATTTGGACATTCGTACTTTATGTATAGACGTTGAGTTTAATTGAAATTTCGAAATCGTATGTATATTAGAACAATCTGTTATTTCTCATTATTGTGTAATTAAATCTGCGTTTCATTCATTAAAATAATAAAGATAATGTCATCAGCAACAAGGGGGAAAAATTGAATTAAAATTGAATTCCAAAAAAAGTAAATAAAGAATCTCTTTAATTAAGCGAATTTATCCTCTCAAATAAAACTACTGTTGAATGTTAAAAAATTTAGAATAAAGATTTCCCTTAAAGAAGAAAATTAAAACTAAAATCCTAAAATTATTTAAAGAGAGAAACCAAGTTTCCGTGACTTTTTGCCCTCGGAGAAAAAATTTGAATTTTTTAATTTGGTTAAATTGTAATGAAGAAAAAAAAGAATAACAAAAGTATCGAGAGTAGAAATTTTAATTGTTTGTAAAATATATTCTAAAATACAAATAATAGTTACTGAGTATTGAATAATTAAAAATAATTATTAAAAAGAATATTTTTTATTCGTACGTGAAAAAAAAATTGAAATAAAAATACGTTATTCACAGGAGAAATCAACGACTTCCTACTGTTAAGGGAGATACAATTTTGCGACTATCTTTTGCCAAGGAAACTAAAAGATCTTTCTCGACATTGCGTGTGCAGCGGAAAGACGACTTATACCCTCTTACTATTTTTTTTTCTTTTCTTTTTTGCTAAATAAAACCAAGGAAATACCTCGAATTTTCCTTTCAATTTTATGTCTCTATTCCTGTTCATTTCTGTATACTTCTTTCTTTCACCCCCAATGTTCATAGCGATTTTCCCAAGCCACACAGTGTAAAATATATTCTACACTCATCAAAGAGCAGAGCTTTCTTTCACCACTACTATTATTCGTCATGCAACTGCCTTTAATTTTTTAATTTATCCTTTTATGTTCCACTGTCAGTGAAAGAGAAAGAAAGTTAAAAAAAACAGATGGAAACTTTTGACTCGAAATAAAACAACATATTTTTTTTCATAATTTTATATGATGAAACTCAAGTTTACAATGTTTTAAAAGCGAAGCAAAAATTAAATTCACGTAATTAACTTCAAATTTTCTTTATATATAGAAAGTAACATTTAATGACAGAGAGAAAGGGAGGGAGTGAGTGAGTGAGTAAACCGCAGAGCTGAAAACTTTACACGCACGCTACAAATAACAACCCTCGTTTCTCGATCATTAAAAAAAATGTTTTTTATTCCAGTTCTCTAAATTGTTTGCAAACAATAAAAACCACGCAGATTATTTATACAGATTGCAACTTTGGAATTTCCCTAACTTATTACTTTTGTATATTTATAAAAAAATAATAGAATAATACTTATAAAAAATATTTTTAAAGAAGTATTAAAATGAGTAGTACAAGAAGTACCCACTGAAATTATTATTAAAGTAAAGTACTTTAATTAGTATTATTGGATTAAAATTTACTGAAGGTACTATGTACTACTTAGATGTCCATCATGGACATAAAAATTAATAATAAAGTATTGTAAAAACAAAAGAACATTATTTTTCGTTTAACATAAGAGTCTTCAAAAACATGTAAACAAAGTAGAATAATCGCTTTTTATTTCCTTTTGTAAATTCTAGAAATACAGTTCAAATTTAAGCTTTTACACCAGACTACCCCCTTAATGAACAGAAACATATTAACATAATTATTGTAGCATAAACTGAATATTATTGTAATTTGGGTGCTTAGAACTAAAATATCCAATAATCAATTTACAATTAATTTCACTTCTAGTTCCAGTACTAATTTCAGTACTTACTCTATGTTAATAATTTTTGTGCAACGCTATGTTTTTTTAAATATATTTCATTAAAATAATTACAACAAATTTTAAGCTTTCAATATTTTTTGAGCATGAATGGAAGAGCTGGAATGCAAAAATGAAATTTAATTTATAACAATCTGTTAAATAATTGAATTTTCGAAGACTTTTCCGAAAATTATTAAAAATTATTGATTTAGAGACGAATATTAGTTTGAAATTCTAGAAAATAATTTAATTTTTCAGGATTTCTAAATGATATTAATTAAAAGTAAATAATTTTATTAAATAAATATTTAAATAATAATGATAATCATGCTTCCCCAAGGAATCATATTATTATCTACTTTTCCACAAGAAAAATTCTGAAATTCAATTATTTCTTAAAATTACAATACGTCATAGATTTAATTGTATTTTAAATGTTTTTTTAAAGAGATTTACGGAATTAGTTTTAATTTAAAGTTTTTTAATAAAAAAATATACGAACAACATTCAAAAAGTTACCTAAGTTCAAGTAAATTTGAATTGAAGTTTTTCATAAACTAAGTTCTTCAAAAGTATTTAAAGATTTATTCAAATTTTAAATTTTTCAAAATTTTAATTACAAACCTTCTGAAATTCAATTATTTCCAAATGTTACAATTTACAAGTGTAAGTTTTGCAAAATTAAACTATTGTCTAGAATTTAAAACCAAAATTCGGCTCTAAGTAGGTAAATTATTTTTAATCATTTGCAGAGACTTCTTCGAGAACTCAATTATTTACGGAGATGTTAAAGTCAATTCGATTTTTCTATTAAAACTCTGGGTATAAATCGCATTGACTTTGACTTCCCTGTAAGTATGAAAATTCAATTCTTTTTGCAAAGAATGCAACTGTAACTTTCATGATTTAAAAAAACTGGTTTTAAGGTAAAATAGAAAATTTCAAGAACAATTTTAGTTTTTTAATTTTATTTAAAGGACCAAAAGGGATTTAAAATTTTTGTGGATTTTCTGAAGTGCTAGAATTTGATATTTTTCTACAGCTTTAGATGAAACTCCCTGACCTTTCTGATTTTGCTGACCTATGTCAAGTGTGTTATTCTTGAAATTCATGAAAATGTAAAAAAATATTCTTACTCAAAAATAATTTACAACTCTCTAAATTGGAATTACTGATCAAAATAACTAATTTCACAATAAGAAGTCAGTCACTGATTTAAATAGCAATATTATACGAATGAAGTAGTTAATAATAAGTTACTAATTATTTGTTAATTTCAATTTTAAATTATGCCGAAACAATAAATTCTTCCCAAAGATTTAAATTCTAACTATTGTGCAATTTGATTAAAATAATTTAGTAAATCACCATTTCAAAAAATGAATACAAAATATTTTACTAATCAGGTGGAGGGTTCATCGGTATTTTTAACTATGTCAAGAAAATAATTAAAATATTCCAGAATATTGTTTTTATAGTAATTTTCGAAAGGAATTCAAAATAAAAATTCAAAAAAGGTCAAATTTTTTCTGATCATTGAATTACAAAAATACAAAGCTTAGCATTCTCACCTAACTCTCTAAATCTGAATTCGTGAAAAGACGTTCACTGATTTAAATGAGTAAACATTTCTACTCTTTTTATCATTTTCTTCTAAAATTTGAGCAAAAAAACAACTAAATTATAAAATTTTACTATAAACGAGTAGAAAATTTAATTAAATTCAATTAGTGGATAACTTTTCAGTAATTCGGATTCAGACACTACTCGACATATTGGAGCATAAAACTGCAAGTCACAAAAATAAGAATTACGTTGTACGTTAAAAATTCCACTATTTTCCCAAATTGACATTTCACCGTCTGACTTCACGTTTGACTAAACCCTCCATTCTATTTTCTCGTCTTTGAAAAAAGTGGTTTGATATGAAATCTGAGAAGAAATCAAAAATCGTTCAAGCGTCGTCGGATATGAAACACATACACACACACACATGTATATGGAAGAAATAAGCAGTCAAAACAATACTTTAAAGAAAAAGTATTTTGTATTGACGATAAATGAAATAAAAAGAGACTTATACTCTTTCTCTTTTCTTGTATTCGTTTTTTCGATATATTTTATTTTATATATATACAGTTACAAGTGCAGGAAACGAAACTATTCGTTTCATTGAATTTAACCTGGGGTTCACCCTCTAGCACTACTGGGCAATACTACTACTACTTCTTCTTCTTCTTCTTCTTCTACTACTACTATATTGAAGAAGGTGACTAAGAAAAGAGGCAAGGGGAATGATTTCAGATAGGTAAGTTAAACCTGTTCACGAAGCGCAGTAAACTCTCACCTCGGGATTTCAAGGAATAAATGGTGCAGTGTATAAAGGTAATTTAATGGACAAAAAGGCAATGGAGCGAGAGTAATTCATCTTTCAAGAAATAACGTTTCCCTCAACTCAACAACAATAGAGAAAAAAAAACAAAAAGTCTTCTCTTAATATCAGTTGTATCGTGTCTGACAGAAAAGTCATTTTGTCACTATTCCAATAAAGATTTGCAACTACATTATTTCACAATAGAAAAAAAAAAGATTAATTTAATTTCTGCTATAGTCAAAAATGAAAACGATTATAAAAAATATTTTTACAATCGTTTTTATTTTATCTTTTTCCAAAAATGATGCTTTCTCCTTTTTTTGAGGGATTGAATTCTATAAGAGAATATATGCCATTGATTTTTTATGGTGTAATAATAGAATTACGTTGAATTCTACTAGAATCTATCCCCTCAATTATTTTTCATTTCAAAAGTATTTCGAAATGAAAAATATTTTCTAAATCCGAAATAGTTCGAAGTCATTTACAAAATCAAATTAGTATGAATTAGTTACTAGTAAAATTTTACTATTTACAGACAGAATTTTGACATTTTCATTGATTCTTATAAAAAAGTAAAGAGAAGTTCAATTATAAACAGAAGATAATTTTTAGAAGCAACAATCTGATTTAAAACTTTAACTTTGTCTTCCTATTTTTTGAAAATAAAGTTAGTTACTGAGGTGAATTGCCTCTGATTATTTTCTAAATTTTCTGTAAAATAATAAAATTACAAAAATATAAATTTTTTTTAGGAAATTTCAATTTTTTCACAATCTTCTTAATACTCGCTTATAAAAATTCTTTAAAACAAAGAATTGAAATATTTTAAAAACATATTTTTCAAAATTATTACTAAATCAATTATTATTTTTAAAAGAATTTAAAGAAATTTTAATTATTTTAAAAATTTCCAATGAATTGTTTTTAAAAATCCAATTATCTTTAAAGAATATAACTGAAATATTTTAAAAAAACTAATTTTCAGAAGTTTTAATAAAAATTTCAAAAGATCAATTTTTTAAACATTTAAAATCCCTTTACAACTAAAAATTTGATTTTTTAAAACTGTTAATAAAATTCATTAGCAAAATTGAATAAATAAATACTTATTTAGTTATTAATAATTTCTTTACAACAGTTAAAATTTGTTTAAATTATATTTCTAAAACCTTCTGAAACGTAGTTACTTTTGAAAATTCCAACTGTCTGTAATTTACATTTTTTATAATTAGAAAATTCGAAACAATAATTAATACCTACTTCATTATAATTAATAAATAAAAACTTTAGAAAAATTTTTCGAGTTTTGAATTATTTAGAAAAAAAATTGCAGTAAATAACTTTTTGCTAAAGTACACATTCCAAATTGTTTAAACTGAATAAAAATTCAAAGAGAATGCAAAAGATTTTTAAGTTTGTCATAAATGTTTTTATAAACCAACAAAATCAAAATTTTTTTATAATAATCATAGAAATTTGATATTTTTCCAATACTTTTAATACACCTAGAGAATGGTATTTTTGGCTCAGAACCAACTAGATTTTTTATATGTTTTAAATAAATTTTATTTGGCTAAAATATATATGTTTTATTTATATCGAATAAAAATTTTATTTAAAACAAATAAAAAGTCTTAAGACTTAATATACGTTTATTTAAGTCAAATAAAATATATTTGGTTTAAATAATATTTTTCTCTGGGTGTATAATTCTCAAACATTTCACTAATTTTCCTGTTTAATTTCCTTTTCTATGACTTATCCTTGATCTCCCTGATTTCACTAATTTTTGGCAATCCTGTTTCATTTTCCCTCACTTTTTCAGTTTTTCCTAAATTCCCAAATGTCCCCCACTTTTGGCACACCTGTAACATTTTTATTAAAAAATAACATCAAATTAGTAGAAATTCTTACTAATTTGAAAAAATTTGGTTCGAACAATCCGTACAATGAATTTTCAGCCCTACGATAAGATTGAAAAAATAAATTTTACCAGTTAATGGATACATAAAGGAAAATTTATCTTACAAGAAAGAACACAATTTTAAAAACCGATTTCTCCAAAGAATAATAATAACCAGAGTACAGTCTTACACAATCTATTTCTTTAAAAAAAAAAGCCTCGATCCTTCAATTTTCAAGTACTGAATATTAAATTATTTCGATTTTGAAAAATTTCTAAAGCACTTATTTCCATTATTCCTCACGCATCTAAAATATTGGACACTCCACACTTGACATTTTGACAGAGTAATTAGCATACATGCAAATTATTTTGGAGAGAGAGATTATGATCTAATCGGTTGCATATTCATGTTTAATTTTGTGAATGGACTTATAATGCGGTTTGAATAATAATAGTTTTAACAGAATAATTAATTATTTACTTAAAAAACAAAAATTATTGTTTCATTCTATCATGTAATTTTATTCTTTCTTCTGACCTCTACCAAACTTTTGTTGCATTTAAGTACTAAAACTATTCCAATTGTTATAAATTATTGTTAATTTCAATAATTTTATTTATTTATCATTTTTCGTTTATTTATTTAAAATTTATTTATTAAAAAAGAAAAAAATAAATCAAAAAAAAACTATTCGACCAATAAAAAATTGTTGGTTGCAGAAATAAATTTTTCTTGTCAAAGCAAAAAAATTCTCTATTGAAATAAAATACGATTTTAGGAGAGTTATAAATCTATATTCAACCAGGTTAATAAATTTATTATATGTCCCTAAAATCATAAATATTTTTCACAGAATAGAATATTTTAGTCTGTGCAAATTGTACTGCAATAATTATGCATTATTTCGACTCTAAATGACAAAAAGTCGCTGCTGAATTTTGAAAACAAAGAAATTTGAATGTAAAAAATAAGCAAACAAAAAATTTGAGAGTAAAAAACAAACAAAGAAAGAAATTTGAGCGTAAAAAATATAGTTGAAAGTAAACAAAAAAATTAACAAACAGTCCTAAAATTCTATTTTTAGAAAATGAAGAACGGAATTAATTAAAATCAAAATACAAATGAACAAAAACGATTAAAGAAAAAATTCGTACTTGAAGAAAAAAGAATTTCTCGCTCATATTGGAGGAGGAAAAAATTTATAAAAATACAGGAGAGCGTGTAATCGATAACAAACTGAGACACTTGAATATTTCTCTCCTTTACACATGTTTTTTTCTTTGTTTCTCGTATTTCATTTTGTATTCATGCACTTACTTTTCTAATGAAAGTGTAAATTATAAAAAGAACACTCAACTATTGAGTGACACGAAAATAAGAATTGTTTCACTTGCGCTCAAAAATTTTTCTCTTCTTATTTTATCACACAATTTTTATATATTTTTTCTTATTTTTTTCTCTCTTTTTTTTATCTTTTTTCCTCATTTCCAACTCTTAATATTTCTTATTCATTCCTATACCATTTTCTTTACAGCTCCTTCAAGTTTTCAATTTAATTCTCAAATTTAACACATTCACATTTTTCTTATTTATTTCTCAATTACTTATTCTCCTTTCTTTTTGCACACACAGTTTGTTGAATTACTTGACATGATCGATTTTGCCTCTATCTGCTGTTGTAAATTCTATCTCCTAAAACCCCCTTTTGTCTTCCTTTCCTTTTCCTTATCCGTTATTTCTCTGTACATATAACACCTTCAAAGTTTCTATCTCCCTTTTTCACGTTCAACTTCATTCTCCATCTCTCAGTTTAGAATTTACAGTATTTTCACGTGTAGTCTACAGTTGACAGGTGTTGTATTGATATCTCCGTAATGTTCTTGGGAATTTAAAACCTTTCAAGGGAATACGATTGCAATTTTCAAAAAGAAAAAAATTGAATTGAAAATTTTCTTCCACTAAAAGAAAAATAAATTCTGAACATTGACCTTGTATTTCATTTTAATATAAACATTAGGAGAAATTGTAAAATATTTGAAATATTTTCTTTCTCAATAAATACGGTTTTTTAATCTGCATCATGTGACTCACTTTTCTGCTAAAGAGATGAAAAGTGAGATGATCATAGAGAAAAAAAAACCTTTTAGTGTTTCGAGGTAAAAGAAAGAATACTTCAAGTTCTTTAAAATGTTTCACGAACGTGAATGTACAACTGCGTTGAAGCTACATTTAGAAAATATTCTCTACCCCAGAAAACGACACAAAAGATCCAAAGTTATGTATTTAAGAATTGACTCCAAAAAAAAGGAAAAACTTGTATTTTAAATTTATTCTCTAAATAGGTTACGCCAAACAATCTCAATACTTTCCTCAACTACTTTTTAATAAAATTCCAAACAATAAATTTCTAATAATAATTTAGCTTCGTCATCATTCACTGGAAAAATGCAATATCAAAAATTAATTTCAATAATAATCAATGCGTTGGAATTTTTCTTATTAAACGTGAAATATTCACGGAATTTAAAAAGCATAAAAAAAATAAAATAAAAAAAGGGAAATCAAATTAGAGAACAAATGAGCCGCTTTAATTACGTAATTAGGTCGTAGCTGTGGTTGTGCTACGACGCATTAATTTTCGCTAACAATTTCAATTAAAATGCCTATTGAAAACTCTCTTGGTTGACTATTAACAATGAACTTAGTTAAACAGTTATTGTCATAAAGTTTCAAAAATTCTTCAATTTCATTCGTTCGGTTAAATTTTATACACAATAAATGAAACCTAAATGCACTATTTCAAAAAGTACAAAAATTATACCACAACTTTTCAATTTCATTTTCTTTTTTTTTCAATGGACAAACAAAAAACATTGCTGAAATTGAAATACCAGTTTATTACAATTTCAGAAAATGGACAATATATTCCTCTGAAATATGTAATTAAAAAGTTTTAAAAATCGACAGTGAAAATGAAAACTAAAATTGAAATGAGATTGAAAATTGAAAACAGAAACACTATTATATTTCTATTAAATTATTCAGAAATATACAATTATTGATTAAAGAGAAAAATACATTGAACAATAAAAATTGGTGTATTTATTGTTGACATACTTCTGAATTTTAACTCTCATATTGTGAAATTTATATTTTCCTTTTCCTATATAATAGAGAAGTTCAATATGTTTATATGTATACATATATGAAGCCGACAGCTATTTGATTTTTCGGTGCCAGACACTGGATATTGCATTTAACCAACCCTATTGAATCGTCCCAACTGGCCACACAATTTATTTCCGTTTATACATCTATATAAACATTATACATATTGTATTTTTATACATATAGAGAAGCGTAAAAAATTATATATTTGCGCGTGACAAAAAAATTCATCAATTTTTGCACGTGATGTTTACAAAACAGAATTAGCGATTAAAAAAAATGTTAAAAAAAATTTTCATCAAATGAAAAAATGTGTTAATTATTTTTTAAAATGATAAGAAAATTCTTCGAGAGAATTCCAATTTTTCAATTTTAAATAAAATTTCAGAAAATAATGCAGTTATTTTTAAAAACAGTAACAAAATTCATTGAAAAAATTCTATTATTTAAAAAAATTTTAATAAAAATGTTTATAAAAATTCAATTATTTTCATAATCTTCTTCTTCTATCTATCTATATCTATTTTCTTCTTCTATATTAATAAAGATCGTGATCGGGTAATCTGTTTGCAGTTTGAAGTTAGCTGTTGTTTGCTTTTTTGTTTCTTAACTTTTTAATAATTTTTCTTTTCAAATATTTTCAATTTTAAAATTAATGTATTGGAAATCATCGAATTATTGCAAAGAATTTTATCAACAAATTTAATAATAATAGAATTCCTTCACAGAATTTCATTATGTAGGAAAATAACTGAATTCTCGCAGAGAATTTCGTATAAATTTTAAAAAATTCTAATTCTTCTTTTTAAAAAATGTCTTTGAATTTTTTGTCCAAATAATAGAGTTTCTTTAATAATTTTAATTAAACATTTTAAAAATAATTAAATTTTATTAAAATTTTTTTGAAAATAATTAAATTGTTTTAAAAGAT
The DNA here is from genome assembly GCA_032872475.1 of Leptopilina myrica (nomen nudum). Lineage (NCBI taxonomy): Eukaryota > Metazoa > Arthropoda > Insecta > Hymenoptera > Figitidae > Leptopilina > Leptopilina myrica (nomen nudum). Next base: position 10,071,587 of record CM065465.1, read on the forward strand.
TTATTAAAATTTTAGGAAATATTTGAATTCTTTCGTGAAATTTTATTAAAATTTTTGAAAATATGATCAGTAATAAATAATTTTGTACTTAATAAGTGAATTTTTTAAATTTGAAATTAATTATTACCTATTTATAATACAATTTTAATACATTTTCTCGAAATGAATAAATAATTTAAAAAAATTGTAAACATAATTCTTCGAAAGAATTTAATTATTTTCACAATTTTATTTAATTTGCCTTTTTTATTTCCCAAATTTTTAAATAAAAAAAAACTTTAAAAGTTTGTAATTTAATTAAATTCCTCGAAAAACTTTGATTAATTTAAATCATATGAATAAAATTCTGTACAACAAATAAATTGTTTCATTAAAAACTCTATAATTTACAAAAGCTATGAACATGTTCTTTTAACAAAAATGTTATCTTTTAAAATTTCAAAGCATAATAATTTTAAAATAATTATGTTTACCTTTGGAATGTCAAATTAAGTTTACAAATTAAATTATAATTTTTAATTCAAAACAATTTTGTTTGATTATTATTTAAATTATAATATACAAAATTGTTATAATTTTTAAAAATAAAATAAAATTTATTTGAACTTTTTTTTAAAATGAAATGTGACGCGTTGCCAAATTGCAAGAGCACCAGACAATGAACATTCAAAGAAAACGTCTCGGTAATTAAGATTTGTTCCTTATTCATTTAGAAGAATCAGCATCACCCACCGCAATCTCTATAATTTAATGAAATTCTCACAGTAGATCTTTTACACGAGACTTTTCACGAAGCTATTCTTATAATCAAATCACGGGAAAAACACGCTTCACTGCTTTTCTAATTTCATTGCCAAACGGTGTTAAAATTTCTATGTCAATATTTTTTTAATTTAGCAACATTCTTACGTTGAAATTGAAAATTGAAATTGAAATTGAAAAATTTGAAAAAGTATGTCACAAACAATGATGAGTTTACATTAATTTTAAAATAGAAAGAAAAAGAAATGGAATTATAAATAAACTTATAAAATATGAAAAATAAAAAATAAATAACATATAATAATAATAATAATAATAATAATACCTAAACGAAAATAAATAATTTTGTAAAAATTATTTGTATAAATTATTCGTTTGAATTATTAAATTCACTAAATAATTGTGCGTAATTTGTATATTGCTTTCTCCCTAAGAGAACATTACAGTAGACTCAATCTAATTAAACACTATATTAATGAAATTATATTAATTTTTGAATGAAAGGTTTAATTTGAAAATGCAACATAAGACTGTTTCTCTCTTTTGTCAATAGACTCAAGAATTTCAATAAATTTGAATTCCCGAGAAGACACAATGCTCTCTTTGGGAGAAGTTTGAGAACATCGAAATTCCTTGAAAACATCTCAGCAAGCTCGTTTGATCAGTGAATCGTTCATTAATTTTACTTCAAATACTAATACTACGTGTAAACATACTTCTGCGAGTTTCTACTATTGCCTTTAATAGTTTAATCGCATATACATAGTGTTCTTGCAGTTTGCATTAATTTTTCTTACCAAAATTTCTTTGTTTGTTTGCTTTTTATCGAAAAAAAGTACTAAATTGCCTATTTACTTTTGAAAGATAAGTATATTAGAGAAAATAAATAAGTGAAAGTAGTAGATAAGTAGAAATATAATAAATAATAGGAATATTTGTTTGAAATATTCCACTATTTAAATATTCTTGTTATCATAGTGGTTAATTATTATTAATAGCAAAATCAGGATATTTCAAAGATGAAATTAATAAAAACTTACAAATACAATTTTTCTCAAGGGTCCTCCCTTCATCGAAAGTGACAAATCACAGGCGAAAGAAAATTCTTGAAGACAATTTTGCAATTAAATAGTAGTCGCCAAGGAAAGGATCTAAAACGTAAATTATAGAATTAGAGTACAAGAAAATTTATAAAAATTTAAAATAAAAATTCGAATTATGAAAATTTGCAACGTCTCATTATTAAAAAACAAACAGGAAGATATTTGCCAAAGAGAAATTGACTTTTGACAATTTTAAGTTATATTAAACTTAAATAAAGATTTTGCTTTCGAGAGAAAATTTAAATTTTAACTACTGTGTAATTCGATTAAAATAGAGTGTAATTCCATTAAATTGTTTCCGTAGTTATTTTTTGAGAGGAATTCAATGGTCATGAATAAAATTGTTCAGAAAATATTTTCACCTTTTTGGAATTTTTATTTTCTTTCAGAATTGGTAGACTTATAAACGATGCGTAATTTTGTAGAAAATATTTTTATTCTAACAAAATAAATTGTTGAATGAAAAAATATTCAAAAACTATTTTTAAAGCATATTTTAGAGAAAGAAAATTGTTTTTTATCCGAAAATTCTATAAAATATCATTGTTTTTAAAATTTTTTAAATTGGTAATTCATTTGTTTATTTTGATGTCTAATTTCGTTTCATAATTTTTATATAAATAATTATAACTTTAACATCCATAAGCAAAAAACTATGCAGGCCAGTGTTATAATTTAAGTATTTAACATTAAATAAAACATTAAATAATTTAATTTTCAAATATAAAAAGTAAAACACTGAATTATAATGTTATTTGTTTAGAATTTTCATCCAAAAACAGTTTTTTCGATAAAAATGATTTAAAAATATTAAGAATGATTTTTACATCTGGCAATTTTTTTGTGTAGACGAAAATATATTTTCTACAAAATTACACATGGATTTTAAAAACTATCGATTTTTGAGAAATATAAAAATTTATCAAGAGTCAAAATATTTTGTAAACATTGAATTGCTCTTAAAAAATTACGTAATAACAATTTTCTGGAATATTTTAATAATTTTCTTAATAATATAGATAAACATATCGATGAACTCCCCCTTAGATTGTAAAAATAAACTCTTATAATTTTCTAAATAATTTAATTAAAAGATTAAAATTATCATTTTAATCTTTTAATTTATACATTTTTACTTTGATTTAAAAATTATTTTTCTGATGAATAAATTGTTATTAATTTTATTTTATCAAAAATATAAGCTATATCAGCAAAAACTAATCTAAAAATTCAAAAATATGCCAATAAGAGTAAAAAATTATTTTACCAAATTAAATTCATAAATTCCATGAAATATCTCATTAGAAATTAATCATCAGATTATTAATATACTTCAATTATTTCTTTTGTAAACCGCATGCTATGGTCGTCAAAAGAGAAAAACGGATGATTCACCTGGACGCCAAGAATGTGGATAATCCGTCTAGAATCCATGAATGTAGAAATTTCCTGAAAAATGAAAAAATTTTGTGCAAAGAAATAAATTTTAAAAAAATTAACTATAATAAACAGGACAATGAGATCAGAAAAATAATATAAGGAGAATGAAATATAATTCTTGCCATCATTACCAGCGGTATAAAGAATTTAATTATTAAATTAAAATAGAAAAATGGTATTTTTAAAATTGTATAAAGAAATGTTACTTAGATTTTTCGTGGTCTGTAGAGCAGCAACAGATCCTTGGATTATTCTGCAATTATTCTATGCAAAAATTACCGGTTGTCCAATAATCTCAAATCTTCCCCGTATGATTCTGAAAAATAATTATTACAATATAAAATGAAAACCGATTCAAAATTAATGTTTGAACTTTTGTATTAATTTTGCTTTATCATGCCAATTTTTATTTTCTACTGTAAATTGTATTATTGTCACATTTTATTACAATTTAATATAAAAAAAATCACGAAAAGTAACATTTTCAAAAATTCCCTATTATAAAAATGTTAACGACTTTGACATTTTCCTAACTAGTTGCTAAATTAAATGATATTGGTATTTACAAATAAACATATATATTACATATTTTTGAATGAAGAAACAATTTTTTTTTATTTTTTTTCATCACTGATACTAAGAACTATGAGTTTTTGCCGTCGAGGTATGCCATCCAATTTTCTTCCCGGCAATCGATTCCCGGCTTCCCTGCTGCGGACAGCGGTAAACTATCTGTCGCGTCTTGTTTTCCCTGTTTTAAGGATCAAAAACCTCTGACGTTTATTGCCTCAAAAATCTACCACATGATTTACTCAATTTATGTTCGAAAACTTATTTTCCAAAATTTACGGGGACAAAATCTTTTGAAAAATTACTGCAATTCTATAGAAAATGAAATTTTCACAATAAAACATTTTTCGAACAAAAACGAAACTGCAAAAAATGTAATTTTTCTCTTATTTAGTATAATTAAAATATTAATATAATATTAATGATAAAATTATCTATCCGTATTTTCATCATTCGAAAGTATTCAATTCAATAAAAGAAACTAATGTTAAACTACCGAATTATTTTAATTCTTTCTTTTTTAATTTGAATTTAAATTCATCTCGAATTTTAAATAGAGAGTTCAAATTTAATTTATTATCTTTTTTTTAGTACATTTTCCTATTTTAAAAGTGAAAGAAAGGGATTTGAAAGTAAGAACAATGCAATAGTGGAGGAATAAAAGTTAGAATTTAGGTTGAATAGCGAAATGGTCGACTAACAAAATTTGCAAATTAACCAAGTCAAACGTGAGATAGAACTGCGTGTACTTTATCACTACACCCAGCTGCCGATCTAAGCCAACGTCGTGCATTGTTGAAGCTTGTCAGTTATACCCTTATCGCTATACTGTACCTAAAATCCCATAAACCGAAATTGCATTATCCATTTTCGGAAACCATAAATGAAACTCAATGAGTCCGAAATTTCTCTTTAACGACTTTTTTCATCATTTTGAATTCCTATTTTTAAAATACTAATTTTCTATTATTAAATTATTTAAAAAAGAATTTCAATTTGGAGAAAAAAATTCCTTTTAAAAAGGTTTTTAACTTTTTTTAAAACTAAATATTTTGATAATCATTAAAAAAAAGGTTCTAGAAAGAAATTAACAAGATTTCCTTCATTTACGAAAAGAAAGAAAAATATTCCATTTCCAAAATTGTAAATAAATAAATTAGCAAATTTTGTAATGAGCTTAAATAATTAACATTTCTCGGATTAGAATTGCAGATGATAGCAAATCCCAAAGGGTCATGGTAAATATTTGTACATACATACTGTCTATATATAGCCAGCAAATACTTCATTAATTAATTCAAATATTTTTTATTCAATAAAATCAATAATAGTAATAAATTATGATTAATAAAATAAACTACCGACCATATAAAAAAACTCAGCTCCTGTCCAATTGAAAAACAATATAATTCGCCTTCCATATTTTCCAAGACAAAAGGAAAACACAAAAAAAATCTGGGTCACGAATTCGAAAAAAATATCCCAAGCGAAATGCAGAAACCATTTTTCAAGGCTCTTGTGACTTTTATTTGAAAAAGCACAAGGAATATTCGTGTTTGAACCTACAGCCAATAAGAGTTTTTGAATGGCTCTATTCTTTATACCATTCAGTGCAGAAACAATAAAGAGGGGAAAAAAATGGTAATATGAAAATTATACAAGTAAAATTTTTGTTAGTGGAATAGACGAGTGAGAGAAAGAGAAAGAGAAAAAAAACAATTTTCAATAAAATAATCATCACGTTCTAACAAATTATTATAAATTTTTCTCTTCAACGAAAAATGCAACATCTAAAAATATTTTTAGGAAATTTCTTTCACTTTACAATTGGAATACATGTATATGGAAATAAAATTGCACCTTCAGGCGCATTCAGCGCGCAGTCAATTAAAAGTGCACTTCCAACAATGAAGACAAAAGGAGCTTTTATAAAATTGCTCTGAGATTCTTTTCACCGACACGTTCTATAAGGCCAGATTAAATTTTAAAAATTTTACAAATTTAAACTTCAAACGAGAAAAATACTGTAATTTCACAACAACAATTAAAACATTCCATAAAAAATGTACTCTCTAAATCTGAATTTATAGTTTTCTACAAATTAAATAGCTTGAATTCGTATAAAATTCTCTTTCCTTTCATGTATAAATAACAATTACAAAAATAAATTAAAGGATTGTTTTTAATTTTTAGTAGAAAACTAATAATTTTGTACTAAAATATCAATCAACTGAACAAATAGTTTCACTATTTAAATAAATAAATATTTTGCAGTCAAATTAGTAGCTGATTAGTTTTTGTATGTAATTAGTAATTTCCTAACAGAAATTAGTAGAATTCAAACCACTTAGTAAACGAATCATCACTCTTTCATCAGTAGAAAATTACCAATTTTATCGAGAATTTTAAAACTACATATTTGTTGAAAACAATATTTCCTTAATTTATCTCCAATAGTGTAAAATTCATTATAAAATGCTAAAATCACGAATTCTAATTTAAAATAAATTTCATTTTCATCAAAAAAGTTTTAACAAGATTAGTTTCAACAACAGAATTCAAGCACGCTGATCATAGCTTGAAGCTTTGAGTTAAACTTCAAATAAGGAAAGACGAAAATTCCTAGCATCATCGAATGTTACAACTATAAAGTGTCTTTTGTAACAAATACCTAAGAGCTCTTCATCTTTTCGATTCTTTTGAAAATCATATTTCATAAAGAAATACAATAAAAAGAAAAAAATTCCATAAAATGTCAAATTCATTAATACCAATTTTGCAACAAGTTTATATTTAGTCGAATTTTTCAAAGTTTAATCATAAATAATACATGTAATTAAACTTTTATTTAGTAGAATTTTTATGTATGTAAAAACAAAAAAAATAAATACACAATATCCTAAACAATTTTTATTCAGCACAATTTTACATTTTTGCCGAATTTTCACTTAAGTCTTAGTAAAATTTTAATTTAATAAACTTGCAATTTAATAAGTTTTCAAAGTAACTAAAATTTTATTTAATAAAATTTTCTTTCAACAAATCGGTTAATTAACAGGATTTTTAAAGAGTTGATTTCTCATTTAACAGAGTTTCTACTTTATTTGCATTTTCACGTTTTAAATAAAAATTCGGTTAATTAGAAATTTTATTAAATGATTGACAATTCTGCTAAAATAAAAAATGTCATAAATACAAATTATTTTTGATAAAAAATAGTGTAAAAATTAATTTTGATAAACAAAAATTTGTCCGCATAAAAACTTTGCTTAATGCGAATTCGATAAATTAAAAAATTCAGTTAAAACTGACGCTAAATAAAAACTACTGTCCAATTTCGATTACATGATTTGTTAAAGAAAAATTTTTTTTCACCTTTAAAGGAATTTTATCTTAAAACAAAAAATATAAAAATGTGTATAAAAATTATGTCAAACAAGAACTCTACTAAATAAAAACTTGCTCAAAAAAATTCTTTTTAATAAAATTCGACAAATTAAACGTTATTTCAAACAAAAATCTATTAAAAAGAACTGTGCTTAATACCTAAACAAACTTAAACTTAAAATTGCAAATTTCGCCTGAGCCTCGAAAATGCATAATTAAAAATTCGAAACTACAGTGTCGAATTTTTAAGTACTTAATGCGAACTAGAGAAAAAGAGAGAGTAGTGGATAATTTAAAACTGCATTTAAAAAATTCACTAATTCCATTCTATATATGAACCTAATGAAAGTAAAATGAATCCTGTTTAAAAAGAAATACTTTTTTTTCTCCTTTTTTTGCCTTTTAAACCGTTATCAAGCGTTTATGAAAGCAGATTTAAGCGGAAATCAGTTTATTGGGCTCACATGAGTGAACAGTGCACATCATTTTTTTTCGGATCAAAGCATTTCATGGAAAAAAGGCAGATGGTGCGAGAAAATCTCAAAGAGTGTGAGAGATATGAAACTATATAAATTTTCTTTTTGTCACTTTTAAATCCGAGTAATAAATGTGTACTTTAGTAGAATCACATTTGTATCTACAAATTACTTTCACATCAACACTTCCTCATTAATAATTTTTTCCTCAAAAAAAAAAGATTAAAAAAACCTCAATTAAAAATTTTTCTTTAAAATTCTAGTTTTTTTTACAATTCCAAACAGAAATTTGTATAATTTATAAAATAAAAATAAATTAAAATAATTCACTGTCCTTTTTCTCTTAACAAGAAGAAAAGTGCACTATTTTTGCCAAAACTCTCGGGGATTATCATTATGTATGATAAAAGCATTAAAGAATGGGTGGAAACTCGTAAAAAGCCTCGTTGCTCTAATTATAAGAACACCTGGTGCAAGAAAAGCTTGGCGAGAGCGCAACGTCAAGTAAACTTTCCTTTTGGTATCGGGGATTTGTGGATTAGTTTGAACCCATTTCGATTCCGCGTACCTGCCCGGTTTAAGCGATAACACCTTCGTGGAAAAATTATGACTCTTGAAATTGAATGCCCCTCGCGGCTATGGGTTTCAATGAAATTTTTCTACAAAAGCCGCTTTTGCCATTATTAATTTTTAATAAACGGTCGAGAGAAAAGAAAAGAAAAGAAAAACTCAAACTTTAATTCTCACTTTTAGAACAGTTTCTCATTTTTTCCACAAACTATTCTCTTATTGTACACCATTTTTTGTAAATAAATATTTTATCCATTTTTCCCTCAAAAGGTACTACTATTACGTATAATTTATTGTTCAAGTGATTAAAAAAAAATTTTTCATTAATTTTTCGCCTGAATGGAGAAATTAATTCTTCTTTTTTTTTCCTTTGCCTAAACACACATTTAAAAAAGCTCACTAAAGAAGAATATTAAAACTGAAATATTTCCTTTAGTGGAAAAAGAAAAAAGGAGAAATGTTACTTCAAGTTAATTTTATAGAGGGAGAAAAAAACTCGTTAACTGTTAAGGAAATAAGAAATATAAAATTCGTTTCACATTCTCGCAAGTTTCTCGCAAAAATGAATTTTGCATCTAATTTCGCCTAAAAGGACATATCTATATACTCTTAATGGAAATTAATATTTAATTAGACTCCACACCAAGAAGTTCACTTATATAATAAAGTTCCCGTTTATAGTATAGTAAATTTCCCTATATCATCACATACGTCCCTTTTGAATTATTTAATAAATTAAAATTCTCATTCACTATAGAGAGGAAATTGAAGTTCAAATTTATAGAAAAAATATCTCTTCTTTTAAAAAAAAAAAGTAAATAGAGAAATCTATTGTAAAAAGAAGAGAGAAAAAAAGGGGATATCTGTAAACTCCATTTTTCTCTCTCAATTCTTGAATATTCTCTTAAGAGCCATTTCGAACTAGAGTAACATTTTCTCTCAATTGGGTTGTACTATGGCCTATTTTTCATCATCGTTCAATTTTTTATTCTTTCAGCTCCCGGAAGAGCGGCCGACGAAGTTTTGCTTGGTGAGGTTGACATTTCCGTGCACGGTTTGGAAATTACGGAAGAACCATTTCTGAAGAAATGTACCCTGGATGGAAAGGCATACTCTCACAGTCAAACAGTAAGAAATTTCTTTTTAATTTTTAAAACGTCTGATTTTGTTCTTTTTGCAATTTTTTAAAAAGAAATTAATACTTCAATTTAAAATAAATGTATTTTTAACTAATTCAACTATTTTCAAATAATTATATATACTTTTTTATATTTCATCTCAAAAAAGAAGAGTATTCTTAAAAATTATAATAAAATTGTTCAAAATGTAAAATTAATTTCAATTTTTTTTACAATTTCTAAACTGAATTATTCACAACTTCAATAATGTTATTAAATAAATATTTATATACTTGTTACTTAATTTTCTACAGGAATTAAAATTTTTTAAATATTTCATTTCAAACCTTTTAAAATTAAACATTTCTAAAAATTTCAAACTCAATTACACGTTTAATTACTTAATAACTTTTTTTTGTAGTTTAGAAAAAATTCTTTTAAAATTCAATTATTTAAAAGAAGTTCTTTTTAGCTTGTATTAAATTTCATTGTTTTTAATTATATATTTCGAAATTACCATTATTCGACATTTTTCATATAAAAATAATAATTATTCAAAAATTTAATTACCAATTCAAACAAAAATTTAATTAAGATTTTTCAAAAGACCAAGTTTTTAGAAGATTTAATTGAAATTATTCGAAATTTAAATTTGTAACCTTATAAAATTCCATTTATTTTTCAAATTTATATTTTAACTCTATCAAAATTCAATTACGTTCAAAAATTTTTAACTATAATTCTTCTCTAAACAAATAATTTTACTCATTTTCAGAAAATTTGTAGAGCATTTAATTATTTAAAAAAAAAGTTTTATTAAAATTTGTCTCAAATTTGCTTGTTTTCAATTTAATTTTATTAATTAAATATATATTTAAAAATTAAATTAATTCGAAAAAGCTGTGAATTAAAATATTCCAAAATTTAAATTTTCATAACATTCAATTTGAAACCTTTTGAAATTTGAAATTTTCAACAATTTTAATTTTAAACCAATTGAAATTCATTTTATTTCAACAATTTCGAATTTAATTCCTTAAAAAACACATTTTTTGCTAGAATTGTAAACAAAAATTCAAAATTTTATCACAATTTTTGTTTTTCTTTTTAAACAGAATTCAAGGACAAAAATAACTTCCATTATCGAAATTTATAAAAATGTCGAAAAAAGTAAAATACAAAAATAAATTCAAAAAATATTGATAACTAAATTTGAAAAATTAATTTTAACAATTTTCAATGAAACATAATTTTACTTTATAGGACAAAAGTCCATTTTATGCGCCATAAGACTTGCAAAAAAATCAACATCAGACTGATTAAAAAATTGATTCATCAAACTAATTTAAAAATTGATTAATCAAACTAATAAAAAAAATTGAATTTTATAAAACAAAAAAAAATACCTTCTACTCTCATATACGTGATTTAATAATAGATTTCGAAAAAAGGAAAAAAATCCAGTGATCATATAAGCGGATCAAACAAAAATTTGTAAAATTCATTTCGAACAACTCAGTGAACTTTTAAGGTGAGTCGCGCAAATTATTGGTAGACGCGTACCAAATTATTTGATCGATTTATTCCAGCAACATGCCTCAAAGAAACGCATATATGCAAAAACGAATGAATATTTATACAATCCGTAATATGTATATGAGATTTTTCGCTTTTCAAGTAGGATATAAAAGTAAGATTTTACTCTCTTCACATAAAAATTATAATCGAAACAAAATTATTAAACACAAATTAATTAACAAAGAAAAAAATGTAAAAAAATTTGCCGTGTTTAAAAAAATAGCTAATCCACAAAAACTAAACCTCTAAAATTTTACTTACGCAAAAAAAAATTAATTAAAAGTAAAAATTTTTAAATAGTCACGAAGAACAATTTCAAACATGTCAATCAAACAAAGGAAACGAATTTCAAAAGCAAATAGTTAAAACAAATGAAAATTTTGTACAAAGTCCCCTATATATGTTTCCATTTGAAATATATATACGTGATATTACTCGAAAGAGAAAAATCTAGTTGACATTCAAATTGAATTAATTAAAAGAGATGCTTTTTTTTCATCTCCTCCATCATATGTGAAAAACTTTTGCAACATTCAAGTATATACGATGTTTCCTTATTACTTCATCCAATTAACGGCACAAATTTTTTTTTTTCAAAGAATACTACACTACATTCAAATCGGGTCATCCAATTTATCGATCGACATTTTCTTCTTTTTTCTTGTACTTTTAAATCCCAAAGTTGAATTTTTCCTCATGCACATTTTCATTCAAAAACTCCCCTGACAGATTTCTCACTTGAAAAAATATCTGATATATTTTCTCTAACTCTTGAAATTTTATTTTCTTTTTTCCTTCGAAGAAAAATTCTAAAGACAATAATGCAACTTGGTCAGTGGAGAATCGTTATTTATAAAGAAGAATTTTCAATATTAAAAAACCCCTTGGAATAAATGATATCGAGCAATAAAATATGCGCTGTGAAATAAATTCTATGAAATATGCGCGAGAGAAAATAATTTCAACATCTTGACAGTTGAATTAAGAATTAAACGAAATTTCAAATTATTTCCATTATTAATTTTTCCATGTGAAGCTTAATTGCAAAAAGCTGACAGAAGCTTTTTTACAAAAGAAAAAAATTGCTAATCAAACTCCCTGTTTTATTAACAAAAGAGATGAGGAAATTTGCAAAATGTATCTAAAAAATAAAAATACAGGCTATAAATATTTGTGAAATTTAAAAAAATTCTCTATCGAAATATTCGAAATATTACTAATGATTGTATGGTAATAAATCGAGGAATAAAGTATATAGAATATTTTGAAATAAATTGTTACAGATTCCCTCCCACGACTCCAATTCCCATTGCTTGTGTGTCGCCGGTGAAATTTACTGTTGGTGGCAAACTTATCATTCGAGCACGGATTCCTCTCCTTCCACAGAAAAGACCTATACCGTTCAAAGTAGTAGTACCGACTCCATCGAAAACTTGGAAGCCTCTGGAGATCCTTCAGAAGAAATGATTGAAGGAAGAGACAGCCACTTCGAAAACAACACGACAAATACGAATGAAATACCCACTTCTCCATCCACCTGCAATATCATGGGTATAAAGATTTATTAAAAATCTTTTCTACATTCTATAATTCTTATATATATATATATAATAATATTCTATAAAATAATACTTTTTAATATCAAAAAAAATACAAAATAATCAAACAAAATTTATTCTATTTTTCCACTATATAAATATTTTTTCTAATTTCTCGCACCAATAAATTTATTTTTCACTTTTTCTATAAAAAAAATGTTCTAATCCTTATTTTCCAAATTTCTGTTTCAATGAAATCATATTTAATAAATATTTTTAATATTTCATAAAAATATATTAGGTATTATATATTATTTATTAAATTTCGATTTCAAAAATGTATTTTTCAAAAAAATTCTAAGATACAAAAAATAAACATTTGTAACAGTAAGAAAATTTGCTAAAAACTTATCTCATAACAAATATTATTCTAATACTTCTTTTTAAATATATTTTCTAATTCATTGAAAAATATTTATTTCTTGTCACTGAAAATAATGAAAACATTTATTTACGTTTAAAAAATGTACCTTACAACCACTTTTATTTTAGGAATCACAGTAAGTTTTCATATAATATTAGGTAAAAAAAAGGGAAATTAATTTTCAAAAGGGATTATAGTTTTAAAAAGTCCTCCATTTGAAATAATACAAATTTATAGAATTGGATTTCTGATTCCTGATAAATAGTAATTTGAATTCTAAAAAAATTATGAGACTACTCCGAAGTTGCTTGCGAATGATGAGAACGATTTCAATTATTTTTCAAATTGAACTATTCATTGAAAACAATTAAAAATTTTAATGCATCAGAAAATAAAAATTTGAGAAAACTTCATTGTTTGTGAATGAGAAAAAACTATTTTTATATATTACACAAATTGAATTTTATTGGAAAATAAATAAACAAAATGTTTCTATAAATTAAACATTACTATAGTAGATAAACAAATATTCGGAAAATAAAAATTAGAAATTGTTTCAGAAAAACAACCACTCTTTAAAAATGTTTCTTTATCAATTTTTTTTCCTATACATAAATGTAAAATTTTAAAACTTTAAAGGTAAGATTTATCACGAGGGCGAGAAATTACCGCACACAACTGGCAATTGTGTGGAATGTAGTTGTGGACCAGAGGGTCGAATCAAATGTTCACCAAAAGACTGTGTCTCACTGAGATCAGAAATTTCATCAGATAATTCGTCAGACGGAGAATTCGAGGTATTAAGGCGAAATGGAGAAATGGACGAAACCTTTTAATCCAAACAAGTGATATATATCCGTAATATAAAAAGAAATCTTTATATATATCTCTTAATCCGGAAAACAAGAAATAAGAATATAACAAGAAACGAATAATATAAGTTCGAGAAGAAAATAAATCTCGATTTTTTTCTTTATTTTCAATTTAAAGAGAAAATCGCATTAAAGGGGAATTTTTTTTTTCTTTCGCAAAAACGGGAGACCTTAGAAGAAAGAGAAGACACTTATGTAGATAATACATAGAAATTTAATTGAACAAAAAGAGGAACTAAAAATTATAAATTTTTTCGTTCCGCTAAAAAGAAAATCGTTACTTAATAATTTTTACTCGACAGTGTATTTAAATCAACGCATATTAAAAAATATTTTTCTTACTTAGAAACTTACAATATTAGAAAATTTCGAATCGAATAGAGTGACATTAAAGAAACAACTTTACATTAAATACACTCGTGTAGATTTGACAATCAAGAATCTACCCATATCGATTAATAATAATTCATTAAAGCCCAAAATTGTCGAAATTATCCATTATGAACAAAAAAACGAAATCCATCACTAAATAAAATTCAGAAAAATTGTATTCACTCTCCAGAACAGATTTTCATCATTTGAATTTCTAACAATCTTACGGAAAACTTTTCTAATTTTTTTTATCAAGAAAATAAGTAAACATATTTCGAATTAATAAAAAATAAAAAAATCACATTCATAGTAGTAAATGGTAATTAGATAAAACGTGCTAATTGGGCATTAATGAATAATCGACTGTCATATTCTCCTCGTGATATTAAAAAAAAGGTGCAATGGTCTTTAGACTCAATTAAAAAAATAATTATTTGACAAATATTATCCCTCTCGTATTTGGAGTTCAATATGCATTTGAATCATTTTATCAACTTTAAAAAGAGCACAAAATAATAATCATATTATAATGTATCTACATATCGTACATGCGGAACCAATTATCGGAAAACGATATTCACAAAAAAAAACTATATATGTAAATATTATTTATATTGTGTAAAATAATAATTGCAAATTATAATATCCACTTTATTACTGTTTTCCATTTATAATATAATTTTCCTATTGCATATTAATTTTTATATTTCTCTCACTTTTCCCTTTCTCTTTATTAAATATTTATTTTTTCAATACAACTATTATTATAAAATTGATACTTCATTTTTATAATAACAATAATTATTAGAAATGATAAGAACAATAACTTTATAATCATAAAAATCATATGTTTTATAATTTAACTATTATAAATATAACTTTTTAATGGCAGTTTCCAACTTTGGTAATTTAATATTATTTATAAATTTAGACCAGATTTATATTTCTTTTAAAAATATTCATATAAAACTTTATCAATAAAAAACTTTTAGTTTTAAATTTCTGTAATATTGTGTCACAAAATACAGATTTAATCTAATATCATTATTTAGTAAATTTATTTTACTTAAGAACTTTATTCATTATTGATTAACTATTCAAATAATTCAATCAATTTATTGATAAATAATTAATGAATAAAGTAATTTAATTAATTGAATTAATCAATGTTGTTAATTAAATAAATAAATTAAATTCGTTAACTTAATTAATCATTTTCGTAAAATTAATGTATGTAAAATAATTTTCTGCAGCAGATATCAAAAATCAAATTATAACTACTATTTCTATATTTCTAATTACATCAAATCACTTCGAAAAAATGAAGAACAAAAATGTTTGTTGCTATTTTTAATGAGTACGCAACAAAAGAGACAATATAGCCATTGAAGAAAATTTATTTCAATACTAATACGATGAAGAGACTTCATGTAGAAAATTAGAGAAGAAGAAATAAAAAATAAATAACAAAAATTGAATAATAAATGTCAAGTGGATTTCTGCTATACTGAACTAATAATATATTCGACAATGAATAAAAGTGAATGAAAATTATTGTTATACGACGACGATGAGAATAAATTGTTTATAGCTATAATATAATGAGTAGATAGACTCCAGTGTGATACTGTATAACATAAATTATTATTATTATAAGTTATATAACCTAATGGATATTATTTACTAATAATAATAATATAAAAATTTAACAAAACAAACTTGTATAAGAGTTTACAATTTAGAAATTTTCACTATGATAAATTAGGATCATTTTTAGATAAATTTCAAGAAAAAAGGAACATCTAGACCTAACGAATATAGTTATAAATATATACAATTTAATTTTTATAAACTCATTCAAGTATCTATCTATATATATATGTACATATATAGATTCACCAGGAAATCAACTTTTATTTTGCACGTGATTCAATTTTAATTTTTTTTTCTCTACCCATTTTGTTTGTTTTGTCAAGAGTATATCAAGTTTTATGAATTCTAAACTTTTATTATCCATAACGTTCAACTCCATCTTATTTCAGCAAAGTTTATGAGATTTTCAATTTACACAACCAACAAAAAGTAAATGAAACTGTATCTATATGTTTTAAT
The DNA here is from genome assembly GCA_032872475.1 of Leptopilina myrica (nomen nudum). Lineage (NCBI taxonomy): Eukaryota > Metazoa > Arthropoda > Insecta > Hymenoptera > Figitidae > Leptopilina > Leptopilina myrica (nomen nudum). The sequence goes on from CM065465.1 coordinate 10,087,909, forward strand.
TAAAAAAAATCATACTTTTACAATATTATATTATATAATTCGCGAAAACTAATTAACAATTTTCATTATGTATATTTACCATATATTCTTTTGTAAATATAAATTAGAAGCAAAAAATTTAATTTAAAAATTTAAATTAACTTGAATTTAAAAAAAATTCATTTACATTTTTATAGAGAGAGTGTGTAATTAACTTTAAATTTTTTTAAAATTCTCTTCATACCCTTTTTTCGTATATGTGAACACATTATAATAAAAATGACGAGCTTATATTTCACAAGTGAAAATGTGAAGTTATAAGGATATCATGTAGATGACTATAATGCAGATATGTTTCAAGGATATCACGTTACATTGTTACAGAAAAAAAATCAATGTAAAAAGCATGTAAAAATGGAAGATAATTAAACAAAAAAAAAGAAAAATTTGCGTGAAAACTCAATAAGATGGTTGTGTATTTGGGACCGAAAAAATTTGTTAAAATACAATCGAAGTGGTTGATTAAAATACATTACATTTTTTTCCATCATACTTAAAAAAAGATATGTGCAATTAAAGTTTATATTTTTAAATTATATACAAGATTTTTTATGTAGCCATTAGATTTCCAATTTCAACAGATGATCATAAAGTGAAACAGGTGAAAAATCTTTATTGGTTCTCAAAAAATAAAGTAATTTAGACGAAATATTTTTTAAATTAACGTTTTTAATTTTATGAATTTTTATTTTACTCAACTACTTCGTATTTATCTTTTAATTGTTCATTTTTCTTTAAATTGGCTAATTTACACTTTAATGATCTCGTCTTCCATAACTATTGATCTTTACTCTACATTCAAATAAACATTTAGAAAATTAATTAAATTATTATACCTTAATTGAAAACATGTATTCGAAATAAAAAATCATTTTACGAATTTGTTTCTTCACAATTTTTCCAATTTCCATCCATATTGTATAAACTATTTTGTTTTCTTTTTGTATTCTAAAATGAAAAAATAACAATGTGTTTTAAATTTATATTTTTGAAATTGACATTTAAATAAATTTTTTTAAAAACTCAAGACGAAATTTAAATAAATTAGAAAGTTTATCAAACTTTTTCTACATATAAAAACGAGAATTTTATAAAATTTTTCAAAATTTATAATCATTCAAATTTTAAAAAAATAAATTAAGTATCAAATTTATGAAATAAAAAATTTATCACTCTTCTTCTAAAAATAAGATTTTTATTTTAATTTTAATTACCTATTAAATATATTTATTTGGCATAATTGCAAGTTAATTACAATTACTAATTATTTAATAATTCAAATCAATTATTAAGTTAATTATAACGACTGATTAATTAATAATTACAAATTAATCAATAAATACGAATTAATTAATAACAAAAATTGTTAATTAAATTAAGAAAAAGATAAGAATTAAATTTTTCAAATAAATAGAGAATTGATTTAGATAAACAAATTTCTCAAATTTTTCTCTTCGTCCAATTTTCCAAAGAGAAAATAAAAATAAAAATCATAATTTCATCTAATCTGAAGGGTGCTGCTATCTGTAGGTTTCAAGAAAAAGTTTTTTTACCGACAACCAATAGAAATTCACAGCGAAGAACTTGACACGTGCAGGTGTTTACAACCATGAAATCATTGAAATATAAATAAGGCGATTGCCTGTATAATTTAAAAAATTTCCACATTTTAGATGAATCAGATAATGACGTGTAACATAAATCGAGAAAACAATTCTAAAACATCGAAGAATCAATAATTTCTGTAAATTATCCATTAACATGTAAGTACCGCAAAAGAATTTAAAATATCAAAGAAAACTTCTTTTTTTGCCTAACAACTGTCACAAAATGACAACAAAAAATCTTTTCTAAATTATTCCTGTGAGAAACATATTTTTTCTAAATTAAATTTAATAATAAATTCTCAAAATAATATATAAATATCCTACCGAATAGAACATAACCTAATCTTTTATTATTATCATCTCAAAAGAAATAAAAATGAACCATAACAAATTTAAAAAATAGAAATAATAGAAATATTATTAATTAAATACAAATTAGTAAGAAAGTTTTATGTACATTTTTTTAAAAAATAAAGTAAATTTTTGACTCAGTAATAAATAATTAATATTTAATTAATTAAGAATCTAATAATTATAAATTAATTTAAATTTATTAAAAATTGATTAAAATTTTCAAATTAAAATAAATATAGAAGGAAATTGATTAAAAATATTATACTATAGAATAAAGATTATTTAAAAAATAGAAATTAATTTAAAAATGAAATATTAGTTAATTTAGAAAATAAAATTCATAACCATATGAAAATATATCAATATCAGTATTAATTCATTGTTTAAAAAACTATTTAATAAAAATATTAATTTTCAGTTAAAGTTCTTTGTTGCAAAAATATGAAGTAAAACGAAACAAAGTAATCAAGAATAAAACGACACACGCAATATTATGATATTAAAGTTTCCGGTCGCCTAGAAAAGATATCGGGTTGCTCTAGATATTTATTTTTCTGTGAATCCTTTCTTTGGTCGTCAATGACATGAAAAAAACAGGAAAAACACGACAAATATTAAGGAACTAGGACATGAATCACAGATGCAGTCAAATGTAAATCATGGAGATGGAAACACAACATCGTGTCGCAAAACCATTCAAAACACTCGATGAACTCTATTCAAAATTGGATGACTTAAAACCGTGGCCCGATATTGTTGAGTTACGTGATTCCGTTGACTATGTATTTTCAACTGAGAATGCTGAAACAATCAATGAAAAATTAGACAAACTCGATAGAGAACAACAACCAAAAACTATTGTCTGTCATGACATGAAAGGCGGATATCTCGAAGACAGGTATTTCAAATATTTTCCCAATCAAAATTCAAACATAATAAATAATAAGTAATTCAAATACTACTCAGTGAAAAATTAAAAAGAAAACCAAAAAAAATCTCAATTTTATTCTAATATTTTTGTCAACTTGAATATTTTTCTATTTTTACAGATTTATTGACGGATGTGACGCTCACGATTCCTACGTTTTTTACAATTGGAATGTAATTGACACATTTATATATTTTAGTCACAATTTGATAACAATTCCACCTTATGGATGGATATCGGCAGCTCATAATCATGGAGTAAAGATACTTGGAACGATAATAACCGAACATGGTGAAGGGGTTGAAGTTTGGGAAAAAATCCTGGCGAGCAATGAGGAGACGGAAAAATTTGCAAACGCCTTGGTTCAATTGGCAAAATTCTATAATTTCGAGGGTTGGCTTCTAAATGTCGAGAACAAAATAAAACAAGAGAGTACAGAGAGATTAATTTATTTTGTCAAAATTCTAACCGATCGCATTCATGAAGAAATTGAAAATTCAGAAATCATTTGGTATGACAGTGTAACGTGTACTGGCGAACTAATTTGGCAGAATCAATTGAACGACAAAAATTTGTAAGAACCACCCAATATTACCAATTATTTACTAAACTTTACAATCAAACCATTGATTTAAACAACTTTTCTCTTTAAACAAAAATTTATAATTTATTGTCCCACCCAAAAATTCTATAAAATATAATTTTTGAATAACATTTGAATTCAATATAATAAAAATTGTAATAAAAAAACCTCTTTTCTTTTAGATGCTACTTTTTAAAGTGTGACGGAATATTTCTAAACTACAACTGGACGGAGAAAGGCCTAGCAAATTCCTTAGCATTGGCTAAGAAAGAAAATAGAGAAAGGGACATTTATGTAGGACTTGATGTTTGGGGAAGAGGTTGTCCCGGAGGTGGAGGATTTAATTCTGCATATGTAAGAATAAAAAAAAATTGACAACATTCAAAAGTCAATATTGAAATTAAAATTAAATCGCTTTTTTTAGGCTTTGAAACTGATACGAAAACACGGTCTGTCAGTTGCAATTTTTGCCCAAGGATGGACCCATGAATATTTTGGACCAACAAATTTCCATAAAGTCGAGGATATATTTTGGGCTCAATTAATGCCTTATCTTTACATTCATGTGCCAATTTTTGAGAATGAATCATTCGCAACGTCATTCTGTCGAGGGATCGGTCTAAATCACTACAGTAGCGGAAAGGCAATAAATCTCATTATTAAAATTATAAATTCTCGAAATCTTAAGTCTTAAAGAAAAAAAAACCAAAACATGAATAATTTAAATATACAAATATTAATACAGTAATTATTAATTCTTAAAAAAATATCAGCAATTAAAAAATAATTATTTAAAGAATTCGTAAATTGAAACAGTAGATATTTTTTAAAAAATAGTTAATTTAACAAATTAGTAATTCAAAAAAGTAGTTATTTAAAAAAAAAATTAGTGAACTGAATAAGTATCTATTTTTAAAAAATTAGCAGTTTAAAAAAGCAAGTAATTTAAAAAATCAGTAATTATATAATTATAATGAGTAAATTACAACAAATTAGAAATAATTGTTCGCAGATTTCGAATGAGGAGCCAGGTCACAAAACTAAAACAGAAACGAGAAATGCCTTTTACAATTTGAATAAACAAAAATATCAAACAATTGCACAATGGAAACATTCAAAAATAATGACAGTCTCTATTATTGAGGATAAAGAAGAGAAAAATGATCCGGGAATAAGTGGTGTGACACCATTAGCAAAAGATAATGCGACAAAACAAGATCAAGATTCTTCAAAGAAAGAGAATCAAGTGAAAAAAGAGAAAGAATACAATTACGAAACTGGACTCGACATAATGAATGTTCGTGGTCAATCAGTGACATTTAGACCGAAATTAACACCAGTACTTTTAAACTATCTTGAATTTCATAAAGATTTTGCTTTTGATGGAGGTGGATGCATAAGATTTGTTACAAATAATCCTGGTTCTCATTATCGGTATAATTAATTTAATTTCGAAATTCCAACTTTTCCAATTTCATTTTTCTCGTTTAATGAATAGATTTTTTCTCTCTCCCTTTCCATCAATTATGTTATAAAAGAATTTTTTGAAATCATTAGACATTTATTTTGATTAATTTCAATTTAATGATGAAACTAATTAATTAATTATTAATGAATATTTAAAATATTTTCCCTCCCTTCAGTTCAAATATATTACGAAAAAATCGTTTGAAATAATCCTACATTTATTTTTATTGATTTCCATTCAATGATTAAATTAATTATTAATTATAGGTATTAATTAAAAATAATAAAATCAATAATTTAATCATCAAGTAATTAAATGATTATTTACTGTATTTCTTCATTGAAACATTTCTGTACCCTCGAAACTTTCAACACCAATTTGAATAATTAATGTAACTACTAATAAATAATAATTAAGTGATTAACTAACGAATTACTTTCTTATAGGCTTTTTTTGGTTCATATTGAATTCGCAAGAGATATTCAAGCAAGTATTACTTATCGATTGGAAGACGCCAGCGACCAGCCATACAAAAATAATTTATATCTCATTTTAGGCAATAATTTTTCAGTTCAAACAATTTTGCCATTTCAAACAATTCAACTTGATTCCGGATGGAAGAAAAGGTAAGTCTTTTAGATAAAATCGCCTCATTAAAAAATTTAAATTACTTTTTCAACTCATTCAAGATTTCCTTCAAAACAAAATTAGAGCAAAATTTTTTAAAAAGTTTCAAGAGCAAAAAAATAGGTCAATAGCAAAAAAATAAGAATGTCCAAAAAATATATTTAAAATATATTAAATATTTAAAATATATTTTTCAAAAATTGTAATACTTTTAATACTCATTTTAAATCACAATTAATTAATTAATAATTAAACTTATTAATTAAAATATTAAAAGATTAAAAGAAAACCTTTAATTAATTTTAATTAATATGTTAAATGGAATTTAATGTTTGCAACTTAAATTTGCTTTTTAATTTCAGTATTTATCTAACGAGTTTAAAAACAGTTAATGAAATTGGAGTGACATTTTTGCGAAGGGGAAGTTGTAGTCTCGGTGAAATAGTTGTTGGCACACTCAACGATCAGTGGATTACGTCATAATAAAAATACCTTTAGGAAATAATGTATCTCGACCGCGACCTATTCTGTGTGTTTTTGATCTAAAGAATGTTTATACTAGGTTGAGAGTCACTTTGTGAAAGGAGGACTTTTCATGTTCGTGGACACGTCGATATTTCAGCAATAGTTTTCGCAAAAACAATTCCTAACAGGTTGCGTGAGAGTCATTATCATCACCTGCGCGTATTTTCATTCAAAGTGTGCTTAAGTAATCTAGCTAATTTTCTATATATATACATATGTACAAACAAGATTCATTCAAACGCATAAACTCCGAAGAAAATGAAACCTATTGTACAATTTCAAATTTTAAAATTATTAACAAACAATAATAAAAAAGTATTTTCAATTTTTAAATTCTCCTTTCTTTATCGCAAATAACTGAATTTATTTTATACATTAATTAACTAAATTTATTTAATGATAGTCTATTTACTAAATAAATTTATCCACTGTCAATTAACTAACTAAATAAATTTATTTATTGTAAATTAGTTTTAAGTTACATTTATTTTAAATTTGTTTGTTTATTTTCTTTTTTGCTTTTAATTTAAGAATAACTTTATTGTATTAATTACATTAGTCAATCAAATTGAATTTCTATTCTTTTCTATTTCTTTAAAACCAATTAAAAAGATACTAATTTGTCCTGACTCATCAAGTTGTTTAATTATTTAAAGCTAATAACCGAAATCTTAATTTTTACCCTCCATTTCCCAGATAAGTTTAATATTTTTTTCTCCTCAATTCAATACTTTTTACATCGAGTTCAAAAGTTTATATCTTTTGATACTTATTCAATTTATCCTTTTTGATACACATAGAAAAACTTTCTACTCTATATTTAAATTCATTAAAAATTTAATAAAACTTAATAAATAAATGTTAATAGATAAAATTGAATTTCAATTCGACTTTCGTTCTTTTTTCATAAAAAACACTGAAATCTTAATTATAAACTCAAAATGTAAATTTTGACAAAATTTAATACAATTTGATTTTAACCAAAATTTTCGAAATAGTAGTATAAAATCTACTTTACTTTTCTTATTTAAAAAAAATCACTTATTGAATTCAATTGTTTACAATAAAATTGGACGAAAAGATTGGATTATTTTTAAACATTAGGTACAATTTTTCTTACATAATTCAATTATTTTCATAAATTTAAATCAATTTTATTAGTTTGGTAAATAGTAAATTTCTACGCAAAAATGAAATTATTTTCATAAAATTCAATGAAAATTATTAAGAAAAATTAAAAAATCATTATATTCAAAAAACTATTTACAAAAACTCTAATAAATTGCTAGAATGACAATTTTATTTTCTGTCAATAATTTTAATGAAATTTTAATTACAATTATTGAGATAATTGATTATATTCAGAAAATTGAAGCAATTCTACGAATGAATTCAATTATTTTCAAAATATATAACAAAATTCTTCACAAGAGATTCTCAAAAGAATTTAATTGTTTTCATAAAATTTGACAAAAGTCTTCAAAGGAAATAAATTATTTTCAAATTTGTTAATAAAATACTATCCAAGAATTCAATGAAAAAAAATTATGAAAAAGTTATCAAAGAATATTTGACTATAATAAATTACTTGAGATTACCTTAATATCGATTATTAAAATAGATTAGTTTTATTGTTTATTATTATTATTATGAATATTTAAAGATAATAGAATAAACGAGGATAAAAAATTACATTGTAAAACTGCAACGACCTTCGAAATGAAACAAACCTAACAACACGAAGTCACGAAAAAAAAATTGAAGTTAATGTTTACTATTATTCAGGTTAATGACACCCAACGTGTGCGTTTATTGCGGCAATTCACAATCGTGTGAAATGCAGTTGGACAGAAGAGTCGCATGACGGAAATCGTGGGACGCGGGATAGCGCAAGAATATTTATAAGATGAGATCAGCCCTCTTCTCTACATACAAATAGTAGTCGAGAGAGGAGAGCGCCGCTTACAACGACAGCATAAGAAAAAGTCAGAGAATGCAAACACTTTTCATGTCATTCTCGCTGATGCACTGACTTTAATTGAAAATATTTATGTCTCCCCGAAGAGAATAGGATAATTTATAGTCAATGAGCAAATTTTAATTGATCACAAATAAAACTTATTTTTCCTGCTATTCAGAACGTCTTTCAATAATTAAAAAAAAGACAAACTATGTCAATTGTTATAAAAAAAAGAACCTTAACATATTACCTAGAGAATTTCTGTGACTCACCAAACAACTTCTGAAGATTTTTTTCTGCCACGACACCACATACTCTATCTAAAGAAAATTAATTATTAAATAAAGTTCTTTAAAAATAAATATAGTTGAAAATAATTTACCATACCAAATGTGATAAAACAAAAAAGGAAAAGTTAAAAAAAACTTAAAATTGTATAAAACAACTTCTCTTTCTTCTTAATTTTAGAAACTTTTTGCAATAAAAATAAATAATAAAAGAAATTATCGACGAGATAATATAATAAATTCATTTAAAAAAATTCCCTAATTCGGCGAATCTGTGAAACTATTAATTAGTTTTATAATTAAATCAACACTTTTTTTTTATTAGTAAAATGCAGTTACTTTCTCTATGAAATAGATAATAATATAATTGTAATATATTAACAACATAAATAAACATTTGAAAAGTCGAGAATCTTTTTTCCAAGTTTATATTAAGAATGAAAAGAATTATGGACAAAAGTAGGTCGTTTAACTTCTCGCTAATTGTAAGTGTTTGATCGTGGCGTGCATTAAATTGTTTACTCAAATATTATTAGTGCATCACATATTATCATCCAGTAAATTCAATTCAATTATTAGAAGAAAAATTAACTTCCTTAAAAAAAAATTAGTTTCATTATCCGTTTGAGAAGAGTATATTAGAAGAATCATTATACTTATAATAATTTAATAAAGCAATAATAAATACTGGTAATTAGTTATTAGTGTTAATTATTATTAGCATAGATTCTTTTAATAGCTCCATTATAGTAAAATATATTTTTTCCTTAATAAAATATAAATAAAATATACTTAAATTATAAAATTGTCTTTACTGTTTACTAATATTTATCCAACAACTAAGACTAAAATTACTTCCAGAAAAGAAATCAGGAAAAATAATAGAATAAATTGCGTTCTAAGTATTGACCACAAAAAAAGAAAAGAAAGAAAAAACGATAAAGTGAGAACAGTGAAGTTCATAAATGAATTTGTAATTTAATAAAAAGTATGTATTTCCTTTAATATTTTTCTTTAGAATTTCGCTTCAAAGTCACTTAATGAAATTCGCTTTCTATCAAGGGTAATTATGCGCTCTCGACATTCACGAATTATTGGAGCAACAATTTGAGAAGCCTACACAAGATTCACTATTAAATCGTCAATTCATCATTCACGATTCAGATATTACGATCAATTATCTCTTTTGAAATTAAACGTTTAATTTAACAAAAATGATTATTTCCCGTACTCTCTCTCCCTCTCCCTGTTTTTCTTGAAAACTATAATCAATAATTAATCGATCATCGATAATAAATTATCGATTATTATATAATTAGTTTTCTATCAAAATATATCTCCTCTCTCACGTATTAGTATATGTGTTACTCAATGAAAAAATGTGAAAATCGTTTTTTATTTTTTTGCATGTCATGAATACTGAAGTCATATTTACGTGACTATTATAGAGGTTTTGCAATGTGTGTACAAAATATGTTTAAAGGAACTTTCGAATCTATTAAAAGGAACCGCACCTGTCACTACCATAATAATGAATAGGTTCACCGACGAATAATACAAAAAAAATGCAGTATACATTTTTTCAATGTAAGCAAAAAGAAAATTTGAAAAATAAAAAATGAAGACTTAAAAATTACAAGCAAACTTTCTGCACAATTTTCTTAATTAAAAATAAAGTTATATTTTTATGTATCGTAAAAAAGAACGGGACCTATTTTCATAAACAATGTATTTTTTTTTAAATATTTAATTAAGTAATAAATTAAATTATTAATACTCACAGGACAGCAATACACTTGTCGAAATGCTTAAACATTTTCCTCTCTACAGGCGAAGTAGTTGAAACATCATCTAGTCAGACATTTCTCTGACTCGACTTCAGAATTTTTCGTGATTCCCTGTCCTTCTGAATTTCTTTTGTCGCACTTAGGATGTCCCAACATTTTGAAGAAAATTGAGCTACAAAAAAAGAAAATTATAAGTCGATTAAACCTGTTATTAATTTTTCCAGAAGTAAAATATTTGTTTGTAATTATTATTTAAAAAAATGTATAGTAATTCGTTTAAATTAATAATACGTTTTGATTTAAAACTGTTTTAATTCTGCAGTGTTTTTAAAAAACTATTTGTAAAAATATTTATATATTAACAATTAAATTAATATGTATGTTTAAATAATGGTCGAATTATTACATTACATTGTAAAATAATAAATAAAAATTATTGAATTTTTAATCAGTTTTAAATAACAAAAGTTTTAATTCAATACTGTTTAAAAAGACAATTATTTTGAAAAATATTTAAATAATAATAAAGTAAATAGTTAACTTATATATTTAATTACATAATTGGTTCTAAACTCAATATTTTCAGAGTTATAGACTATTGAAAATAGGCCTACTTTTAAAAATCATCCAACATTTTTCTACAAAGATTAAGAAAAAAATATGTTTAACCGAATTTTAATGGTCATAGATAATTTTCACATGGAATTTTCCATATAAAATATAAAAAATAATGGAAAATTGTAACTAAAAATAAGAATATAATTATAATCAATAAATTTCTATATTAAAAAAAATCAATGAAACCACATACAGTAAATTCTGTGAGAATGCAACTCAATTTTCTTAAATTTTATAATAGAAATTTTTAAATGTTTAAAAAATTATAAATTATTCAAATTTTATAATATTTTTTGCAATATTCTAGAACTGAGTGTAAATAATTCTTATTATACAATGTTAAATGAAAGAAAAGAAACTATAAAATCGAGTTGCATTCCGACAGGTTCTACTGCAACTTTAAAATATGTAAATTAATAGTTTTATCAAAACCATTAATTTGTAAGAAATTATCAGTTGCATTAAGCTATTAAAGTTAGGCGCGGGGGCGTTGGGAGGGGGCAAACTTTCTGGAGAAGAGAGTTTAGTAGTTAATAGCAATTAAAAATTGGAGAGAGTGCTGCGCTTCAAGCTAATTAAAAAATTATCTTTCTTTATTATAAACATTACATAAATAACTTAATAAATTATTTATATTAATTTTATATAAATTATTGTTATTTTTCAATATTGTTGGAATTATGATGTTTAATTAATATAATTATTGTTAAACAATTATTATTATTTTTAGGTAAATATTATTAATTTATACCTAATTATTTATCCATTTGTAATTTATTATTATCTATTTATTATTATTTACTATTGTTATTATTACCATAAAAATAAATAAATATTTGTCAATAAAAATAAAGTATATTGCGAAAATTAAATAGTAAAAATGAAAAATAAAATATTATATGTACTTAACTTGAGATACTTATTAAAGTATTATATTTACTGCTCAAAGTCATATTTAAATATTATACAAGCATAAAAAAAGTTGTTAGATAAAATTTATATATACATACTAGGAAATTTGACATCTTAAACATAATATAAAATACAAACTCGCGTTACTTTCTTTATTATTTCATCTATTTTTTCCCACAATTCTTTTTCTACTCACGTCAAAGTCATTAATATATACGTAAACAAGCATCGAAAGTAAAAGTACAGATTGCCAACGACACTCCCGGTTATTTATCTCATAGAGAAGCTTGTTGAATATCACTTTGTAAATCGAGATCTAATCCCTTTCAAATACACTTGTAATGGTAAAATTCTCAAATATCTTTCAAGAAAATTAATAATAATAATAATAACAATAATAATTTAATAAATGAAGGGAAAAAAGTGTTTATTTATACTCTTTTTTCTTGAAATTAGGAAATTAAATTTAAAAACTATAGAATTTAATTTCTTTACGATTAAAAAAAATATATAAAATACAAAAACCGTTTTTTGGCTATAAAAAGTAATAATAATAATAAAAAATAATAATAAACAATTCTACCAGTGAAATTGCACTTTAATTTCTTGCAGTGATCAGTCACGAAAGGAAATAAAAACGAAACATTAAAGAGCATCTTCAGAAGAAAAATTAAATGAGAAGATCTTGGCCGTAGGCAACATCATGAGTTTCATACCTTATGTTTCTCTTTCTCTCTCGAGGCATTTCTCCTCCTGGATACTTTTGTAGAAAGGCCGAGAGAAGTTTGGTGAATGTGCGCACTTGGTTTGGTAGCAAGTTGTATGATACCATCTAAAAAAGAAATTTCAATTAGTTTTAAAATAAAACAAAAATATTTATTGATATCATTGTCATTAATATAATCATTATTCATATATTAATATCATTAATATTATTATTATTATCAATAATATTATCACTACAATAACAAATAACAACTATAAAAAATTATGCGCGCGAAACATGAAATTCAATTTTTTATTATTACAAATTACAAAGTTTTTATTTTTAAATATATATAAACTTACATTTTTTAATAATATTAGATTCAGAATTTCAAAAATTGACTTATTAAGTATATAATTATTCTTTTCAAAAATTTAAATAAAATTCTTCGCAATATTGTTATTAATATTAATAGTAATTTTATGTAGAAATAATATTTTTCTTTACGCTGACAATTCTGATGTATAACATAAAAATTAAAAAGAAATAAAAAATTTTGAGAAAAAGAATTGAGACTTTACCACAAATATAATTATTTATAGTTATATTGAAACAACCAAATCAATTTTTTCCTTAATTATAATGATGCGGAATACATGTTCGTGCAGTGAAGCGAACTTCCTTCGCCCTTTTAGAAAATGGAATCACTTTGATTTTTCCTTCCTCTCGTCTCTTTCTCTTGTTAATTGTAAGAAAGTGAACATTCCGGTGATTTATTTATTACATAATACGGTATTTTTTCCTTATTCCCATAGGAAAATTTTTCGCAGCAAACTTTTACTGGCAATATGTATATTATTACAAAGGCGTGTGTAATATGCGTGGGGAGAGCATTAGACGAACGTAAATAATTACGATGGGCGAACGACCCAAGATTTCCTCTTCATCTTCCATTATTGGTAACACTGCACTATCAAGTTTGCTTAAGCGTTTATGATGCAATGATAAATACCATAAACACAATGAAAAATAGATGTTTCAATTATTGTAAAATCACAAGATTGAATATGCTAAAGGCAATTAATTTATATTTCTTAATTTGTATTTTTTCTTCTTCTCTCTACCAACTCATATTTGCAATTTTGTACTTTTTTTCACGCTAAATTTAAAGACAAAATATAATAACATTTATTTAATTCATCGCTAATTATAGTCTCAGTAATAAATTTTTTAATAACAGAATAACTAATTAAACGCGCATTAGAATATAATTACAAGTTTTTACTTTTCATCTAACTATTGTTTTGGGTGATATTTAAATTTTAAATGCAGCGATTTCCTAATGAAATTAATTTATCGTAGACGCAAAATATTTCTTCTACTAATACATGAATAATAAATTTATTAATTTGACAGTTCACAAAGAGTCATTTTTCACATTTAAATAAAAATTCACCTTTTTTCATACGGAAAATAAAAAAGAATTACATAAAAAAAAATTTCCATAAGAAATTCAACAAAAATTAAAATCTAAATTTCTTTAAAAAATCCAAAGATTTATGTTTAAGAAAAGAATAATTTATTCATTCATAAAAGAAGGAAGATTCAACTTGTTTATTACAAACCGTCAACTTTCTTGAATATATTTTTAAAAATCTAGTAAAACTATTTTCTCTGCGAACTAATTAATCAACAAATATAACAATGAAAAATAGCAATTAATTTTTAATTTCACTTTTTTACATTCTTATTTCAATTATTATTCTATTAGGTACGATAAATTTTATTCTATAATTTATATTACTAAAAATTTACTTTTTTTTATTTACATAACATCTATACTCAGAGAAAAAAATGTTGATGAAAATATTTCCTATTTGCATTCTTTTCTAAATGCGTTCTAGAAAATTAATGTCTCGTAATTTTCTGAAATTCTTTTCAACATATCTTGCAAATCTCGTGCACTTTGCAAAAAAAAGGAAATGAAAAAGAAAAATTTAAAGGAAAAATTAAAAAAAAGATACTTATAAAAGTATTGAATCGCTATATCTTGTCTCTATTTATGCTAAATTGTTTCTTCTTTTTATAGCTCATGAGAGCAAAGCCAGAAAAGTCATGACTCAGAAGCATTTCAAGAATGTGAAATCAAGAGCAAACTATTGTTATCTAAAGAAAAATATTTTCGAAAATACAAATTTACGCAAGAAATGAGTATTTCGGAAAACAAATCGGAAATAGAGTAACATGAATAAGTTACATAATAAAAAATACTGTAATTATTACAAAACTTAACGCCTCAATTCCTTCCCTTTTTATGTACGCGCGCCTCTAGAAACTGTATCTTTTTCATTTTTTTTTATTTCTTCCTTCTTTCATTATTCTATATTACATTCTCGACTTTGAAATTCCTTTCTGTTACTTCCTCAACCTAATTCTTAAATCTTTCACAGTTTCGTTTTTGCATTCCTCACTCTTCTATATTCCTTTTAAGCAATCTTCCATTAAATCTCGTTTATTTTATACTAATAAACCTTGCCACACGCGGTAAAACCTGACAATTTAGATGCCATTCCGTTGAAAAATGACAAGAGAGAAGAGAGGAGAGAAGCATCTGGCAACGCCGAGGAGAAAAAGGAGAAAAAAAATATTGTATATGTATATATGGAAACACGAGAAGGGCAGAAAAGAATGGATGGGGAGAAAAATAATAGAGAGAGAGTACACCCGAGAGTACACCGCGAGTACTATACATTAACAGTAGGAGAGGGAGAGAATCTGAGAAGGTGCCAGTCACTGACCAGACTACAAGCAGTTACATTCGAAGAGGACGTGCACCTTGCGATACATTTTCGATTTGATTGTTGTTGTTTTTTTTTAATTCTCAAATTCATTTTTTACCTGTGATTGTTAACATAAGTTGTGTGAAGTGACTTTTCTCCGTAAGGAACCATGTGACCCGGAAAGAGGAAAAACACATAAAACTGGTACGTCGTTCTGGCAAAGAAATCGTTGGAAAAACTTCTCATTAGATTTCATCTCATCAAGTTCATTCACTATAACCTGTAAAGAAAATATGCGGTTTTATTCATCGTTACTTAATGAGCGGAAGCGTTTATTAAACAAAAAAAGTAACATGTGACTTTTCTTAAGTGATCGAGTAAAAGTGGAATTAACAAAAAGTGAAGTCTACAAAAGTGAATCCCCAAAATTAATTTAATATTAATCAACTCTTGTTAATCAATCAAATCTAATTTTAATTATTTATTTAATATATTTAATTATCTGAAAATTCAATTTTACAGTTGTATATTTTATTTCCTTTTTTTAGATTAAATAAAACTTTTTATTGCATTTCTTTTTCAAAAATCTAATTTTATAAATCTTTTACCATTTTTTCAATTTATTTTAACGTAAAAAAATACTTTTCATTAATAATATTATTTGTTTATTTCTGGGAAAACAATAGCAAAGTAAAGAACAATAATTGAATACAATGAAACTTTTTTTGCCAAGTTGAAATAAGTTTCTCTAGATCAGAAGGAATTTCTTGTATTGTGGTTAAAAGCCATTCTCTTGCTTCAGATATTTTTCCAGGAGTTAAAAAGACTATACTATAAACTCGTAACACAAACCATAAATTCTTAATGTAATACACATAGAGTGCTACAAATGCATAAAATATACGTTTTTATACACATGTCAAACCAGTTTTATATTATTATGGATAATAATTTGCGTGTGAATCGTGACAAGTGTCTAAATTATAGAAAGTAACGTAAAATAATTAACATTTCCATAAAAAAATTTTGTTTCTCCCCCATAAAATACAGAGTGCATAATTACCGTTTTATAAGATTTTTAATAACCTCTTTTTTAAATTTATAGCAAAATCCATAAATTTACCCATAAGAACTAAAAAATAGTTTGACATTTATAAAAATTTGATTAATTTTTCAATTTATCATGAGTTGTGCAATGCTGGATGTATTTTTCTTTCGAAAATGTAAACAAAATTCCGGCACTTCATATGAATTTACTAAAGATAAAATTTAATGCGACTTAAAATCATTTTATAGAAAGAGATGATAAAATTCAATTAATTTAAATTTAAAATAATGTCGAGTGACAAAACTTTTTTCTTTTAAATAAAGAACTCTTGGAGTGCTTGATAATTTCAGAAAAGCCATAAAACCAGTTTACCAATAAATTTTCAAAAAGTAGAATTTTACGATGTGGTAATATTTTAATTTTTCAGACATTTTAATAAAAGAAGAAAAAAAGAATAATTTAAGTTAAAATCTTGATAGAACAAAATGAGGCTAAACAAGAAATTCTTCTCTCTAAAGAAATTATTATTTACCACTATAATAATATAATATTCCCTATATTAAAAAAATTGTAGATTTAGTTATGCTAATTAAAATTTAACGCTTTTGCCAGAGGAATTTTCAGCTTTCTTACACCAGTATGGAAGAATGGAGTTAATTAAGAACTTGAAATTTTCGCGAAATGATTAATTATGCTATATCTACGATGTAGCACTAACAGTCTTGCGTTTCATTTCGAAGCACCAATGTACAAGAGCATTATTTCCTTAATTTACAGATCGTCGAGGCCCAGCCAACTGTAAATGGAATCTACTGACCTTAACGAAATTACAGAGGATACTGATGATCATACCAAGCTAATCGATTTATCACTAGATCGTTAATTCAATTACATTTAAAAATTGACAATTTAAACACAAATTCCTAGTGAAAGTCACTGATAACTAATGTCATAATCAGTATAATAATCGATGTCATTATTAATGAACAATTTCATTATTCACATTATCGATAATTAATATTGTCAGCTAATATTCAATGTCACAATTAGTAACAACATAAAATAGCAATAATTTCAAATGAACGATCAAATCTAGTGATAAAATAAACAATCTAGTGAAAAACAAAATCGTACTGAATAGATAATGAAAATAAAAAATAATTAATTAAATGAAAATGGAGGACCAACTTGCATTGGGTCTTGATTCAACAGTCAGAAGTCAAGACTCGACAAATTCGAAGGACTCAAAACTGTCGAAATTGTCAAAGGAGACAAACATTTCCCGAATATCAAAAGATTCAAAGGCCGAGTCGAAGCATTCAAAGGATGTTCTTATATCGGCAAAACATAAACATCAACATTCGCCACAGCATCTACAGGAGCAGGAGCCGAGGCAGCATAGAACACAAGTCAAGGACGACACCAGCATTCTTATGTTCACATCCTGTGGACAATTACTTCTCGGTAAGGACTCACTTTCCTGCAAATTAAACATTTAATTAGACACAAATAATTACTGGAACTTTTTTCTTTTCATTGTTATTTTTTTGTAATTGTCCTTAATTGCTGTATGGTAGAAGAAAGCCTCGCTTATATCACAGGGAAAATTTATCAGCTTTAAAACGAAGTACATATATATATGTATAGTTAAAAGTTTCTTTCCGAAGACAACTATCGATAACAATCGAATAAATTAAAGAAGCATCTAAGATCTCAAGAGGCAATTTTCTAATGGACCATGAATAAATGTATTATATCTTTTTCTTTCACTTTACAAATATAGTAGTCTATAAAATAAAAATCTTTACACATAAAATAGAAGATAATTAAATAAACTATCACTGTCGAATGTTTTACACCTAATTAACAAAAAATAATAAAAATTGTACTTTTGCATTTTTTTTAAATTCGATAAAAATTCTAAACATATCAAAGGCACAATAAAAAAATACATAAATTATTTTCCAACACCATTCCAATTGACAATTTTCAATATTTTAAACTTTAATGCTCTTAAATTTGTGAGAAAGTCTTATTTATGTGATAAAAATGCACATAACAAACTTGTAAATTTTGTTTAACGAAGCAAGATAAAATAAATTGATAGCGAATAGTAGTCATATATTTTTCTCTACTAATCTGAAAACCTAATAAGTAATTTCATTGCATGTTTCCTCCTTAAAAATATATAATTTTTTTCGTAATTATTGGAGTGGAACTCATACTATCTATTTTTTAAAAATATATTTCACGATTATTATTTTATAACTAGATAAGTACCTACACAAATTTTGATTGTAAAAAAATGGCGAAAAAAATTTTAAAATTAACCACTTACAAGAAGCTAATAATTTCTCTAAGTCATTATTTTATCTTTATATTATAAATAACATATAAATAAATACATAAACCGGAAGCAATATTATACAAGGTATTTGAAAACGAAATTTTCAAAAAGTTATAGTAATTCTAAAAAACTTATTTAAGATGTTTTCAGATGACGAAAAATATTATTCATTTATGGATATTTTCAATGTAAAGAATGTAATTTCTCTTCGTTAGGTATTACATATAGTGAAGAATAATTATTTATTATTATTATTTTTACTACTATTTTTAGTATTTTTATTTCATTCTTCTATTAGTATGTTATTATATTATCGTTATCATTCTTATTAGTAATATTAATTGTGATTATAAAACTATAGTACAATTCAAGTTAACTTTCGTTTATGAACTCTGTGAAGAAAATAATTTATTCAAATTAAAAGAAAAACATAATTTGACGTTATAAAAAATTATTATTTGAACTGAGTCCGTAATAATAAGTCATCTACTTTTATTACATTTATTATGAAAACGTAACAATAAAGATTTATTTACTTTTAAAACAATCGCCTTGTTAAATTTTTTCCTCACAGAGTTCAAGTTTTAAATGCACTTTATGCAATCAAAGGTAATTTCACTTTTTCTATTTTACAATAAATACTTTTTTTTCATAAATTGCGATTATGAAGACATAATTTTTTTTCTTCAAATTTCTTACAACATATTTCTGGTTTACTCTTATTATATTTGTACGCAATAACTTTAATATCGAAAATCCATTAAATACTTTTTGTTTTTAAATAAATTTATTAGAAACTAAGGCAAACTTTTAATAAAATATTTAGAAAAGAAAGAAAAAAGAGAAAAATATGACAGAATATGTCAAAATAAATAGAATCATGCCTCAAAAATCAATTAAATGAAATGAATAAAAATTAGAAAAAGGAAAGTTTGATTAATATTATCAGTAGTCGAAGAATGTAAAAACAAAATTCCAGGAGAAGATGAAATTGATAATATTTGTGTATCAATATCAAAGTTAATTATTCAAAATTATGGTATAAAAATTCCAAAATAAGTGAACAAATTCTTTCGGCACTTTCACTGTCAACGAAAAAATTGATATTGTAGAAAGTAAAAAGTGCCTTTGAATATGAAAATTAAATTTCACTTTTCATTTTCGTGTTAAATATATTCAGAGCAACAGTTTATATAGCTTCTTCTGAATTTTAATGAATTTTCTTTTCAACAAATTTTTTATGTACATTTTTAAATATTATTTTTAATAAAGAATAAGGAAATGTTTATTTATTTAAACTTTAAGTGTATAAATTATTTTCTGCGGTGATGAATTTAAAACATCACTTTGTTAAATTTAGTTTACAATTTTCGTCAATTATTTTATTTTTCATTTATTTGTTTTTTAATTAACTATTTACTTTATTATTTCTTTTTCCTTTTTTCCCTAAAGTTTATATTTTTTATTAATTTTATTCACTATCTGCTTTATTTTATTCATCAATTCTTTCTTGTTTACTATTTTTTCAAAAATTTGAATTTTATTAAATTATTATTAATTAAATTTTAATCTATTGTGCAGAGAAAATAAGGTAAAACACGTTTTTAAGTTATAATTTTCAAATAATATTTGCTTCAACAATGCTTTAATCTACTGCTTTATTAAAACTTGATTTATTATTTCACCACTGCTTGAAATTTATTTTACTGTATTTTAATTATTTTGTGTTTTCATTTAAAAACATTTTTATGATTACTTTTTGTTTGCTTAATTTTGAATTTATGTTTAATTTGAAAATTGCTTTATTCATTTTATGAAAAATATTGTCGAATTTTCTCACAAAGAATTTAATTTAATTCTCTCCTTTATGTAGAAAAGAGAAAATAAAAAAAAATTGTTTGTTATTATTAAAAATATTTTTAAAAAAACTGTTTATTTTTTCATTTCTTCGGGAAGTTAATGAAACCGGTGTTGAATTTAGTTCATAATTAGATTATTTTAATAATTCCTAAAATTATGGATAGTGATTTCTATTGATTATTTGCTAATAAAAATGAAAAATTGTGTAATCTAAATAGAAATATTTTCGTTACTTTTTCAGGAGTCGTTCTAGTCGTATTTGGAATCCTAGTCTTAGTTCATGGAGCTGCATTGGGTGGTACTGGAGCAGGTCTTTGGGCGGGTGCAAGTGCTCTAGTTTCCGGTGCATTAGGAGTGGTGGCAACCCTTGCAAATAAATCAAGTTCAGGATTTTCAACAGCTCATCTCGCATCGAGTTTAGTGGCCCTTGCATTGTCAAACATGTCCGCAATAACAGCACTCGCATCAATAGTCAGAGATTCGCAGAGGTCAGAATTTACTCTGCTCGCTGTTCCAGTAAGTTTCCAACATAATTCAAGACACACCGTTACTGGCCTTCCTTTTTCTTGTTCTTTTGCTAAATTGCTCCTTTTCCTTTCCCCCAACACTTAACGCCATATTTTTCTTCCTCTGTTCCATCTTAATGTTCGCCATTTTTTCCATCTTCCTCTTCATCTCTACTTTAACTTTTTCATTCTTTCTGCAATAAAAAAGAAACAATTCATACCGTTGAAATTTTACAATCTCCACATTTTCTCGAGGCGAAAAAATGATTATTTTTTTTTCTTCATAAATTCTAATTTTCAAGTTAATTATTTTACGTTTGAAAATTGAATATTTTCATGATTGAGAGCATATATCTGTTTTGTTAATTTCTTTTCCTTTGCTAATCTTTGTTAATTAATGGAGCAACGAATGCTGACCTAGTTTCATGCGAGCCGGTGGATACTCACCTGAAACGATCAGCGATTCAACAAGTTTTGGCAAAAAAAAGAAGAAGGGGCAAAGGGGGAGCCGCACGGAGAAAGTTCAATGCCAATGTGAAATTTTTTACAGGTCAATACATTTAACTGTGTCTAATATGCACACCTACAAATTTTTAAATTTACTCTCTCAAGTCTCTGATAGAGAAGGCGTGGCTCTCCTTTTGATATCTTGATCGTGAATCACATTTAGAGAAAACGCTAATTCAATGTGTACACTTCTAAAGATGGAATTTCCATCAATTATACTTTATCATTATGCGCGCAGAATTTCGCATAGATCTTTAAAATGAAATATTTAAAAATTGAAAAAAACATGATCGTGAGATTAAATTGCAAGGAAAAAATATAATTTGCTTCTCACTATTGTTCTAAATAAACAAAAACAATTTTAAATTATATAAAAATATATAATCGGATATATTTATTACTATTAATATTTTTCCGAAATAAAAAAAATAAAAAAAAATATAATAAATAGAAATAAAATAAATTATAAATATTTAAAAAAATTTTAAATAATATTAAATTAGACGAATTCAATAATTAAAAATGAAAGAAAATGAAACTAGTGGATCTAGATGTTTAAAAACTAATATAATTTATCGGTAGATTGTAAAATGATGAAAAACTGAGGTTTCCGATGTGCATTCGAGTTTAATGTTCCAGAAGAGATAGTGACCCTCATCAAGCGAAAAACCGATATATACGTAATCTAATAAATACTTAGATTTACTAATATCTCTCGATTTTTGAAAAATAATGACCAAATACATTCAGTGCAACATTGTTTATAATTGCAATTACGAATTTAGCAAAATTAAAGTTTTAAATCTATTTAAAATTGTTTAAAGTTTTTAAATTTAAAAGTAACTTATAGAAGAGTTGATAATACATTTAAAAGAAATAAAAGTTTAATTCAATTAGGTAAAATTTTAAATGTCCAATTAGGAAACAAATTGATTTACATTGAAAAAATTAACAATTTAACTCAAGTGGAAGAACTTTAATTAAATATAATTATCAATTGAGTTGAAATAAAATAAATTAAAATAAAGAGTTTCATCAATTCAATGCATTTTCTAGGATTTAAATTAAATTAAAAAGAAAAATTTAATTCAATTTGAAAAAGTTGAATTAAATTATAAATAAATAAATAAAAAAAGTCAATTTTTCAAATGAAGAAACATTTTAATGATGATTTTTTTTAAAGATTAGATCAATCGAGTGAAGTTTTTATTATTTTTCTCATTCTTATTCCTTTAAATTTAATTTATTCTTTTATTCTAATGAAATAAGATTCAAAAAACAAATTAAATTATATATTACTATTTAATTTAATTTGTTCTAATTGAATTGACTGATTTTCAATTTAATTTAAATTCTTCAATTGAATTATATTGTTAATTCTCTTTACATTAATTTTTTCTAATCGAATAAAAGTTCTAATTATATTTACCTTAATTTATTCCAATGGAATTGAATTTGTTAATTACATTTAATTAATTTTATTTTTTAAATATATTTCTTTTAATTATTTCCATTTCTTTTTGCTTGTCACTAAATAATTTTTTTAAATTCTACTTTTCCCAATGGAAGTAAAATTTGAATGAGGAAGAATATTTATTCCAATTATAGATCAATGAGTGAGTTTTTTTTAATTATAATTTCATTATTATCCCTTTCAATTTAATTCATTCTAATTAGGTACATAAGATTCAGCAAATAAATTAAACTAAATTCTTCTATTTAATTCAATTAAACATATTCTAATTGAATTGTATTTTTGAATTTAATTAAATTTAAATTGTTCCAATTGAATTAAAGTGTTTATTCCCTTTACTCTAATTTGTTTCTATTAAATTGTATATAACTATTTACTTTTTTTATAGCAATCGAATTGAATGGTTAATTATAATGTTGTTAATTCTATTCCTTTCTTTGAATTTTTTAAATTTTCTTTTCGCTTTTCTCGAAATAATTTTTTGAAAATCTGGTGGAAATTCTTTATTGTTTTTCAAAAAGAGTGGAATTTTAATGATGAAGATTATTATTAATTAATTAATTTTCACCAGATTTCTGACAAATTATTTTGTAAAAAAATATAGTAAGAAAAAGAACTTAATTTAACTAAACTAAAAAATATATAATTATCAATGTAATTGGCTTAGAGTAAATTAAAGTAAAGATGATGAATAATTTAATTCGATTAGAATAAATTAAAGTAAAGAGAATCAACAATTTAAATTAAAAAGAAAAATTCAAATTAAAAAAAAAACAAATTAGTTTAACTACAACAAAATATTTAAGACTTCATTCGATTGTTCTAAAATTAAAAAAAGTCTCATGATTAAAATTGAACTCGATTTGAAAAAAATATAAAATTCTCAGTAGATTTTTGAAAAATTATTTAGAAAAAAGCGAAAAGAAACTTTCATAATTGGCCAAAGGCGATAAAAAATTCTCAAGACACAAGTTTTTTGCTCCAGTAAATACTTGGAGTTTCTCTCTAGAACAAATTACACAAACCCCAAACCACAAAATTCCGGTTTCAATTTCTGTTTTAGAATTGAAAATTGCAATTTGAATAATACCGTAAAATTTTGCCTCTCACTTGATAGGAAGAGGAAAATCACGCAGTAGATCGTAACATTATTTTTCTTAGATTTCTGTTTCTCTTGTTCTATAGGGAGAGGAAGATCACGTAGTAGAATTTGAGGATGGATGGTCCCGACTTCTGGCAAGTATAGGTCTGTTGATTGCCAGTGTTGCTGATCTTTTGGTATCCGGATACATTTGCGTGACCCTGACTCCCAAGCTCTGTGGCTGTCTCAAGTCAAATCCCGATGATGAGACCGATGGACGGCTCAAGACCCGCAACATGGTTCACCAATGGGTAATTGCACAAAACCACGTGCCCAAGAGCCACCAGCCGATCTACGTGGTGCAGTCGGTGATGCCAATGCACCCTATAATTCAGGTAAATATCTAATGTTTTTGTTGTTTTTCTTGTTCGCATCCATCGCGTTACGAGTCTTGACCTCATCGTCAGAAGTCAGTGACACGATAGAAAGTTCAGCAGGCACGCGAGAATGAGAGAGAGAGAAAGAAAGAAGAAACGTTTTTCCCGCTCGAATCGCTGGGAGAAACTCTCGCGGTAGACTGCCGCAGGCAATTGAATGCCTACATTTAGGAATTTCGAGGACGACCACAATATATATATATATGTGTGTGTGTGTATTGACTCGGGAAAATAGCCGTGTAATGAGATCCATCTTCTCATTTGTTTCAGCATCCTTATGGAATGCATCCACCGCCTGGGAAATATCCCACAGGGTTTGTACCAGCCGGAACTCTTCCTTTAGCAGCTCCTGGATACGGCGCCATGCCCATACTTCCGCACATGGGCTACCCCAGTCGACCACCATCGCAAATGGTTTGTATTTTCTTTTCGTTTTTTACTATCGTAATCATGACTACTTTTCATTGAGTAATAATAAATTTTCCATTTGCCGCAACTGCAATTATAATCCACATTCCCACATGATAAGAAAAATAGGACTGCTACCAAAATATTAGTTTCGCTTTTCCCTGACTTTTTCCAGTAATAAGGGGTGAATTAAAGTGGATTGGAACTTTTATGCCTTTAAATTCCAAATTCCCTTTTAATGTCCTTCAAAGAATCCAAGTTTAACTCCGCAACTAAAGATTCCATTAAACGGCATTAAAATGAATTCATATTCTGGTCACGTGGTTACAGAGAATTGAATTGGATAAATATGAACAACTTAACAATAGAAATGGAATTCATTAAGATTAGGGACAAAACCGGAATTGGTTTGGAATTTAAGAGCATAAAAGTGCCAATCCACTTAATTCATCCCTTCATTATTTCCAAACGAAAATTTTTGTTTTTTCCCTTGATCCTAAAGAATACTCTGATTCACTCTAAAAATGATGAGATACTCAAAAAATGTTCTATTACAATAATTTACGAATTTCTATAGGTAATTATAAATTTATTCGAAAACATCTATAACTTCTTTTTTAAATAAATATTTAATCATTATTATTTTTCAATAGAAATTAGATTTTCAAAAATTTCAAATTCAAACCTTTTTGAAATTCAATAATAAATTTCTTCTTGTTTTATAATAATTATGAATAACCGAATGATAAAATCATTATTTCATATTATCTACAAGAATATTGTTGCTGTAACTTATTCAAAATTATTTTCATCATTTCCATTCAATTGTCCTTTTTCAGAATTATTAACTAACATTTTTCTTTAAATTATCTACTTTTACTAATTTTTGACAAAATATTTTCAGAGTTTTCAAATCCACTTGTTCACAATTTAATTTTACGAAATTTCGATTATTCGAAAACTCTTCAATTAAATATACATTAGACATTAAAAACTTAAAATAATTACTAAAAAAAATTCAATTTGAAACCTTTTTAAAATTCAATTATTTCTATAAATTTATGATATATTGCATTTAATATTCAACTATTATCTAATATTTTAACTAAAATTTATTTCCAAATCAATTTTTATTAAAAAATTCAACGAGAATTCAGTTGTTTAAATACAAAAATAAATAAGTTATTTAATAATTGAATGCTTCTTAAAATTGTATTCTGATAAATTATGTAACACGCTTTTATTGAAACTTTGAACCTCCCCCTATGTAAAAAAAATCGTTTTACCCTCCCCCCTCACTATTATTGTTGCATATTTTTTAAAACTATTTTTGCTAACGTTTTTCGAAATTTTGATTAATAATATTAGTTTTATAATATTCCTATCGTTCAATAGGAATAAAAAATTAAATTAATATAAAAAGCATTAATTCTTTAATCATACTGAACAATCGAAACTATAAATTATAAAAGAGATTAAGTTCGTTATATATACATATATATTACGTAACAATTATTATTCCCCCCTTTATAATATATGATAACATTTTCTCGACCCCCCTCCCCTCCTAAAACGTGTTCCGTAATTTATGGACGGCCTCAAAGAATTTTATCAACAAATTTTCAAATATTAGAATTCTTTTAGCGAATTTTAATCAACATTAAAAAAATAATTACATTTTTTGAGGAATTCGATTAAAATAGTATTAAAAATAATGAAAATTCTGCGATGAGTTTTATTATTTATATAAAAATAATTAAATCCATGCAAAAATTTTATTATATTATTGACACTATTTGTGAACGCTCCCCAAGAACTTTATTAAAAGAATAAAAAATAATTAAATTTTTATAACAATTTGTAACTTATTTAAAATTTAATTTTTTATCGTTTTAAATAAGGTTTTTCTACAATTCCATTATTGTTTATATTTAAAAACTTAAAAATGTTATCACAGAATTTTATTAATTTTTTATGCAAATAATTGAATTTTGAAAAAGAATTTTATTATTGTTTAAGATAATTGGAATTTTTACGAGAATTTTTAAAAATATATAATAGGGGAGATTCGGGTAACGCCGGACAGTGGGTAGCCCCGGACACTCTTAATTTTTTAGAGAATAATGTGTTTTTGCTATTGAAATAAATTACAAATGATATATAATACAGTTTAACTTTTATTTTTGAAATATTGACTGAGGTTTTTTATTTTCTTTTATTAAAAAACATAAATTTTCAAAAAATCTGAAAATGTCCGGACACTCTAGAACATTTATGAACGTCACATTGAACGTCTTATAAAACTTTTTTTATGTTGACTTTCTGTGAATTTTAAATAAATTTTTCAATTTATTTTCTATTACGTGGTTTATTTTCATTGCTGTAGATATAATTTGATGTTAGTTTATCAAGTCCAATAATTAAAATATAAAATGTTTTCGTGTATGTCCGGGGTTACCCGACAAATTTTTGAAGGTTAGGATTTTAATACTCATATTTTTCCTCATTTTTTTTCCTAAAAGGTTTGATTATTTTGCAAATGAATTTATGCTAAAGGTTGAAAGAAGCATTCTGTTTTACATAAAAAAATTTAATTAATATTTCAAAAATATAAACACAAATTATTCACCAAAAAGCTTAAGTGTCCGGGGCTACCCGAATCTCCCCTACAATTGAATTTTTGCGAAGAATTTTATCAAATTTAAAAATAATTGAATATCTGCAATCATTTGTAATTTCAACAAAATTCAATTTTTAGTGTTTTTACTAAAATTCTTCTAAAAATAAATTATTTTTAATAATAATTCACTAAATACATTAAAAAATTTAACTAATTTCAGAAGAATTGAAAATCTAAAATTTTTTCAAAAATAAGTTCTTTAAAAATTTTTAATTAAATTGAAATTTTAGAAAATTTCCAATTAAAACCTTTAGAAGTTAATCTATTTATGAAAATTGTAAACGCAACTCTTTTAAACTTCAAATATTTGACCGATTCTACTTTCCCTAACTTTTCTCTGAACTCCCTGACCTGTATCAACCCTGAGAAAACTAAACAAATTGCAACGACTCTAAAAATATTACATTCCTTTTTAAAAATTCGTAACATTAAAATTTTATTTTCTAAAAATGGCAATTTAACTGAATATTTTTTATTGAAAATTAAATAAAGCACTTTCCTCTAGTGGTTATTAACGTATTTCAACAAAACAGTCTCCATAAATTAAGATTTAACCTCTTTACTATATCTTAATTACGATACAACCTTCATGAGTAAATAAAAAAATATTTCAATAGTAGCGATGTAAATTACCTGCTAGTTAAAGAAAGAGAGAAATCAGATAAATGACAGAAAGTTTTCAGAAGTCAATTTAATTTAAAATTCTTATTCTTTGCGGTGTAGTTAATAAAAATAATTTTCTCTATTTTTACACCCGACAATAACATTTTCAAACGCGAATATTCTCCTTTGAAACTGATAATGATATTCATTTCTCTTTTATTCCCTTAGGAAATAATTTAAACAAATTCTAATTTCCATTGAGATTATAAAATAAAACTTATTCCATTTTCTAATTGAATAAACAGTAATTAAAAATATATTAATATTAAATTAAAACATTAAATCTGAATAAGTAACTTCATAAATCAATTTTGAAACTTTATAAATTATTTTTTAATAAAATTATAACATGCTTATAATTTAGAAAAAGTAGTTTTAAGATAGAAATATAGTGGTAAAAAAGTAGCTCAATTGAAGAATAAAATTTAAAAAATAAAAATTCTGTAAAAACAATTTTAATTACAATTTTACAAAAACACATTTTATTAGGAATTTTTGAATAAAATTGTTCAAAACTTAAATAACTTTTGTTAAATAAATATTTTAATATTTATAGATATTAATTATTGCCACAAATTAAAAAATTAAATTATAAATTAAATTTTAATTAATTTCAATTTAATTTTGAAATTTAGTACTTTTCGAAAATTCCTACTATAAGGCTCTTTTAATATTTAATTATGTATTTCTTAAATTTTTAAATTAACTGCTTTTTTAAATGAATTATTCTTCTCAGAAAGTTCGTCGGCAATTCAATTACTTAAATACAGAAAAAAGTGATGGTGTTTTTAAAATTTTTAAGTTGAGAAAGAAAATTCAAACACAATTTATGGTTTTCTTTTATTTTCCTGTTTTGTAAAAACTCTTAATTAAAGAAGCTGAGTTTGTGATTTCTGAATTTATGAAAGTCTTGAAGAGAATAATTATGGATTTTTTTATATTTAAAAAAATTGGTTCGAAACTGGAATGGAAAAATGGGATAAAAAAATGAAAAATGAAATAAATAAAGTAAATAAAGAACAAATAAAAATAAAATAAGTAAAAACTTAAAACATTGTGCGAAAAATAAATAATAGTAATTAATCAAAAAAATCGTACACTTACAGATGAGACCAAGGACAAAGAGGCACTCAATAGAGGAAGATGATGGAACTGAGCGTCGTCGTCACAGCGAGAACAAGAGTGAATGCTCAAAGAAGATGACATCAATTGGCGAAGATCAAGTAGATTTGTCTCAAACTTATACCGGATTAGACAAAAGAATTTCCGAGGAATTCATATCCATCGCAATGGATCCATCAAGCCATCACGGAAGTGAAATCGCCTCCAGCGCTGTTAATATTAATAACAATGTACAGTGAATAAATTAACAATCTTCCTTCAACTTTCGACTTGTTACACAAAGAGAAAAAAAAACGAAACTCACCATCAAAAAATTGCGACTCTTCACAAAACAAAAATTTCCATTTAAAATGACCAATGAACACGAACACTTACACTACAATAGTAATTTGTAATCTCGAAAAATGTTTTCCTTCTCTCATCTCTTCATATCATGAGATTAGTTACCATCACATTGTTAGTCTGAAAATATCAAGAAAAATAGCCGTTTTTTATTATAATGATTTTTGTACCATGAAAATGTTACTATTTTTTTAAAAACGACTTGCGTTATTAAGTAATTAGACACTTTTTTTCAAATACTGATTTAGAATTATGTCGAATATGTGTTTTTGCGAAGTCTTTTTTTTTAATCCTGTGTGTATAAAAAAAATTCTAATTGTATATATTTTATTTACTTACAATTAATATATTGTTGCTATTAAAAACGACTACTGTCGAATTATTTCAATATTTTCTCCCTTTAATTCTTTCTTCTTTTTAGAAGAAGTTTTTTTCTTTCATCGTTTTTTTCATAACGATTTTTTCTGAGTAGCCACCAAAACGCGTGGATAAAATTCACGTCCATTTCCCGTGTTTTTCAAGGTTTTTAAGAAATTTTCAAAGCTTCAAAAATAGTACATACTTTATTAAGAACTATATAAACAATAAAATTTTTATTGTTTAAATTAGTCGACAATGTTTATTCTGACAAATGTTAGTATTAAAAATTATAATATGCTTCGAAAAGCTAAAAAAAATTAGTTAATTAATAATTTTTTTAATAAAAATTTGAACTACTTTCGTAATTTTTATTAATTTTTACTGACGATTTTTTAAAAATATTTATTTTGTGATTCTGAATAATCAATCGTATAGACTTTGACTAATTTAAATTTTTTCAAAAAATGAAATTTTGAAAATGGTCAAAAATTTTTTTTTCAATTTGAATCACTGAATCTGATAAATTAAAAAAAAGTCCGACAAATTGAAATGAATTCTAATTTTTAAAATAAAACGTCAAATTTGTTATTACAGAAACGAATTTCAAGTGAATCCGATAAATTTTGGTTAATTGCATGTATTACTTTTAAACTTTCTTGCTGTACAAGGAAAACTGAATTTCACAGGAATTGGCACTTCAGACTATCATTTTAAATTAAAAAATAATCTTGTTTATAAAAATTTTTATTAAATAGAAAAAGTAAAAAATTATTAGCTTTTTGAACAAAAAATTCCTTATCTTTTAAAACTAAAATAATTGCAACAATATAAACTAATTTAGAAGGGATAAAGTTTAATGACTTCCAAATTTTGTTTGAAATTCTAATAATTTTACTAAATGGTCTCATTTTAAATAATAATTTTTTAGAAAACAAAAAAATACCTATATACTAAAAAAAATTTTAACTCATGCATTATTTATTTACTTATAGGCATAATGTAAAATAATATAACAATATATATTATATAATAAGGCTGTAAATTTGAAAAATATCTTCTAAATTCACTTTTAATAAAGGAAAAAATATTTCAGTCAAATTTGAGGATTTTGTCTCCAAATTTTAATTCTATATAGAATAATGTTATTTAATCGAATTTTTAACTCGAAAGAGTAGGTGTCTATTTATTTAATGGATTTAATATTAACATTATTTCAATATTGAGAATAGATATTTGATATAATATATTTTTAATTGAAAAAATTGACATAAGATTTTTATTGATATTAGAGTAGAATATTCTACGAATCATGTATTTGGTCACATAAAAATTAAGACACGTTAAAAGTTTATAAAACGAACATTATATTAGACAATAGTTGAAGGCATTAAAATATGTATTAAATTACTATTTTGTAAAATAATATATCGATTAATTAAATTTAAGTTGTAGTATTTAATAAGATAGTAAATATTTCAAATAACATTTAGATTTGGCAAAATTATGAATAATTTGAATAATTTCTAAATAAAAAGGAATTATTTAAATAAATTACATAAAATTTTTATTTTTTAGCATTGATTTTTAAATTATTTTTAAGTGTTACTAAGAAAAGTTTGTATTCTTTTTTTTGAAAAGAATTTATTTCAATAAATGATTCGTGAACGTCGTGGTTGTATGTAGTTATGTTTATCAACTGTCAGGGGTAATTCAGTACAAATACTATAAATAATTATTATTTTACTTTATAACTGGCTACTTATAAAAGAAAAACTACTGTTTTTTAACAGAATATTACATTTTATGTTAATTTATTAAATTACATTATTTTTAAAACAAGGACTTACCATTTGTTGATTATTTTTTCAACACTGAGGAGAAAATTGGCACAATTGTTCACCAGATAGACCTCTCTCCTCGAATATAAATAAAAAATTATGTTCGATTTTCGACCAGTTAAAAAATTTCATTTTCTTCTCGCCTTTAAAAATTTTTGAAAATCCTAAAAGTCAGAAAGTAATATTTGTATCTATAGTACCAGTTTAATAAAAGGAAAACAAAATTACAAACAGTTAGGAAATAATTATTTAAGTATAGAAAGAATTTCTATTTATATTTAAATACAATTTAAAAAAAAATTTCTCTAATACCATCTCTTATTGCCAATTTTGTTTCAAGAGGAATAATCGAATTTGTTTTAACAACTTTTCCTCAGAAGCATACATAACCTCAAAATAGCCAATCGGAAATGAACAAGTTTTGAATTCTACTTTTATTTAAAATAAACTTTCCCAAATAGATAAACAATATGTAATAAATGTACAATTATCATTAACTGATAAAAATTTACACGAACTTGAAATAAATTAGAACGATTTTTCGTGAAGTAATAGCAAATTGCCAACCCCTATCACCAAATTTTTTATAGTCTGCCTCTGCGATAAATTGCATATATTTGGAACGAAATTTAATAAATCAGTAAAAGTTAATCAATTGTATATAAGAATCAGTAAGAATTTGGTGAAAAATAAAGAAATTTATACCATTTTTTTTTAGGAAAAATACGATTGTTTGGTGATCCTCAGAACGCTACAAGACAATAATTGCCCATGCACAGACAAGAATGATAGAGAAGCAAGCTGATTGATCAGACAATAAAGGCGGTTATATTGCTTTGGTAAGTGGAACCGCAGAGCTCTGATTGGTGATAATTATTCTTTTCAATTTGAGGCACAAATTCAAATAACAATTTTTAAATATTACTGAAAATTAATTAATATTAATTAATTGATTAATACTATACATCTACCTATATTACAACAAAAGATATCGCCGCCGCTGATTCAAGATTCTGTAAGGGAAATCTTTATCAAGGAACCGTCAAAACTTATGTCAAATTTGACCTATTTTTTTACCTATAACGGCCTTACGTTTTTTTTACTTCCGTCAAAATAAAATTTAGGTCAATTTTAAGGGCAATTTTGACCAAGATGACAAACAATTGAAAACAAACATTAAAAAAGCAACTTGCTGAGGACCCGTCAAGAAATCGTTCCCTTATGTTGTTATAAACTGAGATGTTTATAAGAATATCTATTAAAATTAATTATTTCAACAAATTCAAATAAATTTTAAAATACATATTAAAAAAATGTAAAAATAGTGGGTTGGCGCGCAGGGAGGAGAGTTCCTGATTAAAAAATTGTATATAAATAAATAATTAAAACATATTCAAGTTTCTTTATTAAAAACCTACAACAAAATAATATGTAATTAAATTTGAAAAAACATTACTTTCGTTACAATAAAAAACGAATTAAAAAAAATAATAATTTAAAAAATCGTTTCCATTTTGGAACTATTTTCCAAAAAGGAAATTAAAACACAAATGTATTGAAACAAATTAGTTTTTTTTTATTATTAACATTTTTTACATTAAATTGTACATAATGTATTGGCAATCAGATAAATTATAAGCAGTTAAACTAAATTCGATTATATTATCTCACCCATTCGTTAAAATAATATAATAGCAATTATTATATCATAATAATTATTCTATAGCAATAATTATTATAACACAATAATAATTATAAGTACTTAACATAAAAATTCCATTTTACATACTAAGGACTTGAAAGAAATTTCATTAATTAGTTGCTTTCTTTCATTATTCAAATTTTATTATGTACATGTGAAAAAGTTTATTGTCAATTCGATTACTGTAATATTAAACTCTATTTAAGTTAAAAATATAGCACCCATTTAGTCTCAGCCTATTAATTCTATGGTTTTTTTATTATAAAATACACTTGCATAGGTTTTAATACACAAAGATTTCTATTAAAAAAAAAGAAAAATAAATTTGGGAAAATTCTGAACTAAAGAGAATATAAAAAAATAAAATTAAAAAAATATATTTTTCTACTATTCTGCGTAGAGAGAATCAATTTTTTTTTACTATCCTGTATAGAGAGAAATCTGTAATAATTTATATATGTATATATATACCAAACATTTGTGAAATTGAGGACATTGAATTCTACAATTTAAACTCACAGAAGGTTTATACATACAATCAAAGTGTTGAACATACAATATGCACTATAGTCGCGGGGAAAGTTTATTGCTAACGTCAATTTGAAAATCACGATTTTGCTAGAAATTCTGCTTTTCCCGTCGAATTTTAATTAAATTTTGTTACAAGTCTTCAATTCAACGATAATTTCAAAATTTAATGTTACTTTTTGTCAAATAATTCTACATAAGTTTCATTTTATATGGCAAGAGAAATAAATAAATATTTAATTTTCAATACTAAAATTTGTATCTAATAACAATGTTTTTAAGAATAAAATTTATTTTTAAGGCAAGAAGATTATATCATAATGAAAAATAATTGAATGAGATATTTTATTCTTTATATTATTGTTTCTAATGATTTTTCAAAAATAACATTTATTTTTAAAGACAAAAATTTATAGTACAAAGGGAGTAAAAAAATTGTTTTTAATAATTTGTTTAAAAATAAAATATAATTTTAAGGCAATAAACACAAAAAAAAGAAAAATTTGTTTTCTATTTAAAAAATTTGATTTTAATTCCAAATTTTTTATATTAATTTATTTTGAAAGCAAGAAAAATTATTTTAAAAAAAGTAGTAAAAAGTATTGAAAAGCAAATTGAAAAGTAAAAACGAAATTTATTATTACAAGACAAAACGGAAGCTGTTCAGGATTCTTTAATTTTTGAAATCAATTTAAAAAAAGTCCTATCTTTTAAAATGAAAATATTTTTTCCTTTATAATTAAGAAGAAAGTAAAGTGAATATTACATAAGAATCGTAACATTCTTTTACATAAACTTTCATTGGAAGTTATGACGACAATAAAACAAAAAAGAAATAGAAGAAAAAAGAAAAGAAAAAAAGAAAAAAAAACGAAAAGAAAAAAATAATGAACATCAGAATAAAGAAAAAAAAGAAAAAAAAGAGAAAGAAAATAGTTCTATCAAAAAGAAAAAAAATTCGCTGTTTGCAACTGTTAGCTTTGTGTATTATTGCCCATTTCTCTAGTAGGTGAAATTACTGTCAGTCTAATTAGTAATAAACCAGGCAATTTGAATTGGAAGAAAATAGAGGACCAAGTATATAATATAGACGTGAAATGAGAGCTACATGGGATCGTGCATTATATACAAAATTAGTGTCGCAATAATGTATAACGATTGCGCAACAAACGACTCTCGTGTATATCTTCCATTCTTGGAAGAGTTCTCCTTTTTTACCTTACTCACAATATTGTAAGTGTGGTAACTATATAAATTATTTTTCAGTTCAACAAGATTATTTCCTACTGTACTAAAACTTCTTTGATTCGTGGCCGATGCTCACGTCGTATAATTAATATTATTACTCTTCGTTTATGGAATTAATTGCTTTCCATCTAGAATAACATGCCCAAAAGAAGTTTTGTCTCAGAAAAAAAATTACATTCTCTTTAAAGTTCAAAATGATTTTTTAATCTTTATCTCTTTTTTCGTATCCAAGAGAAATTTTGTATAATTTGCTTTTAAAAATCAGAAACTTTTTTGAAATCAGAAACTGCTTTTTTTCTCTAAAGGGAAAATTTGTCGAGAAATTTGTTTTGATAGAATTGGATTTTTTCGATTGATTCAATTTATTTCATTTTCTTCCATTTTTTTGTTTCGTACATTCTGTATTTTTAATTTTCTCGTTTTTTCCCCTTTTTTCAAAAAATTTTGCTAATCAATTTTTCTAGATTTAGAACAAGTATTAATAGCAGTAAAATAGTAAAATAGAAAATAAAAATAGTGACAAAATATCATAGTCATAATCATAGTCTATTTAGACTTTATAAAAAAGTAATTCATCGAAAGAAATGACAATGAGCAGTTTCATTTCTGACAGTTTAGTTTATAAAATAGCCTCGGGCAAATCTAAATGATGAGCACTTGTCGGTCATCGTATTCTACAATAGAACATCAGCCGTCGATTAATCAGTCACGGATACAGTTGTCGGCAAGTGCCTGAAGACATTCTCAAGTCATAAAAGACATCTGAGTAGAGTTGGAAGGCACGTAACGACACTCTTAGCATATAAGATGAGCATTATAGTGGCTCCGACGTGAGCAGTAAATATACATATATGTATTTTCTAGAGAGTGAGAATGAGAGAGAACTCGATTTCACCTTATTAATATCATCATCTCGTATAGCAATTTACATGACTTGGCAAAAAGAGGATCGCTTATAAAATGGAGGTTGAGGACCTTTTAGTTCACGCGACACTTGGCGCTCTATTATAAGCAATCGCACGTTGACTGACATCGTATTGAACATTGTTCGTTAATGGTACCGCACCCACGTTCAAGGCCAATACTTTCGAGACGATATTCAAGTCCTCCTGCGAGCCCGGAAAACCTTGAATGCCATTTTGCAATTCATTCGCAATTCCCGATTGATAGAGGAGATTTTGTATTTGTTTTGCCGGTGTTGGTGTTAGAGGTTGTCTTGTTTGGCGAAATTGTCCGAATTGATCGAAATTCGATGACGTTGGACTTCTCTGTTGATTTAAATTGTAGTTGAAGGTATTTCTGTTTGATGATCTGCAATTATTTCAAATATGTTAATATCAAATTTTCATTTTTGGTTTTTATAAAAATTTTTGTACTGCAATAGGATTGCCACAAAATCTTATATTTGTGACTTTGTATTTTTCTAACTTTTCCATGATTTCCTGAAAAAATTTGTAGATTTCCCCGATACCCATAAAATAATTCAAGAACAGTTCAATTATAAGAAGGAAATATTTTTTTGATGCGAAAATTTTATTCAAAACCTTTTTATCTAATAAAATTTATTACTCTGGTTAATTTCTCATGATCCTCAAGTTTTGAACGTTCAAATAAACAAAATATTTTTTATTGAAGATATTTTTAATAAATTACTAATCATAAAAAAATTTAGAAACTAAAATTTTACGTTTAGAAACTAAGTAATTAATTTTTTGGATAGTAACGCAAAATTATTAAAATACAAATTTAATTTTTAGAAGAAATAAATAAATTTCGTTCATTTGAAAGTTCAGAACTTTAGGATCTTCATTTCTCTTCATTACTTAAAGAAAATTTCAAAAAATTCAATTATTTTTAATACAACTTTAACAAATTTCAATTATACCAAACATTTGCAATTACTTGATTAGAACAATTCAAGTATCTTTAAAAAATAAAATTTAAATATACTTTAAATGCTATTTATTAGAATTTTAAACAAAATAATTGAAAACTTAAATAATTTCCCCAATAAATATTAAATTTTAATTTTCTTCAGAATAATTTAAACTTTTTCGTAAATTAGTTCAAAACTTTCGAAAATTCAATTATTTCTAAAAGTTGAAACAATTCTTTAAAAAACTAAATTATTTTCAATCCTAATACACAAAATTTCAAATTAATTTCATAATTCTTTTTCTGTGATTTCCAGACACATTTTGCAATATAAAAAAAATTTTAATTTATCAAAACCTAATTTATTATAATTTTAAATAAAATAATAATTTAAAACCTAAAGATTTTTAATATTAATATTCAACTATTATTATTTATTTATTTACAGTAATTGAAATTTTTAAATAATTTGTTTAAAATCTTCTGAAATTAAAATATTTTTAAAAATGTTCAATTAAATCAATATAATTCTTTTTAATGCTTCACAGACAAAAATTAGAATTTACAAAATTAACTGTAAATTACTGAGAAGCCTAATTTTTTAGAATCAAAAATAAAGTAATTTAAAACGTAAATAATGTTTTAAATAAAAAAAATTAATTTTTTATTTTTAATTAAATTTTTCAAAATTTTAATCGTTTTAAAAATTTTCAATTACTTGTTTATACAAATTCTATTATCCTTAAAAAATATAAATGAAATAATTTAAAAACTTATTTCTTAAAAATTTAAATCCTAATATAATTTTAAAATTCAATAATTGTTTTAAATAAATATTTAAATTTATTCACAGCGTTTAAAGTTTTCAAAAATTTTAATTTAAAACCTTCCTAAATGTAACTAATTTCAAAAGTTGCGACAATTCTTTGTCAAATTGAATTATTTTCCATTCGATTTCTCAAAATTTCAAGTAATTCAATAGTTCTTTAATAAAATTTTTAAAAAAATTCAAGTATATCTAAATAATTGAATTACAATTTTTTAGAAACCTTTTTTTGTCAGACTTCTGAATAAAATAATTTAAAACTTGGAAAATTATTATTTAAGAAAGTTGCTCTAGAATTTTCAATTTTTTAAGTTAAATTTTTAAGGTGAATGCTTAAAAAAAGAGGTTATTATATTTGTCAAAATTGGTTCAAAATTTTAATTGTCTACTGACATTTAAAGAAAAAATACAAAATGTTTAATAATTATTAATTAACAACAAATAGTGATCCAACCTAATTTTTTCTGACATTTTAATTTTTTTATAAAATTCTCTGATGTTTTCTTGATCAATTTAATATTCCTTAACTTTTTCTTAATTTGTTTGATCTGTGACAACCCTGAGTCAGTAAATCAAATAATGAATAAATACAATTAATAAACTAAAATTATAAGAACAGTTCAAACTTTTGACTATTTAAAATTACTCAATAAATTAATTAACAGATTTAATAATATGTAGTCATAAATATACGTTTAATATATTTATACTGTTTTTAAAAATTCATACCCATTGTCTATGTTAAAACCGAAATTGCCCACTGATCCGAATGCCTCCTGGCGATTAAATCTCGTGGGAGGGACAATTGGTGGTTGAAAATCAGACGAGAAGGGAGCAAATGCCTGTTGCTGGAGTTTCTGTGGCGGCTGTTGCTTCGGTGGAAGTTGTTGCTGTGGGAATGGTTGAAGGAAATTTTGCTGCTGATGAAATTGCAATTGTTGTCTATGTTGTTGAGCGCGTAATTGATCCTGAAATTGGAATGGAATTGCCGGAATATTTTGTGGTAATTCCAAAGCAATACTTGGCTGAAGTCGAACATTGTTGTTCTTCAACTGTTGCTTAAATGGTAAAATATTGTTCTGTTCTATCGGCAATTGTTGATGTTGGAGTTGCTGAAAATTGTGCTGCTGCTGTTGTTGTTGTTGTTGAAGACGTTGTTGATAAATTCGCTGCTCCTCTAATTGCTTCAAACGCACGTGTTCTTCGAATTGTTTTTGCCTCTGCTCTTCGAATTGTTTTTGCCTCTGCTCTTCGAATTGTTTTTGTCTCTGCTCTTCGAATTGTTTTTGTCTCTGCTCCTCGAATTGTTTTTGTCTCTGCTCTTCGAATTGCTTTTGTCTCTGCTCATTGAACTGCTTTTGCCTCTGCTCGTCAATTTGCTTGAGTCTGGTTTGCTCCTGAAGACGCTTGAGACTCGCTTGCTCCTGACTGTAGATTTCTTGTTGCTGTTTCTGTCGAACTTGTTCTTCGTAAGCTTGTTGCTGCCTGAGTAAAAATTGTGTCTGCTGAATTTGTTGCTGCTGAAGATCGGCGAGTTGTTTTTCGAGCAATTTTTGCTTGAAGTCCAATTGCTCTTGGAGGGTTAGTGCTTGACCGTCGCCGGATGGTCGATAAATTGGAACGACACTTTTGGGAATTCCTCTCTCGTCCTGTTGGACGGTGAAGGCGGCGACTAGGGGCGCTTGAAATATTTTAACATCCTCGGCGTCATCTTCCTTGTTTGGCTTAGTGGTGGTGGCGGCAATTCTCGAGGAAGTGTTTGTCGCGGGTGGCACCGTGGGACTCGAGACTGTTGGTCTCGGTGCGACAAGAGCATTAGCGGCCGCGATACCACTACTTTCGCTCCTTATGAGAGTCTCTGTGAATTGTGTTGTAGATTTTGTAGTCACGGTTTCAATTTCGTTGGCCGAAGAAGGACTCGAGGATTTTAAATTCCTCAATTCTGTCGTCTTCTCCTGCTTTTGCTTCGATGACAAGTTCGCGGGAGAAATTGCATTCGTAACCTAGACGACAGAAATAGAAAAAGAAAGTTCAATAATCGAAGAAGATGCCATAAACTGTTTTTAAACTATTTAAATAAACTAAACTAAATACAATTCTTTCTCAATGAGGAAGAAAAGATGAACTTAAAAGAAGTCTAAGAAACTAAAATTAAATGAAAATAATTTATAATTAAAACTGTACCTTGATAAAATGTCTAGGTTTATCGATAATTGTCCTCAATGTAACTGGGGAATCTGAAGAGACGAATTTTTCAATTTCAATAAAAGTTGAATTCTGCAGTTTCTCCTCATCACTGGTTTCGTCATCGCCAGAAAAATGATTAAACGAAAATGTCGATTTTCCAAAATTTTTCTCCTCCTTTCTCTCATTTTTCTTTAAATTCTCATTATCGGTTTGATTTTCTTCTGAATTGTTGCTCACATGCTGCTCGGCAGATTCCGTTTCCAAATCGGTTAGAGCCCTCAAAAGTGCTCTCCGAAGAGTTTTATCCAATTTCACTGGTGGCGTTGTTCCCTGAGATATTGATGTTTCAGTCATTGAATCTTCAGTGGCTAAAACCACCGAGATAATTACGACAAAAAATATCACTGAGAGTCTCTGGAAAAAAAGGTGAGAATAATATTCATTAGCCTTTTTTTGTGTAAATTATTTTTTT
This sequence comes from Leptopilina myrica (nomen nudum), assembly GCA_032872475.1. Taxonomy (NCBI): domain Eukaryota; kingdom Metazoa; phylum Arthropoda; class Insecta; order Hymenoptera; family Figitidae; genus Leptopilina; species Leptopilina myrica (nomen nudum). The sequence continues at coordinate 10,128,601 of CM065465.1, forward strand.
CCTTTTCTTTTTTAAAGTCTTGAGATAGGCACTAAAAAGATATGTCAAGAAAGAAAATGTGAAAAAATCTAGTAAAAAAAGTGAAATATGAGTTATTAATAGGTGGTAATAAAAGGTGTATCAATGTATTGGTATAAGAGAGATTCCCCCGAGTGTCTGAGAAAAGATAAAAGATTATAATAGATTCTAAGTATATATAATAACATGCATAAATTAGCAACAAAACGACGTTCTCTTCCTGTCTCTTTAATAATAAGTATTTAGAGTCAACGACTTTTTAACACCACTTTACATGCTGTAAAATAAACCAATTTGTTTCCAATATCCACAAAACATGGAAAATCAAATTGTAATTTTATGAAATTCTCCAATTATATTTAAATTATTTTTATACAATTTCAATCAAATTTTGCAAAATAATTTTTAATAATAATTTTTAAGAATTTTATAAAATTCTTTTCAAAAATTCAATTATTTTGAAAATTTTTAATTAAATTCCTTATGAAATTTGAAGTATTTTCAATACAATTTTAATTGATTTTCTCGAAAAATTTAATTATTTTTAAAGAATTTTAATAAAATTCTTCGCAGAAATTCAATTACTATAAAAGAGGTTGATTCAATTTTTTATGAAAATTGAAATATTTTCAAAACAATTTCAATTGAATTTTTTCTCAAAAAATCAAATATATTGAAAAATTTTGATTAAATACTTTATTTAATTCTTCAAAAAAAATTCAATTTTTTCAAAAATTTAAATAAAACTTTTTACAAGATTTCAATTATTATTTTTAATTAATTTAATTATTTAATTCAGAAAACTGTTACCTATAACATTATTGTCAGAAATTCAATTATTTTCAATTGAAAATAATTTAGTTTAATTATTTTTTTGTATTCCTTGATTTTCGAAGCAATACATTAGCTTTTCATTAATTTTAAAATTAAAAATTGTTCATACCGTTAAAAAGAAAAGTTATTAAATATTATAAAAGAAGTAAACAAACTGCGAATAAATTATTGAAACACAACAAGTATTAATGTGGATTCAAGTTTCGAATTTTTTTTTTTTTTATTCATTCATTGTACTTATTCAATTCATTGAATTTGAAATTCAATAACAAAATTAATATAAAATTTAATTTAGAAGAAATTATCCAGTAATTAAATTTACGATCTTGGAAAATGTTAAATCAAATAACATTTGCATAATCGTGCAGGTTCGATATCAAAAGAAAAAAACGATTTGATCCTGAAGTCAAGATGATTATGTAATTATTTTATAATTTATATTATTCACAGTATATATATTTTAGAGATGAATGAGAAAATCACTTTTACTATCTTGACTTTTTGTTTCAAGATTCTTATAATAAAAGATAAAGATCAAATTCTTTTTTGTTTGAAGAGAAAAAAGGAAAGCATTTTGTAAAAATGTTACTATAAGAAGAAATAAATTTATAAGGCAATGGTCCATTCATTTGAGGATTCCGTTACGCTAAAATAAGAAGAGATTCATTGGCAAGTATATTATACATGCCTGCGGTGATTTTCTCCTACTAAAAGCACGACAAACATGAACAAACTATACGTGCCTCATTCCTCTTCTCGACAATTCATACGTATTATGAGCGGGAGTTTATGTACCTACGTTTTTACGTAAGCCCCATAAAGAATTTACGCAGAACATATCATCTTCCTCAACGGATTTGTAAAGGACCACTTTCTCACAATTTTATTTCGATTTTCATACATATTCTTTTTTTTTCAATTATCAATTTCCTCATCGAAAATTCGAGTTCACTTTCTTAGTCTACTATAACGCTTAAGAAATTTATTTTTTTTATTCAAATGCATTATTGATTTAATTCCTGTAAATTTTGTCTCAATTTTCCTGGTTTTCGATTAAATTTTCCCAGATTAGCAATAATATTTTATTATTGTGAAAGAATTTATTTATGCCGAGAGAGAGGAAATGAGTTTCAAATAGCAAAATTGTTTATTAAGTAAACATTGTGATTCTTTGATTGAATTTTGAAGGAAAATATGAATGAAAGATCCATTTGTAAAAGTATTCATATTTGAATACGTAATAGAAATGTAAAGGAATTACTGTGTCGTTATAACAATTGTTTGTGTGCATATAAATACGTGATTGGATGGCTGCGATTGAAAATGTTCCTTTCGACACGAAAGCGTTAGACAAATGTTTTCATTTTGTCTAACTAAACATTAAGCATTGTCTACTAATGAAATCGCTCGTTACTTCTTTCATTCTAAATATGGCAAAGAGCAATTTGTTATTCAAATTGGATATCTATATACTTTTCGCTTCTAAAACCCACTGTATCGCTTTCAATTATTTTCAACTCTCACCTCTCTCGCACTCTCTCAGTTCGTTATGATTAATGAACTACTAAACTGTTTCAAAACTAGGGCGCAATTAAATTGTAAGTCCATTTATTTCAACTAATTTTCATCCTGACAATTAAAAAATTTTCTCTTTTAATTCCATTCCTCTTAATTTAATTTCAAGTTAAGAAATCTAATTTGGAAGTATTTTGTTTAACTACTGATAAGTATATAATTAAAAAATTCTTGAATCAATGGAAATAAACTCAAGTCTATTGACTTGAAATTGACTAAAATGAAGATTCAGTTTTAAATATATGTGGAGAAAAATTATGGTTGAAAACCAAGTGTTACGAAGGATACTTCGAATGCGTGTTCACGCGGAAGTAAGTCTCACGGGAAAAAGACAGAAAAATCTACTGAATGAATTATGTGCAAAAAGAAACTCAATGATCTTTACTAGTCTTTGTACTTTGCCTAATTAATGCAAACTTTCGAGCTTTGTAACAAAAATAATTAATTATATTTAAATGAAACGTTAATTTTATTTATTGCCTCATCAAATTTTTCTTAAAAAAATTAATATATTTATTTAGGAAAACATTTATTTACATATTTTCAACTATCTTCTGAATTAGAAATCTATTCAAAAATTATGAAATTTAACAAGGAAATAAATCGTCCGTTTCCTTCTTTCAAAAAAAATCTAACTCTTCTTCAAATATTTTTTCTCTCTTTAAAACATTCCGTGCAATTTGTCACGTAACGGGTAATAATTGTTTAAAGTTAAAAAAGCGGTGTGACAATAATTTATACGTTCCTCGCGTATTTTATTCTCTTTAATTTCACATCATTGTGCGTCAATTAAACTTTTTCACATATATAAAATCAAGTTTTTTTAAATTCTAAACAATTATCATTCTACACTAATAATTCAAATCAAGAGAATAAAAATATTTGATCTATTAAACAAATTGCTTTCAATAAAAAGACAGGAAATAACAATAATTCGAAAGTGCCTTTAAATGTTTTAAACTATTTAAAAGAAAAAGAAAAATTAATAAAGTAATTTTAAAAGTGGAGAGAGAAAAAAATTCCTTTTTTATGACCCCGCCTTTTGTAGGTGAAGTGGTTCACACACGTTTCTACAAATCTTTCTTGTCTTACGTTGAACTTTCATCGCTCGCCAGAGAAATTAATCGTAAAACGATAGATTAAACGGATTCGCAATTTTAATGTCGTATTTGTATAATCGATGCGATGTAAATAAAACTTTTATTGAGGCACGCATTCAAAAGTCAAAGATTCATGTAAAACGTCAGTTCTCACGGGGAATCTCGCGCGACTTGTTAAGAATACATGACATATTAATTAGATTAAGATGCAAATTTAATTCGATATTCTTGTAAATAATTTTTAATTAATTTCTTTCTGCGAGAAAAAAAATATTATCAAGTTTTAATTTTTTTGATTAAAAACTTTAAATAATAGTTTGTAAATTAAGCTTCAATGAATAAATAATAAATTAATGTATTAAAAATTATTGAAATCTTGCAAAGAAATTTATCAAAAAGTTTGAAAATGAATGAATGGAGTTTATTTAATAATTATAGATGAAAATTTAAAAAGTAATTGAATTTTATGAAAAATTTCTTTAAACTTTTTAAAATAATCGTGTTTGATAATTTATTAAGATTAAAAGTATTCTTGAATTTAAAAAATTTTTAGAAAATAATTAAAATTTTTTTAAATTATCTAATTCACTCGAGAAATTTTATTAAAATTATTGCTAAAAAATTAATTTTTTTAAAAACAATTTCATTACAGTTTTTGTAAATAATTGAGTTCTTTTGAAGGATTTTGTAAGTTTTCTAAAAATAATGTAGTTTTTGTAAATAAAATTTTAGTATGACATTTTGAAAATAATTGAATTATAAAAAGAATTTTTACATTACAAAATTTAAAAAAATGGAGTTCTTTTTATTTAAATTCTTTTAAGAAATTTAATAAAATTATATTAAAAATGTAAAATGTAAAAAATGTATGAATCCTCCAAGTCAAATATTAAAATAATAAAAAAACACAATTTAACGTTTTAACTGCCCTGCTGTCCTTATCAGAACAGTAAAGTAATTAGAAATTTGCGCGATCAACACGATCGGCATAAGTTGACTGTATTAAAAATGATTTTAATTCTTGCGAAGAATTTTAATAAAACCTTTGAAAATAATAAACAATAATAATTAATTAGGTACTAAATAAGTGAATGTTTTAAATTTTAAATCCTAAATTATTTAGAAATTGATGTTTATATTTGTAAATAAAGAATTTTGTGATTGGCATAATAATAAAAAAAATACAACCAATAATTAAAATTTTTAAACAAAATTGATTTTTTATTCCTTCCGAAATATGTAAATTAGGTTTCATTGAAGAGTACATAAATAATTTTACTCCTGTTTAAAATATGAAGACTGCAATTACCGTAAACAAATTTTCGACACGCGGGCAATGAAGATAATTACATAAAAGCATTTTTATTTCAAAATAAAATATATATGAATTTAATTTATTGTTATGTGAAATTTTCACTTTCTGCAATACTTAACTTTTTCCATAAATTGGACTGTCAAATAAATAAATTTTTATTATTTGGATCGCTTCTCTTCGAAGATTCTTTTTTAAAAATTCGGTTGCCGACCTTCGTTTTTAAAAAAAATTATTTTTTTTTAGTAATTTATTTATTAATTTATTTTTTTACTCTTTAATGGAAAATAGAAACAAAGTTATTCGAGTTATAAATACTACTCAATGCTTGGAAGTATCTTTTTCTTCAAATTGTATATTGTATTGTTAAAATTAAAAAATAAAATTGTAGAAAAAAATTTATAAACAAAAATCACGATTGTTGCAAGGAGAAATTTATCATGTGCCACTTATGGATGCCTAACGAGCAAAGGTTATAAACGAGTAAGAAGCATTTCAAGTCTTGAAAGGCTTGATTCGTAATAATGGAACAAGATCACGAAGTAACTAGACAAAATTGAGCAAAATGATAAAATCACTATAATTACTTTCCAACAAATTGATCTTCAGACACACCTAATTGCATCTCGTATGGTATATCCTATGTAAAATAGCCGAGTAAAGTGTAAATTACACGCTTATGGAATAAATTGTTTGTATGATACAAATAAAGTTTAATCTAGCGATAAATTATTCCTCGCACAATTATTCATTCAATAAATTACTTGTCAATCAGTAGTGGTTTTTGCATTCATTTTTTAAAACGAATTAACTAAAAATTTTCCAAAATGTAATTTTTAATTTAGAATTTTCAATTTCAAATTTTAGACTTAAAATATTTAATTTTAAATTTTTTATTGAAAATTTCCAAGTTCAAATTACTTTTCGACAATTTTTATTTTTTAAATAAATTAAGAAAGTTATAAATGTCAATTAAAAATGAAAATTTTCAAAAGATGAAATTATTTTCCGCTGAAAGTTTAATTTGAGAGAAGAAATTTTCTGATAGGAAAATCCGATAGAAGAAACGATGTAATTAACACATTTAACAATGTGGATAATTGTAAAATGGACATTGTCAACACTTCTTAAAGGATGAAGTTTCCTCTTGAAATACATATAAACGACAAGTGGTTTGTTATAGTCATTGCCTCACATCCGACAGAAGCGTCTTGATTAGCATGACAGAATGTTCTTCCCACGCGAGCAAGACCACAGGAGGAACATTCAAGTAAGGGAATAAACTATCCAAGTAAATTCACCAAAGGAGAAAATCCACAGCTCTGACATTTACAAAGAAAGCCACTGGCACGCTCACAGCCGCACCCTTGGCGCCCGCTTACACTTACGTGTAAACAAAACATCACTTTTTCTTTACCGGAAAATCTCTCACCGCAAAAAAAGGAGAACTGACTCTTAATTTTTTTTCGCTCTATCTCCATACTCTTTTTGACAAAAACAAGGAAGTCGATTCTATTCCATTTTTCAACACACATGCCGCGACACCAGAAAACTGCAGACATAAAAATACGAATTAATAATTCATCAATAAGAAGCTACTAATTAAATTCTACATATAAATCTAAACTCAAACTTGACAACAACAAAAAATTATTATTAATCAATAATTTTTAATCATTTTCAAATTTCGATTATTCGGAAATTCTTCAATTAAATATAACGTTAGACATTAAAAATTTCCAATAATTTAAAATAAAATTCAATTACACTTTTTTCAAAAAAATTAATTTTACAAAATTGTAACTTACAGGTATGAAATTTCAAATTTTGAAAAATTTTAATTTCAAACCTTTTCAAAATTCAATTACTTTCATAAATTCATTATATATTGCTTTTAATATTCAACTATGTAAAATCTTAACTAAAATTAATTTTTATTATAGAAAATTCTACGAGAGTTAAATTATTTAAATACAAAAATAAATAATTTTTTGAATAATTAAATGTTTCTTTAAATTCAATTCACATAAAGAATTTTCTCTACAAATTTTTAAGTAATTGAATTCTTTCGAGTGATTATAATTACATTTTTCGACAAATTCATTTAAAATTATATTAAAAATAATAGAAATTTTGCTATCAGTTTTATTATTTATAAAAAAATTGAAATGTTTGCATAGAATTTTATTAAATTAGTAGTTAATTATTGTCAGAAAGAAAAAAAATTGAAAGTTCTCTATTGGAATTCGTGTTAATTTATTATATTTTGTGAGGCAAACAAAAAAGACACCAATATTCAGAATTTTTTGATGAATTATTGTAAAAATTGAATATTTTCCGTACTTTTAATAAAAAAATCGCTGACAATTTCTATACTTATCCTAAATTCCCTGACTCGTTGCAACCCAGAAAAAATAATATTCTTGAAATTCTCTCGAGAGAATGAAATATTGAAAACTACGATGAAAAAAGTGCGTAATTTGCAAAAAGACGAAAACTGCGCGAGAAAAGTGTGTCAAGTGAATGTGACAATATTATATTCTTGAAATGCAGACGATAAAACTTTTTAAAAGTGAAACCCAGACGGGAGGCAGTGATGAACCTGCTGGAATTTCTTCTTATATACATCACACCTGTGCCTTTTATATATATACACACATGTATCGGATTCACGAATGCCACTCCGGAAAATTAATGACACATTTCGAGTCTCCGCACTCAGACACTCATCTCACTGGTTGAGTACTGGACCAAAACTCATACAATAAAATATCTTATATGTCTCTACTCAACCAAGAAGATGATTTTAGAAAGTTTCGAAATACTCTCATCGCAGCCCCAGGCGTGTCCCAGGATATTCGTCAAAAAAAAGAAAGAAAAAAAATGTCCCCCGTGAAAGGAATTTAAAAAATTGATCCTTCTTTTTACCTTCTACGTTTGCTACTTTTGTAATGACCGTTAATTATTCACATTTTCCGCGACTGTCACTGTCTTTCACGATTTGTTTTGAATATTTATGGACCTACCAAGACTGTTGACATAGAGAGGACATTTACGATATTTTAAATTTGCATTTCATCGTCTTTTGCACGTCTATGACAAAACCGGAAATTTGCATTTTTAAATAGTCACACGCATGCATATGACATTTATAATTTTTTTCTTTCTTTTCATTTCTACGAAAAAGTGTTTTCGAAAATTATTATTATTTTCTTAATTGAGTAAAAGTATTTCGCAACATTAGCGTGCAGTGAAAATATTAATATTGGTGTTAATTAAAGCGAATAATATTGATTTAAATTAGAATATTTTTTCCATAGGACTTTCACCTTTTGTCCTGATTCTGAATCAGTGTACAATTAATTCTTTTTTGCTATTCCAATCGTGACAAATTTATTATAATTGGCCATTTTTTTAATGATTGCTAAACACTAATTAATATCGAATTATTATTGAAATTTAATTTTTTTTATTCGGTTTTGAAATTGATATTTCGATTTGATCTTTAAGATTGATAATGTTGAATTTATCGATCTTTGGCAATTAGTAATTAATTTATTAATTCTTTTGAGTAAATTTATTGTTAAATATTGTACAGAATGCTTTTATGTTTTATTTATTTTCGTTTCTTGTAAATTATTAACTTTTGCTTTGTAATACTGTCAAAACAATGTAGATATAATGATAGTTTTTTGCTTTCATTTTTACCGATTTATGCATTTTAAATGCCTACACAAGTACGATAATAAATAACAATGAAAATAAAGAAAAGGAGCAAAACTAACATTTTCAACATCTTGACAAGTTACAAAACTAAAATTACTGTATCTTGTTGAGAAGAGATATAAATTCTTCCTGTCGGTATGATCTTTTAACGAGTTCCTTAAAAATCAAAATTTTACGATTACTGTATTCAAACGTCGATATTTCATGTCTTGTTATTGCCTTTCAAACTATGTTATTTATATTTTTTATTATACACGTGGTACACAAAAGAAAATAATATTTACCATTTTTTTTGTCTGAAAAATCGTTTTAAATTCAACGACCCAAAAATTATCAATTCGCAATATTATTTCACTGATAAATTAATCCTAAAAACATTTATTTAGATCGCAAATAAATCTAATATATTTAATTCTAGTTGAAAAATGCATAAATTTTATATTTTTTCATATGACAATTTTCCATTTCAAAATTTACAAAATAAAATTATTTAAAAATGTTCATTTCAATTTTGGAATAATTTCTGATTGACAATTTTTTAATATTCAATTAGGTATTAACTAATTTACTAATAAAAAATTATTTATTTTAATACCAATAACATTTTTAGGAAGAATTTAATTATTAAAAAATTTAATACGAAAATTCTTAATATAAATTTTATTTTGAAACATTTTAAAGAACTTCTTTATAAGAAAAAAATATGTAGTTAAACAGGTACATTCAAAAAATTTAATTCTTTTCTTGAATAAAAAAATTCTTCGCCTAAATTCAAATATTTAAAAAAATTTTAATTAAATTTTCAAGAAAAAATTAAATTATTTTAAAAAATTTTATAAAATTTTTCTCTAAAATTCAAATATTATTAAATTTGTTATAAGAATTGAAATACTTTTAATAAAATTTTAATTAATTAAATTCTTATCAAGATTTCAATTATTTTTAGAATTTATAAAATAGTTATCATTAACTTAATTATTTTAAACAATTGTAAGAACATTCTTCGCAGAAATTTTGTAACGTTACAAGCCGTATCGTTTGTTTTATCAAGTTTTAATAATTCTTCCATATAAGAAATGTATTTAATTTTATTATTTTAATAAAATTCTTACAATAATTCACATATTATTAAATATATAAATTACATTTTTCTAAATTATTAGTTTATGAATTATTTTTAAACAAATTTAAAAAAATTCACTAAAAAATTACTCTCCGTGCACTTGGGAATTTTCTTTATACAAATAAAAAGATTTTCCAATCCATAGGGAATTTCTATTTCAAACAGCTTTTCTCATTAAAATACACATTTACTTTCCTATCAAAGCATCACTGAAATCATACATCCAATCAATCGCTGTCTTTCAATCTGAGCACTGCACGACAAAAAAAGAGAGAAGGAAGAAAGAAACAAGAAAGTGATAAGTGCAAAGAAATTATTTTCGAAGTATGAAAAAAATTTACACAACAGAAAATCATAGAAATCTTACCGAGTGATAAAATCATTATTTTATATTATAAGAATATTGCTACTATAAATACTTAACAATTATTTTAATCAATTTAATTATTATTTAATTTTAATATAAAGTAATTATTATTTAATTATTATTATCTAAAATTTTTAACTACAATTCTTATTTTAATCAATTAAAAATTGCTAATACCGACTGGTATTAGCGCTTGTCTCCGAGTGTAGGTCAAGTAATTTGATCGGGACTCTCAATTCAATATATATATATTACACAATAAAACTTTAAATAATTTAAAATAAAATACATCTTGATTTTTTAAAAATGAAATAATTTAAAGAATTAATCGAAAGTGAATTTATCATTTGGTTTACAAATATTAAGATTATGTTATTCATTGGTCAAGTGTCCCATTTACTTTACTATGGAAAAACTTCTCACTGAATAACATGACCTTAAATGAGAAAGAAGCTATTAATTTTCCGAATCAAATGTAATAAATAATTAAATCTTAAATAAATGTCTATAAGCTTCATATGTATCGACAGCACAGCTGCCCTAATATAAAAACCTGCTTAATCAGAAAAATATTTTCAAAATTAATTAATAATTTCAAAATTATCAAAGGACTCAGAAAAAATCGGTAGCATGGTGGGATACGAGCCCACGACAATTTAAAGAATTGTTAGTTATAGGTATAAAATATTTCAATTTTCAAAGATGATAATATGATATTTTTTCAAAATTCAATATTTTTTTTAATTAACGTTGTAATTCTTTTAATATTCAATTGCTATTTAAGTTATTAACTACACAAATCAATTATTTTAAATAATTAATACAGAATATATCCATGATGCCAATCATGTCTGGCAGTGGATACGCATCCACTAATTCTATCACATCCAAGATATCGATGATGTCTGGCAGCGAATAGGCAGCCACTAATCCCAACACGTCAAAGACATCGATGATATCTGGCAGCGAATACGCTGCCACTAATCCCAGCACATCAAAGACATAAATGATGTTCGGCAGTGGACAACAATTGACGGGGTTCATTAATATTATTAATGCAATTGATAGCGGTTTTGTAAATTATTATTATTGCACGCCATAAGGAAATTAACAAATATACCACTCAAAAACTTATTAAATTCTACGATTAATGATACGTAACTGAAAATTTTTAATAATTCGGTTAGTGACATATCATTATAAAGTCCGAGGATGTTCTTTTGACAAATGCATTGAATTAGATGATTTTGAACGGTTTTTGGCTGAAAATAATGCTTGGCCGTTTATAATGTATCTCATGAACCGATTAAGATTTTTTAAAACTTTTTTGGTCTTACATTAAAGATGAGACTTAAATGATCACATCTATGTAAGTTTAAAACTTTTTCTGTAATTTTTAAAAATTATGCAAAGTTAGGAAAAAATTTTTTGTCAAATTTATCGATTGCTGCAATTATGGTAAAAAAAATCATAGCAAAAAATATTTATACCAAAGAAATTAAATAAAAAATTATTAAACTTATTGTTTGTATTCTTACACTGAGAAAAATTGCGTTTAACCGAGTGGTAGAAACAGCTCGGTTAAAAAAAAGTATTTAAAAATAAATAAGATATGGTTAAAAGAAACTAAGTTCTACTGATTATCACAGCCGAGCTGAGACGGTTAAAACACATTTGTTAAAAATAACCCTCCGATGGATTGTCTTAACCAATCTCAAATGGGCATAATTAAAACAAACTTTCGTAGTTGTCGTTACCTATTTGTTTTTTGAATTCAAACTATTACTATATGATTAATATTTACCGAGCTTCATGAAAATAGGTTATATTCCAATATGAGAATAGGCAATTTATAAATATGATGAATTTGACTTATGTGATTTTAACCGAGTGAACACTGAGCAGGCGTGAGGCGTCATATCGTATTCATTTCGCTTTGAAGAGAGCCGTTAAATTCATGTCGTGTGGTTAGGTTTTGTTTTTTCTGATAGTTTTCTCGTTTTCGAACGTTTTCTGTGATGGCTGATGAAGACGCGAAAAACTTGCTGTCACAGTAGAACTTGTCTCAATACATAACAGTATTAGTTGATTACATAGATAGTCATTTTAATTCACAGAAAACCACCTTTGCATTAAAATACAATTTCGTAATCAAATAAATTTATTTTCAATAAAAAAGTATTTTTTATCAAGCAAATATTTTTTTATACTACACTGAGAAAAAAATGCTATTGAATCTATAACACACATATTCACATACGTTCAAAAGCAGATGTGATCAACTTAAGGCGAAATGTAGTTCATTTCATAGCATCGCTATTGAATCAAAGAAGTCATTTTTTGATTTAAAAGCAGTGCTATAAAATAAACTACATGTTACATCAAGTTAATGACATCTGCTTTTGAACGTATGTGAATATGTCTGCTATAGATTCAAAGGCATTTTTTTCTTAGTGTAGAAAATACTTTGCTTTTTTAACCGAAGACAATTAATACTCACAATTAAGTAAATAGGTTAAAAAGCTTTATTATAATCGAGTTTAGAAGTTAACATTAATTAATTCACTTGTTTTATTGTAACAGAACTAATTGACTGCAGTACCTAAGTTTATACTATTTCTGTAGCCTTTCTAGGTGACTACAGTAACCGAGTTACTTGGTTGACGCTTTTGGGTCATCAATCCTTGACTATTAGTTGCCATAAACGATTTAGTTGTTACCGTAACCGAGTAATCTTAACAAGTTTCAACCGAAACTTATAATCGTATTTGATCGGTTACTGCAAACAATTCACATTGCAAGTGCTATATTAGCAGCATCGCTCGGTTGTTTTTAACTAAAAATTGGTTATATTTAACCTTTTATTTTTCTCAGTGTAAGAAATTTTTACAAAAATTAATAACCTATAAAATTATATCATATAATTAAAATTAAATAATTAAAAAGAATATCAAAAGCGTCTAATCCTGCGCGCTGTGTCACTTTCTGCGGCCAAAAATACTAAAATGTAGTAGGTGTCAAAATATGCAAAAGAGAAGCAAAACTTGGGGGTCAAATCAGGGCCTGGTTATTTACCCTAAAGGCAGATAGAAGCAACTGCTTCTACGATCCTTATCGGTTAGAGAGGTACCACGCAAAACATATCTAAGCATTATTGTAACATTTAGAGAAATTAATAAAACCAATTAACAGTTTGCAACTAATCCAGATTATTTTTTTATGTCCTACAAACGCATTGATAATATTCGAGAACCACAGCCGTTGACAACCAGGCAGGCAGAAGTAAATAATTTAAAGCAATTGGAAGAAGTCGAATTTAAAGTACCAGTAGAACCCGAAATGAAAAGGGAAAAAAATGACGAAACAATCGAAATTTACTATTAAAATAGGGTTTAACGAAACCGAAATATAAAGGGAAAAAAATGACGAAACAATCGAAATTTACTATTAAAATAGAGTTAAACGAAACCTTTTGTCCTGATGAAGATACGCGAGACTTGATAACTGACAAAAAAATTATTATCGCGAATGTTCATTTTAATTACATACAATTTTTCTAAATTTTGATTTAATACATTCAACTGAAGACTATCTTCGTAATCTGTAGAGTGCAAAAGATCCACATTATTTAACTATAACATATTTGTTTTCAGAGAATTTATTAAATATATGGGAAAACCAATGGAGAAATTCGATTGCGTACATTTGACTTCACCAATTTAAGGGGTGGCTCAACAATTAAACATAAATGATTAAAAATGAAAAATTAAACGCGAAGCAAATAAGAAGAAACGGTCCCGATGGAATAAGAAGAAAACCGAAGAATTAAGATAATTGCTTCGTGAAAGGCATGCTGCGATATTGGAGACATGTCCGGAATAAAGAAAAGAAATGAATTTATATTTAAACAAGTGCAATATATTTTTACAAAGAAATTAGGATGGAAACAAATACAACACTGCGAAATCGTGGAACAAAAGGAAAAACTCGACACTGCAAGAGGAATTACCAAATACATCATCTTATCAACACAACGAAGAGAAAGGTGCAGAAAAAACGGAAATGAAAGAATATGAAAAATTATAAATCATTAAAAACCTCGTAGACGATCTTGTCCTTGAAAACAAATGTTAAAATGAAACATTTTCCATCAATTACAATTACATTTTACGAAAAAGAAAACTAAGAGTTTTAATTTTGTTCCAGTTATGAATAGTAGATTAAAATAAATAATTTTTGTAAACACTGCTTTGTTTGAATTGGAGAGAGAATTTAAAAAATAATAGGAAAAAATACATTGACAAAAATTTCGAACCTGTTAAAATAAAGGGTTATATCTTATTCAAACATTAAGAAAGAATCGCAACCGAAGAAGAAGACCATCGAAATAAAATGTCGCTTTTCAAAGTGAAACAATTCTCTTTCGGAAGATAAAAAAATTGAACAAGGAAATACAAGCTGTAATGGGCCTCACAAATCACAGGAAATTTGGCGACCCATGCGAAAGGAGCAGAACTGATCGTTAAGCCCAGGAGACCGGTCATTAATTGGCTGGCTAGATGTATTGTACGTTCTGGAGGAGTCTTCAGGGACGCTCAAGGATTATTCACACCGAAGATTATTTTTGTGTAAAAGGTCTCTGGAGAGGTTAAGGGCTCAGTCATTGTGAGAAACGCTCATTATATTAATTGTTTCATCTTTTACATTAATTGTACGTAGGTATCAAAGTTCGTTGTCATGCGTATAAGTGAATAAAAGTGTTTAACTTTTCTCATTTGCGAATAAATGAGGAGATGAAATTTTCGGGCACTATTATGACGGATAGAGTTGGTGTGTCTGAATTTTAATTTAAATAAACCTTAAAAACACGTAAAGTTTTTAATTCTAAAAAATGAAACTTTAAATGATGATGAAGAATTGAAAAATATCCAAATCTTAAAAGGACTTGATCCCGGATTAAAACTTTGTTTTGGAGGTATCGATCGGGAAGTAAACGGTGAGTTTGATATTAATTCCAATGATAGACATATAAAAATCAAATTTTCGTCATCTCGATGGCTTGCCGGTCAAAATAGAGAATTTTTTAACAATAAATCCATTTTGAAATAACTAAAAGTTGCTGGTATGAAATGGGATAAATACATGTCAGTTCATCAAAAGTAAACCAGACATTCCACCATGGTTAAAGGGACATATGCAAATATCCTTGCGTGCATTAGCTAAGCAGTTAATTGAAAAGCAGAGTAAATCGAAAAATTTATCAATTGTTTTCGTCAATGAGCATCGCACTATCATCACGTGCAGCAAGTGTAATGTTCGCATCAAGATAATCCGCAATCGTACAATTCATTGTTCAGCGTGCAAGACTTGATGGAATCGTGATGTTAATAAGGGTAGCAACATTTTACAGTTAGGATTAGTAAAAACTGGATTGATTAAAAAAGAATTTCTACTACATTGGGATACGTTTAATGCCCACTTATGATGGGAAGTTTGTGCCTTGGATTTTTATCCTAGGGCCATGCTTGAAAAGGTGTACATAGTATCGATAACGGATTCTACGTTTCGGTAACAATAAATTATAATGCGAAGATTACAGAATGTAATTGAAGGGCGACAACTCACGGAAACAAAGAGAAGGATGTAAAAGAGCCTCGTGCGATAAAGTCTAATCGTAAAGAGCGAACCTTTAATATGCGAAATTAATAGAAAATGTACGAAATGTCAATTTATTATAATTCAATATTTCTTAGTGTTAACTATTATTTTAAATAAACAACACCATTGTTTCATTTTCAATACATATAAAATTCGACTTTAAGTTCATTAACCTTTTCATTCGCATCCAGAATTAAATTGTGCTCCTCTATCAGTACCCAGGTATAATATTGAATGTGAAAAGAGACGATGCCTATATCAAGTGATCCATGACGAATATAATCGTACACAAGCATTTCGCGAAAGTGAATTGGTGTTTGTGCGTACGTTCGATTTCACGTTGATATTAAAGAGGAGCTACTGCATTTTCTAAACAACGAAGATCTGTTCTTCTTTTCTCCCAAGGAGTAATGACTCACCTATCGTAAAAGTTACCTGACGTTTACGAGACTGATGATCACGATTCTCTTTTGATATAAAATGGCAACGATCTCAAAATCAAAACCGATATAATTTCCCTCACAATTTCTCATGAGAGACTGTTTGCTAACTAATGATATTTCAAGCACAGAAAAGTTGTATTTTTGCAGTTGTATTTTAGAACTCACTTAGTGTAAATTCAATTCCATAGAAATTTTAACAAAAAATTAATTCATTGGAAATTTGGAATAATGTATTTTTGAAATAAATTAACAAAATTAAATTATTACAGTCACAAGATAAATAGATTAGAGAAAATGTTTCTGTTGCATAATGAAACGTTTAAAATATCAAGATTTGATCGATTACTTGTTGCATTTGAATGCAAAAGTAAATCTACTAAAGAACATGAAATTTCAATAAAAGCAAAGCAATGTTTGTTCGATGGCAATCAATCGAAAGAGGCAGCACAATAGACGGGAGAGTTAAAACTACACCATCGCTTTAAAACTCTTTAGAGAACGTTGTCTTCGCGACAAAATTCCTTTGTTATTTCCTTTATCCGTATATAGACCCATAAATAAATTATCCACTTTCGATAAACATGATAAATAATGCTTCGTAAAACAAAGATTCTTGGAAAGTATAAGTAAACAGCTATTTATAACTAAAAAGACTGATTAATGTTAATTAGCCGACTATTAGAATTCTTCATTGACAACAAATTTTCTTTAAAATAAATTTAAACTTCTATAATATATTTGAAAAAATAATACAAATTGTTAAAAATTACAAAGAAATTAAATAATTCTTAATAACTATATTCTTTAAAGTCTTCGTGTTTTAATGTTTGCTTTTCCTATCAATAACTTGTATTTAGCGCTTGCAATGTGTTAAAATTGATCCTATTAATTGGTGTTTACATTTAAATAATTAGCAACCAACAAGGAAGCTGACAATAGACAAAAAGAATTGATTCTCACGCGATACGAATTAGAGTGAGGAGTTGAGCTCTAATTACAGTGTCTTCAATCTTTTAACTTCCTGTTTACATTAATGTACGAATCAAATTATAATGCGCGAATTGTCTAGCGAATTATGATAATAATATCTCGAATAATATTTTAGCCTGAGTTATCGATTAGAGCGAATATTTATTACATAATTTATTATTGTAAATTATTATAATAAACTGTTATTAAAAATTATAATTATAAATTATTCTTATTTATTTTTTAAAAATTGTTTTTATAAATTTACCTATTATTAAGAGTAGAAACTAAAAATATTCAATTTTTAATTCCATAACGTTTTTGTAAAGAAACAGAAATTAATTTATATTTTTCATTGAATAATATCCCTTGAGTTAAAATTGTTTGATTTCAGAATACTTTCTGGTTTTAAATTATATAATATAAATTGTGAGTAAAAATTAAGAAAAATATTCAGAAAAAAGTGTCTTAAAAAGTTAAGAAGGGAAAAAATTTCGGAAGTGAGAAAAACCAAAAAAAAACTATTAAGGTATACAAAAAGAAATAGACAAAAAGGTTCCTAAAGAATCATTAATTAATAAATTACTGCATAAAATAAATTCCAAGAACTAACAAACGAAAATTGTTTTCATACTCATTACATCAAACGATGATTTAAATATTATCAAAATTTTTAATTTTAAAATGTCTCTTAAAGAATTTGATTATCTATGAAAACATTAAATTCTTACAAATAATGTTAATGTAAATTTTCGAAAATAATATAATCTTTAACAAGAGTTTTATGAAAAGTTTTTAAAATAATTTAATTGTTTTGAAGAATATCTTTAAATTATCTTTTTTAAATAAGGGAATTTTTTAATAAATAATAATTGTAATTAATAATAATTTTATTATTAAACTTCATTACAATTAACAATTGATAACAAATTAAATCCGTTTAAACAATTTTATTAAAGTTTTTATAAATAATTAAATTTTTTTGAAGAATTTTTTTCAATTTCTTGTAAATAATGTAGTTTTTTTAATATAATTTTAACTGAAAATTTTGATAATACCTAATTTACAGAGAATTTTATGAAAAACATTTAAAAATAAATGAATTTTTTAGAAAAATTTAAATTCGTGAAACTTTATTCAAAATGGTTTAAAAATAATTCAATCCTTTAAAGAATTTTACTATTTATAAGAATAATTACATTTTTTATGTTATAATTTATAAAAATAATTGAATCCTTTTTTAAAAATTTGATAATAATAAACAATAATAATCAATTATGTACTTAATATGTAGATTTTAAACATTTTTAACTTAAAATTACTGCAAAATTGATGTTATATTTGAAAATATATAAAATTGTGTTATTTTTAAAATTATAATAAATGGAATACTCCAAATATTTTTTTATTCTCATTAAATTAATATTTTAGTTAGATCAATACTAATAACAAAAGTATAAAAATAATAATATTAATAATAATAAAAAAAATAATTAAGCTCTTTTTCAGTTCTAATCTTATTTCGATAAATCGGAATTTTCCCATATAAAGTGAAAACAAAAACGAACTTCCCCATATATACTTCTCACTTTAATGACGATTGACATAATCTAGATGATCAATAGCCTCAATATTCATTTGAGGCAATAGCATTTGATTTTCGAGATAGTTAACGAGAGAAGATATACGTTCACGATCAAAATGACCTCACGATTGTGGATAGAATTTTATCGCCAAGACTTCTCTCGTGGGTATTTTACTTTTACAGCAGCTTCTAACTTTATAATACATCAAAACGATGTATGTATACATATATAAAGAGTCGCGAGGGCGTCTCAAAAAAGAAAAATACAAAAAAGAGGGTGTTTGGAAGGGGGACAGAAACTTGGGCTCAGCACTTTCACTCGATGAGTATGTCGAGGATGTGCAGTGCACGTTCGTGAACTTGCCTCTTAATACTACTACATATATATATATATTTAAGAAATCGCAAGAATTATAGACGACAACAACGTTTGCCAAGTGGGCAAAATTTCTCCCTTTTCATTTCCTTTAATTTACTATTATCCATTCTCAATGACAGTTAATTAATTAATATATTTCTTCTCACGAAAGACTCACTTGAAAAGCCCTTTAACCCTATGCAGGTTGTTTATTTTATTCCCTAAAGCTCATTAGTTCGAATTTCATAAGGACGAATTTCTATTTTCAATTTTTGTTGAGGAGAATTTTTTCGAAATGTGGATTTTTTAATTCGTATTTTAATGGAGTGGAGTTTTCTTCGACTGAATTTCTATTTCACTGTACTTTTTACTTTTGTCAAATTCTCCTATTAAACTGAATTTTTATTCAACAGAAGTTTCCAGTATTCGACGTTTTGTTTAGGTAATTTAATTTAATTATTCAGTAAATTTTATATTGAAAAAAGTTGTATTTAGTCTAATTTTCGTTAAACAGTTTTTCTTAAAACGATTTTAATTTGGTGTTTAAAAATCTACCAAAAAATGATTCCTACGATTTTGAAATTAGATAAAATAAAAATTTTATTCACTATCTTTATATTTATTGTCAAAATAAAATTCTTTCAAATAAAAATTCCGTTGACTGAATTCCAGAATAAGTAAAAAAAATTGTAAAAATTTCAGCCAAATAGAATTTTCAGTTTATGAAAATTTATTGAAATAAAAATCCGAGACGAACGCTTTTCCAGCACCTGAAAAAATTTTCAAATTATTATTATCAAGAAAAACTTTATGGAAACGAAAATAGCATACAATTTGAAAGTAAATTCTAAATCAAAACCAAAGCTAACTGTGAAAAATCATGATAGAAACGTGATGAGAATTGTATATTCAGAAGAAAAGCGATTGAAATGTGATAAACGATAAGGTGCGACAAAAGAAGATCCTTCAATAGGCTTTTGAACTTTTTCCGGTAGCATATATACCATATACACTTTCTTTCCCAGACGACATCTTGTTTTAACGATAATAATATAAATTCAAAAGAATTAATTAATCATGAATAATTGGCTTAAACTTTCAATAGAGGTGAAAAGTCTCCACTCTCATATGTCAAACCACAAAACATTTTTCCTTTTTCCCTTTTAAATTTCAATTTATAATTGCGGGAGAAAATTCTTATATATTGAAACTTGATATGTATACCATAACTGCAAAGATTTGATCTTACTAATTTACTTTTGATTGATTAAAACCTTAATTGAATGATAAAACTGTCGAGAATTTAATTCAGACAAAAAAAATTCTGTTTCGAAAGTTCGAAAGAAAGAAATCTTTTTTGCAAAAAGAATAAAATGCGAATACGATTCAATTAGATGACACGATACAATTGAAAATAAACGGTGAATAAATTAACAATTGAAAATAATTTCTCGAGGTCTAAATAATATCAGATTATCTTATTTATCTCGTACAATAGAAGAATAAAACAAATGAAAATCATTTTCAATTACTTTATATTTTATCAAAAGTAATAATGAAATGGATTATTTTCTATTGATATAGATAATATCATTGTTCCGTATTTGTGGGATTATTCTCTATTCTCAATTACATAATGCAAGTATACAACATAATTTAAAGTATTCTTTTGAGAACTCTAATAAGGATAATTTCCGCGAACGAATATTATAGTAATTTCGAATAGAAACCGCATGAGAAGATTCATCGTCAAGAAGCACTTTTCAAGATAAATAAATGAATGCATAACATTGTAGAGGGTTAACCAGAAAAATTATAAATATCATTTAACTCTTAATATGCAACCAAATTATGTTATTTTCAATCTAACTTCGTTTAAGAATTTTTAATTCAAAAAATACTGAGATAATGCTTAAAGCATCTGCTTTTAAATTACAGCCGTAATTGATTTTATCAACTTAACTGAAAATACAAAAAAATGCAATTATTAATGTAACTATAATAATAATTAATAATTATTAATACAAAAAGAAATAATTACTAGACAATCGAAATTTATCGAAAAAAAGTTCTTAAAGTTTCTTGAGGACCAATTATGAACCTATTAATTAATTATATTTGGTATTTATTACTTTCTTAATTTATGAATGATTTTTTAATCAGTAATTAGCGATCTAAAAGCTTCTCACGAGAGTTTAATTCCTCATTATAATGGGATAATTATTATGGATCTGATCTAAATTGTGAAAGTGTCACAAAACAAGTGTATTCCTATTATGTAAGGTCCTTTAATGTTAAATAATGGCATAAAGAATTAACACGACCTGAAGAAGATACTTAAATAAGACAAGAAGCGCAAACCATCTAATTAAAAACACATTCTCAATATGACTTGTCTTACATTCAACATAAATCCTTCCTGCAGGATATTTAAAGTGAAAGTAGTAAAGGTTTATATTGGAAATAATGTTTCAATGATGCAACTATAAACATAGACCTACAACAACTAAAGAACTTACGATCCCTTAAAAAACCGAATATCTTTATACATAAACATCTTATTTGAGTATTTTTCAATATATTCTTCAATGTATTTTTCAATGTATTTTTCAATGTGTTTTTCGATGTATTCTTCAATATATTCTTCAATGTAGTTTTCAATATATTCTGCAATGTACTCTTAAAATATATTCTTCAATATATTCTTCAAATATATTCCTCAATATATAAACACTTAGAACCAGCGATCATTTCCAAAGATAATATTCATAATTACAGGCGCGGGTGTTTTTTTCTTCTTCACGTGGAAATTAAGAACTGAAACCTCTCCCGACTATCAAGAAAATTTTCTTTCATAATCATTTCTCTGTTTCTCATTGTAATTAAATGACCGTTTCCTTTCTACTAAATCTGGCCTTAATGACCGTTTTAAAACAGAAAGGATATTTAAATTGTTTAAACGGGCCATTTGAAATAAAAAAAAATTATTTAAATATTTTTACAAAATATTCTATTAAAATGCTAATTTTGAAAAAATTTCTATTTGCATTTTTAAACAGTGTTTAACGTTTGAGAGAAAAAAATATTCCATAGACTTAAAAAATTATATAATTTTTTTATAATTAAAAAAACTAAAAATTAAAAAAAATTTTAATCGAGATATTCTGTCCTCATGTAAAGTTAAGGATTTTTGATTACAAATTGTTTTACATCTCAAATTATCATGTGAGTTTTATAGTATTTTAATGAAATTAATTCCCGCAAAATTTTAACAATAACAGGATTTTCACAGGACAGAGAAATAACACAAGAACACAAGACACAAGAAATTTCGAGTATCTACTCGATAAACTGTCGCAGAAACAAACAAGTTGTTCATTTCATGACCATTTAGCTTCCTCAATATATATTATTATATATAATTTTAAAAGTTAAATAATTATAATAGTTTATTAAATATAATTAATAAACCGGGTAAAGTACCCTGAATAAATATTAATTATTCAATTTTTTATTATAGAATAATTATTTTAAAGTGTTACGATAAAATGTCAAAAAATACAAAATTTTAATTTTTTGTGAAAAATTAAAATATTTATTAATTCTATAAATTTTGATGAAATATATACTTTATATACATGAATCGATTCGTTTTTATGTCAGGAATGCAATTTTGACAAGAATTATTAAAAATTTTAATATAGAAAAAAGTTATTTCAAAAAACCAAAAAATTAATTTTTTCAAAAATTAAAAAAATTTTGAAAAAAAAATTTTTTTAATATATTTTTGAAAATCCTTCTGTCTGATTCTTGGTATTCATGACCGTAATACACCTACAAAATCTTATCAAAATCCATCAAGATGTGCTAGAGAAAATTTGTCCACAAGAATCGGTGACATACACACACACACACACACACACACACACACACACACACACACACACACACATACATACACACATACATCCGGACATTTGTTCCTCTCGACGAATTATGTATACTACACTTGAAAATTTGTAAAAATAATTGATTTTAAAAAATTTGGAAATCGACATCACTATAAGGCTTCCTTTATGAGGAAGCAAAAAGAAACAGAATCAGATATAAATATTCTATTCAGATTTTCTTGGCACATTAATATTGAAAAATTTTCTCCAAGGAGGAAATTTAAACAAACGAGAATTGAAAAACATACAAAATCGAGATCTAATTATCCTCGAGTCGAAAGATAATTTGTGTTTTATATATATTGAATATAAAAAGAATTCCTGCTATGTAAAATGTACTACCGCCTTTTTTCCTTAATACTCGGAAGAGAAGAATCAGAGCACATTATATTCTCTGTAGCTAACCTGAGGCTATCATAAGAATCGATCCTGGCACATAATGTGCCGTATATGTTAATGATACTATTGATCTTTTACAGTTTCCGCGTTTGCCCCTGAGCTGTCGACGAATAGTGAAACTCGTGACCTAAAGAAACCTCTGATTGTCGTGATAATATGCGGAGCAAAAGGGTTCCACACAATCATGGCCAAACGAGAGTCAATAAGAAAATTCCTCAAATAAAAAATAGAAACACTCTTGTCTCTATAATATAACTGCGCTGCTCTAAATCATTTCGCGAAATACTCTGCAAAAAAAATTTCAATCAGATGAAAATTGAACATTCGATCGTTTAGGAGGAAAAAAAATTGTTTTTTCCTTTAATTTAAAACAGTAAATGCGAAATTTACTCTTTTAAGTTTGATGCAAATATTGATATTTCAACAAAGATGTGAAAATTTAAATAGTAGGAAAGACTGGGGCTAAATGTTATATTTTGCATAAATGATTTTATTTAGACAATAAATCCTCTAATGATAAACATTGAAATAGGATTTTTATGGGATTGAAATACGGATTTTTTAGAGTTAATAGGAAAACTTAATTTTTTAAGTAAATTGATAAATTTGCTCTTTTCGAATAAGTTAATACTAAATTTGATCTTTTGAAAATAATGTGAAATTTGCTCTGGAAGTAAAAACAAAATTTTGATCTTTCAATCACGAAAATAAAAAATTTGATCTTTCAAATTAAATTCACTGAAAAAATACTTGTCGGAGATAAATGTCGATTTGCTTAGAAAGAAATTTCATTTGTAGTAAAAGTTTATTAGTTGCTAAATAAAATTTTATACCAAATTTAAATTAAAAATAAATGAATTTTTGATAAATTAAATTCCAAATTTGATGCTAAATAAAAATTTCGTTAATCTCAAAATTTTTAGCTGACACAAATAAATTTATGATTTCGGAGATTAAACTTAAAAAAAATGCAAAAAAACAATGCTATACCTATTTTTCATTTACTATTTATTTATGAACTTTTTTTTATTAATCTATTAATTACTACTAAATAATTAAATAATGTTATACTATATAAACAACAATTACAATAATGACAAAATGAATAAATAATGAATGCATATTGCTTATCAAAAAAAAAATGTTATGGTACTTTTTACTGATATAAAAACGAATAAGTTACTGATATATTGAAAGTGATTAATATTGGGAAGAAATAGGAGAAAATAGTATAATAAATAATATTAATCAAAATATTTCAACAAGAAACTAGTAACAAAAGTAGATGTATGATAATAAAACGAGATATATGAAATAAAATTATGAGAATAAAATATGAAACAATATATAAAACATTATATAAACAAATTCAAAAGTAACTTCATATACATGAATTAATGAGTTTCCTTGGGAGTGTTCAAGTTTAAATACGAACATACTTACAATATGTTAAATGCAATTTTTTTCAACATATACACTTTAATATTGGGTGGACATTTAATGGCTTTGGTTAAAATTAATGTTCATATTTGTCATGTGAGCAAAGAAAAATAGCAATAAACACGATTTAGCTTGCGCAGTTGCCAACTTTCTCTTCATTGTCCTACAATATTGCTGGCAAAATGTCACGAGGGACGGATAAAAATGTCACCTGCTTACCAATATCGAACCGAGGTATTCTTTGAAGATCTATATCTACCAAGATCGTGTTGTCAAACTACAAAACTACGTGGAAAAATTTTCCCACTAACATTGAACAATGCAGATTCCAACAGATTTCATTGTATTCTTTCTTTTTCCTCTTTTAAACGAAAAAGTTCAACAGTTTACAAATTTATTTGTCTCATTTTGCGGACACATCCTTTTTTTCACACGAGCTTATTAACATAACTTTCCTCGGTGGGATGCAAATCAATTGATATGTCGATAGGTGGCATGGACAAAATTGTTCCCAAAATCGTCGAATTAAAAAATTTATTAAAATTTATTTTCGATTTTATTAAATATTATTATTAAATATCAATAATCATAATAAAGTTTAAAATAAATATTTTTATCAGTAAGAGGCTACGCCACCCTAAACGCATTTGAATTGTACGGTTTTTTAAGAATTTTTTTTTTGAAGAAAATATTTAAGACAAGACATTTTTTTTAATACATATTGTAAGCTATGTAAATACGAAATTCATTCATTCATTATTATGTGAATTAAAGGAAATTTTTATTTTCTAATATTAATTTCAATTTGTCATAATTTCAGATTCAAAAATTTAATTATTAACCCTACTAATTAATCATAATTATTTATTGTTTCCCAAACCATTAATAAAATTCTTAGAAGATATTCGATTATTTTTTAAAATTTGATAAAATTCTTCTCTAAAATTCAATAATTTTGAAAAAATAAGATTAATTTCTTAATGAGAATTTTAATATTCTTAATTTAATTTTAATTAACTTTCTGAAAAAATTCAATTTCCTAAAATTTTGTTAAAATTCTTAAAAAGGTTCCACTTATTTTTATAATTTATAAAACGTTGCGAAGAAATTTATTTCCTTATTTTAATGAGAATAAACAAAGTAGACCATTTTTTGGGAATTTCTGGGTATCAAACAAGGATTGAGAAAAAAATTCCCTGACTTTTTCAAATTTAATTTCTGCTTTCTTGGGACAAAAATTTATAAATTGACATATTTCATAATAAACTAATATCTAATGATAAAATTTTTTTATAAGAATTCACTTATTTTTAATATAATTTTTTATAAAATTCGTCCCAAGTTTTCAATTATTTTCATAATTATTATATTACTTCTGGGCAGTATTAAATTTTTTAAATCCATTGTAATAAAATTTCTCGAAAGAATAAAGTTTAAAAAAAGGAATATAATTTTTTTAAGAACCCAATTATTAAAAGAATTAGTGAACTATTTTTTGCAGAAATTCAAATATTTTCAATTAAAAAAAATTTGCTTTAATTAATTTTCGGTATTTTTTAAATCTTCAATTCAGTAATTTGAATTTGAATTAATTTTAAAATTCAAAGCATTTTCATAGAAAAATTTTTAAAAAAGTTAGGAAACAAAAGGACTGCGAACAGATTTTGAAATAATATAACAAGAAAACGTAAATAAACAAGAGAAAAAAATGTCTAATAAATGTTTTTTCTGCTTAAATCATTTATGATTTAGAAATATTAGAGATTTTAAAGTAGATTACAAACGATTACATATGTATAGTTGTTTTGAATGAATCATTTAGGAATTCTTAAAATGAAGGAGAGGAACGCTCGTGTAATTATTCAAGCTGAGATAGAGACAATGTGTATACAAGATTTGAGCTAATAATCATGTCACGGTCATTGTCATAAAAAGATATTACTATTCATATAAGCGTGTGTCTATGGAATCCAGAGAAAGAAAGTCGGCTATTAAATGTTTTGACCACAATATTTAAGAGAGAAAACTGTCAAAGACACTCACACACACACACTCAAACATTCACATCGAAATCTTTAAAAATTCCTTAATTAATAGATTTGCGAACACAAACGAATGTGAAATCACTGTCCATTTCAAAACCAGTCATTTATAAAAGTACTCTTCCTTTCTTTGGAGGAGAAAAAAAATTTGCGAAAATTACTGTAATCTATCCCATTTACTCTTTAATGGCACATTTAAAGAATATATATTATTATTTTTTAAATTATTACTTTAGTCATTCAAAAATATTTTTTTATTTACTTTAATGCTCATTTATAGTCAATAACTTTCGGTTTCAAATGAAACAAAAATTGAAATGATGTAAAAGATGACAATTTTTTTTCGTTATTAGCTTTCTAGTTTCGTGTCACATGTTAAACAATTTAAACAATAGGAAAATCAAATTTGATATTAACCAGGCAGAGAGATGTATTTTTCACAAAAAGAAAAGACAAGTACTTTTTAGGACAGGTAGATGATGGATTGATTTTTATTTGTCAATGCGCGTACCCTATGGTCAAGAATCCCGGGAGAATGTAAAATGAAGATTTACGACTTTATATGCCGGCGTCTTTTGAAAATTGTTTGTAATTACTTTCTCCATATAGGCGTTGTTACACTGAGGTCAAGGTGCTTAGGATGAGAAATTCTTCAGTGAACTTTCAATGCATATTTTACATTATAAGACTATGCAGTCTCAAATTAATTGACCAATTATTACTCCTTGAGAGTTCAATATTTACTTTCGATACAAGGAAATTTGAATATAAAAATTAAAAAGTAATTTATCATTTCCATTCTTTTTAGCATTAGATGATTAATTATTTAATTTTTCACGCCTAGTATTTACGAAATTAGTTTTTTGAATTATACAGTAGTCAACAAATTTACATATGGAAATTCGAGTATTAAATTTTAAGATTCAAGATTCACTTTTTAGTGAGAGTGAGAAAAGATCTAAGGAATTGATCCAATTTGAAAACAAAAAGAAATTCAAAGAATTAGATAAAATATCTGGAAGAATAAATATTACGATTCACATACGACTAATACTATATAATAAAATTGAAATTGATTGCATTCTGAATTGGATTATTCAATTAAGATTATTACGAATGCAATCAATTATTTTGAATTTGAAAAAGTTGTCACAAAAGATTGTGAAAGTTAACAATGACTTGAAGAGTATATCCTTTTTATCGAATGGCTCCTGAAGAAGTGGCGGATAATAAATAAGACATTCGCGAGCAAGAATATAAAACAATCAATCAGATGAGTTTGCGATTCAATGGGAGAATAATCCTTCTATCCAATTAACATAAAAATGATTCTCCTACGCGATTGTACAATCCTGTCAACAAAACAGTTGTCATTGATTAGTTTATACTATATACGAAAAAGATAGAGAAAGAAAGAGTAAGAGTTGTCAATTGATTACAATATATATATATACAATTAGATCTATTCGAGATATACGTTTAGGCCTTTGCTAGAAATCTCTTTTCGACGTCAGTATTGTCGATGTACGACGTTTATTGCCATTTCCACTCTCTACTTTATATGGTAACTTATATACACAAACCAAATGAAATAATCGTTTTTATTTTTTGTCTGTGTGTAAAAACTTGGAAACGGCACGATTTTCAGTGAAATTTTTCTTGGTGATTGATTATTTCTAGTGATATATACATTTGTAAAGTTCATAATCTTCAAACTATCTGTAATTTTATCTCAAAAGATTATATTTTCTTCCGCACAAGACAAAACAAAATATTCGGAAAACTTCTATTAAATGATTATTTATTTTCAAATAAAAATATTTTACAAAATTAATATAAAAAATTATAAACAAATTATTTTTGTTTCTTAATTTTTTAAATTTAATTAAATTTGTTAGAGAAATTCAATTATTTTTTTTATGAATGGTAAAATTCTTGGCAGGATTTCAATTATTTTCGAAATAATTTTAATAAAATCATTGAATAAAATAAAACTTTAATAGGTAAATATTTTTAAAAAAACTTTTCAATTTTATAAAATTTTTCGAATTATTAAATTATTTTAAATATAATTTTAATTGAAGCACATACTCAAAGAAGTTCAATTATTCTAAAAAATTCGATTATTTTCTAAAATTTTTAACTAAAATCCTTTCTCAAATCAATTATTATTATTATTACTATTCATTTTTAAGAAAGTACTTGGAGAATTAAATTATTCAAATTATTTAAATTTTCAATATGTAACCTTATGAAATTCCATTATTTATAAAAATTGTAAATGAAACACATAATACAATTATGTTTGGAATTTTCAAGAAAATTAATCGGTTAATATATATATATATATATATATATATATATATATATTTTTAATATTAACAAAAATGTTATCATAACTTTTATAATTTCGAATCTGAAATAATTTAATTCTTGCCCAAAATTTATTAAAAATTTTGAAATGAATTAAATTGCTTCTAAGAAAGTTATTAAATTTTTAAAAAATAATTGAATTCTTTTGTGAAATTTTATGAAAATTGTATTAAAAATAATTAAATTCCTCCGAAAAATTATTTTGTTTCCGAAAATAATTCAATTTTCTGAAAAACTTTTGACAATAATAATTTAATTCTTTCAAGAAATGTAATTAAATTAGGAATGAAAATATTTAAATACTAATAAACAAATTATAAAAAATTTTTTAAATAATTGAATGCTATTAAGAAATTTTTTGAAATTGTTAAATTTAATTTCATTTTTATTACTAACAGTAGTATTGAAAATAATTTAAGTCTTTTGAGAACTTTAATCACAATTTTGGAAAATAATTGAATTCTTCCAAAAATGTTTATAAATATTTCTAAATATAATGGAATTCTTTGAAGGAATTACATTTAAATTGCATTAAAAATAATTAACGAAAAATGTTATTAAAATGTATTAAAATAATTTAATTATTTCAAAGAATTTTATTAATATTTTTAAAAATAATTCTAAAATCATTCAAACATTGAAACTGTTATCCGAAAATTAATAATTTCAATAATAAATAATAAATAAAATTTAATATAAATATGAGAAAAATTCCCTTATATCAAAAAGGTGTTACTAATTCTTCTATGCATTTTTTTATTCAATAATAAATAAAATTTTAAGTAAATAATACAATAAAAATTGTCTTATTGCAAAAATGACGATATAGATGGATTTTTTAATATTCCTTTGATGAATGAACATCTTTTGAAACAAGAAATGGAACCTGAGTGTTAAAGGGTTATAGACGTAGGGGAAAAACATTGCAAATACCTCAAATAATCATAGAAAGTGAAAATGGAATATGCGTTAAAAAAGAGAAATTTCTAATTTGAATGTAACTTAATGATTTTTCACCCTAGGGTTTTTGGCGCAACTGACGAGAAATCACTGAGATTATAGCACTATGAAAAATGTGTATGCCTCTAATCAAAGTGCACATAAGGTTTGACTGATACTTTTCCATTTCCCCGCGGCACACCTACAGCATACTGACAAGTCGAGTCGATAGGAAACGTGAGAAATCGTAATTTCTTATTCAATCTACAATTTAATTTTCCAATTGCTCATGCAATTCACACAATAAAGAATTTCCCAGGATTATGATCTATTTTGCACTAATATTTATTACCTTAATAATAGATACATTCCCTCTAATACACACATTTCCTACCTGAAATAATAACACAGATGATTTATTATTAATTTTCCCTTTCTTTCGGAATAGACAAATCGAAAATTCAACTAATAAAAACAATCCAATTGAATTTATAAAGAATCAAAATGACAAATTGTGAAATAACTTCTTTTCAAATTATGAACATAAATTATGAATTCAAAATAATATTATTTTTAAAATCTCAAATTCTCAATTTGATAAATTCTATCTTTAAATTTCATATTTCACCACCACGTAATAAATTTTGCTAACATAAACTCGTGAGATAGGAAAAAATTTTTTTTTTTGCCATTTAAAGATTTTTACGACACTTTCCCTCAACATTTTGAATTTAGATAAGTAAAATGAAGAAAAAAGATTTATCAAATATTCCACGACAGAGAAAATATCAACAACAAAATAATGAAGTTGTATTTTCACTTTGACTTTAAGTGTGAAAAGTTATGGATATAAAATAAATTTTCTGAAATCTTAAAGGATCAATTAAGTGAGAATCTTTTTTTTCGAACGGGAAAGAGATGCGCCAGTACCGATAAAAATCGAGATGTATTTGAACATCATTCAGGGAGTGAAAACGGTTCTTATTACGCAGGAGACTGTAATTATTATTACTTCTTTTTTTCCTTAATTTATATACGTTTTTTCAGATACTTTTCTCTCTCGTCGAGCAAAATCCACATAAGATGACTGTCAAAGTTTACACACACGAGACATAAATTATATTTAAAAATAATTTCAACTATAGAAAATGAGATTTTAAAGTGGAAATTACAAATATT
Organism: Leptopilina myrica (nomen nudum); assembly: GCA_032872475.1. Taxonomy (NCBI): domain Eukaryota; kingdom Metazoa; phylum Arthropoda; class Insecta; order Hymenoptera; family Figitidae; genus Leptopilina; species Leptopilina myrica (nomen nudum). The sequence continues at coordinate 10,159,991 of CM065465.1, forward strand.
AGAAGGGAAATATAATTTTTTAAATTAAATTAATAATAAATTATTAATAAAAAATTAAATTGCCTAATAAAATGTAGATAAATTAATTAATAGAAATAAAAATGTATTTTTCGATTAAATATTATTTTTCAATGTTTAAAAGAAAAATTGTTCTTTACTTTAAAAAAACATTAGAACACCATGTTCAAGTATTAAAAAATTCTAATTGAAATATTCATTTGATGAAAAGATTTTTATAGTTTAAAAAATGATATTAAATTCAAAAACAACAAAAATAGTGAGTAAAATGTAAATTCAAGATAAATTTAAATGAGAGAGAATTTCGCCAATAATGATAATTTTTGTGAGAAAGAAGTGATTTAAAAAAAAAATGAAAATTCTAAGAAGATTTCGTGTAATAAAGAAGAAAGTAATTGTTTATTTGCATATTTTTCGTTTCACTTGGACCGGATTATCGATATACTTGGATACATGCGAAAGAAGAAAGTTGTTCGCAGTAAAAGTGCCTAAGGGCGTCTCTTGTCCTCTCCAAATTTGAATTTCATTATTTTTCACTATAACACGTGTGTGATGTCGATTGTATTTAAAATAGTAGAAGAAAAAATTAACATAAATCCGATTAGCATTTATTTCCAAATGACAATTGCGCATACAAAGATCAATATTAATAATGTAATCTCATTTCTTCCATAAAGAGAAAAATTTAGCAACATTTTTGTTGTGCTTTCTACAGGAAACAATTTTATATTCCGAATTAATAATTAAAATAGCACATAAAAACTTGTCAAACTAATTACATATATAATAATTAATAGAAATATATAATTAAAGAAATATGATTTTGCAAAATTGTTCAATTAGCTACTCATTTCTTGTGATTACTAATTAGACCATGGTATTAGTCATTTATAATTTTATTTTTACAAATTACAGTACGCGAGATAAAATTTATTGAGAAATAAAAAAGGAAATTTATTTTATTGTACATTGTAATGTAATTAACATTCTATTAACCCAGTTTTGTTATTTGCAACTATAAAAAAAGATTCTTGCAAACTAAGAAGTTGAATTAACGAAATTAAAAAAAATATATTAATGCCAGAAAATATTGACATTGAAAAGCATAATGTTAATCAGACTATGATAATTTTCCCATCGCACTTGACCGCATCGAATCCAATTTATTCAAATAGGCAATTACTTTCATTTTATCTTGACAACTTTGCTTTATTTACAAAATCAACACAAGATAATCGACAACTCCATTTATGGTAGAAGCACTAATTTACTTAGAAATAGTAAACTATTCTGAAAAATTAAGTTTTTTAAAAACTTTTTTTTCTTTTTTTTAAATAAAGTCGTCAAAAAATTGAGGATATTCCACAAATTGGCATAATTTTGGGTTTTTTTCAGACGAAGAATTCTTCAATTTGACACAAATTTTATCAGAATATTATCCAAAAAATGTAAAAACAATCACGCACTAACACTTTAACACGTTTTTTAATTTATAATTACCACCACCTTAAGCGACCAAAAGTTATATTGTAAAAGAGGAGAAAATTCGGAAAAGAAAAACATTCTGTTTTGCTGATAGAGAAAACCTTATCTGTTATTTAAAAAATGATATTCTTCTCTTAATAATAATTTTTAAGGCAATATTAACATTTAAACTTCTAATTTTAACTGCAATTGATTCTATCAGTCACTAAATTAAATAAATTCTAATAAAATATATTTAAAAGTTATTTATTTTAATTACTCATAAAGAAATGAATTATTAAATTTTAGCAATGGAATTTATTGTTGAAATAAACATGAAAATTATTAATAAATAGTAATATAGATTGTTGTGGAAGAAAAAAATTGATGAGGTAAAGAAAAAGCTTTGGAAAAAGTTATTGTTTGGTGAAAGAATATCGAAAAGAAATCGAGAATAGAAAATACGGAAGAAGAAAGAGGGAAAGTAAAATTAAAGTACGAAAGCAATTATTTAAGTAAAAAAGATGATTTCTGTACTCACCAAGAGCATGATGCTGTCTGTGCTCTCTCCAAAGAGAATAACTGCTTTTACCAAAGAAGATGATCTGGTATGAGGCAGCAACAGAAAGCAAGAGGTGGGATCGTCCAAATAATGAAGGTGGTAAGGTAAATGGCATAATACTTCGTACTTTCGTTCATCAGAAGACATTCTGTTAATGGGACCAGAAGATAGCTGGAAGCAATCCGAATTCCGTCTCCCTTATCTTCTTCTTTCTTCCACAATAAAAAAAGAAATCATAAAAATCTATACAATAGATCCATTTTTTATAATTTATGTAAATCATATCTAATTTAATTAAAATGTAATTCTAAAATTTGCAATTTTTATCTTTAACTATTTCATATAATTGAGAAATTGGAAAGATTTATTAACCCTCCGTCACACACCTTACAAATAATTACACTATTATATATGGGTGGAGGGAAACGATAGAATCAACAAAAATTTAGTTTTAACGCAAACTTACAAATATGTAGTAAATTATTCCAAATCATAAAATTAATTTTCGGTCTCAAAAATAAAAATTAATTACACGAATACACATCTTCCAATTATATTTATAATCTAATTTTGTCAATAACCAACAATAAAACAAAAAATGTTTTAAAAACATTATTTTTTTTTTACTTCAAATTTCTTCAGTTTTTCGATTTTTTTTTAGCTTTTAAGCCTCATAATTCAAGATTAATTTTGTTTACAGTAAATATTTTTATATAGTAGAGGAGAAGACCGTCGAAAGGTATAGAAACTGATTTTATTTTCCCTTGAGCAAGACAAGTTATTTAAAAAATATTTAAACTAGGGAGGAAATCTTTTACTAGGTGCATGACGGAGGGTTGAAAGAAAAAAATATTTTTGCAAAAAAAATGACAAACTTTTATTTGCAATAAATTTGCTGTTTGTAAACAAAAACAAAAATTTGTCAATTGGGTTAAAAATATATTTTTCTATCATCGCAATAGAAAAGTAAAACAAAAATTTATAGCAATTAAGTATTAACTAAATACTGAACTATTAACTAAATTATTTATTAAATACGCAAAAATGTGCAAATATTGTCAAATTGTGTTAAAAATATATTTTTCTATAAATGTAATAAAAGAGTAAAACATTTAAAAAGTGTATAGTTATTATCAAATAAATATTGAACTATTAACTAAACTATTTATTAAGTATGAAAAATAGGCATTTAATAAAGTAAAATAAAACTATTTACCTGTCAAGGAATCTTCTTGCCTTATTAAAATAAATGTATTATATAACTGTGAAACAAAAAAAACTTGGACATCTTGATAAAACAGTTGTAAACGAAATAAAGAAGAAAAAAGTGTTAAAAATAAAAACGATTTTTTCGAAACATTACATATCTGCATCAATTATCCCATTTTTGGCTATAAAAGATAAAAAAATACAGATGAAACCATGAATCAATTAATAAATTGAATGTTACGTACCTTAAATAGCTTTTTACATTTTTCTTACAGAGGCAACTCTTTTTAATTATACATTTCCTTCTTCGCTTTCGATTTCACACCCTATTATTACACATTCTTTGAGTAAAAAAGACTGTGAGACAGTCAAACGATTTTTCACGGCTATGTCCGTATATTTAAATAAAAAAGTGTTGAGAAAAAAGAAATTTGAAAAAAAATTTCGGGCAATACGTACGCAATATAAAAGTAATTTTAATTAGTAAATAAACGGGTTTATTGATAGAATTAATAAATAGAAGAATTTACTAATGGGGCGTTCCATAGCTAGAAGAACTTTTGAATCACATATTTTGTTTATACTTAGTTAATTTGTTGTGTTTAGGGTGCTTATAAAGTACACTCAAGGATTTTGCAAAATTTTAATTATTTTTCAAGATATTGTTAATTAAACTTTTTGGTCACTTTTTTCAGGAATTTTTATCTTGTAAACTATTGGTCCTAGAAAATAATGTTTTTGATAAAAAGTGAAGAGAATGTATTGAAGTTTAATAATATTTTATAAAAAAAATTTTTTTAATTTTTCGACAAATTTGTTTAAACAATTATTTTTTAAAGTTGTTTTTTTTCATGAAGGGAATAACCAAATTTATTTAAAAAGTATTTTTATTAAAGCTTGGAATGTCCTTAAAGTTTACCGCAATTTGTAAAGATGTGTCTTTTGATATTATCGATAAATTAATTTTTGAATTTTTGATTGCTTGGCTCGGGCCATACGGCTTGTCTGACAGCGGTCGCAAGCAGTTCAAACTTCCTTCTATGAAAAATTCAAAAATTAATTTCTCGACATTATCAAAAAACACATCTTTACAAATTGCGGTAATTTTTAAAGACATTTCAAGCTTTAATAAAAATATTTTTTTTATTAAATTTGGTTAATCCCTTCATGAAAAAAAAACAACTTTAAAAATTAATTGTTTAAACAAATGTGTCGAAAAACTTAAAAAATTATTTTTTTATAAAATATTATTAAAATGCAGTACATTCTCTTTAATTTTTATCAAAAACATTTTTTCTAGGACCAATAGTTTACAAGATAAAAATTCCTGAATAAAAGTGACCAAAAAGTTTAATTAACAATATCTTGAAAAATAATTAAAATTTTGCAAAATCCTTGAGTGTACTTTATAAGCACCCTAAACAGAACAAATTAACCAAGTATAAACAAAATCTGTGATTCAAAAGTTCTTCTAGCTATTTTTTTTGTTTTTAATGAATGAAATAATAATACTTTTTTTTGCACATAATTAACTCTTATTTAAGCAACATTAAAAGCTTGATGTTATTTTTTATAAATGTGACATAAGTTTTAAATTTGATAATGTAAGGAATTTTTTTTCCACTGTCAGACAGTGTGAATTTACTTTGGCGGTTTTTACAGTAAATATTTCTTATTTTGAGGTTAGGAATGCGTATTATTAATTGTTTATAATTCCTTACACATAAAAACAATTAATTATAAATATATACAGCAAATACCTTTTGTATAATGACTCTAAAGAGTCAAGGGGATGAAACGTGAGTGAAAAATAAGAAATATAACCTTGATACTTGAGTTATTTCCAATTGTCTTTTTTTGCAATTCCTTCGCCCTTGTCACCCTCAATTTTTCATTTCCGCACCGAAGTGTTTACGTTAAAATCTGCCCCAGATGACCTACAAACAAAGAATTTTGTTAATATTACATTTTCTTGCAAGCACAAGAAAGTAATTAGCAATTTAATTACATTTCCGCTACTTTTCCGTTTAATCGTAAATAAAAGTTCGCAAACAAGCAGAAAAAACGTTTAGCAAAAGTGACCTTGTGGTCGTCGTAAACCGACGATGAAATAATAATTTTTTATGAAGTATTTGATAAAAGTAATCAGCTTTTTATGAATTATTGAAAGCAAATAATTTCACTGCACACCGGAATACAAAATCAGTAGAATAAATTTTATTTTATGGAATCATTTTTTAATTTAACATCTCAAATTTATAATTTACATTAACGGATTTTCCAGAAGAATCCGGACGGAAGTTGGCAAAAATCAAATGAGAAATTCCTTGATTCTCATTGGTCGCTGAATTTACACGTAAGTTACGTAATTAACGTAAATAGCACTGTGGTAGAAAAAGATCCGAACTTAAAAATAAACAAAATTATTTGATACTTATTATTAGTACATTATTTACTTGATTTTTAGTTACATTTTATGCACTTTTGAATTAATTTTGAAGAAATAATATTATTCGATTAAGATAAACTGAGATATTTTTGTATATTGGCGCACTTTTAGTTCCTGCTATTGATGCGCATGCGCAATATCCAAGTACAACATAACCTTACTTTAAAAACGTGTGGCAGTGGCACGTGAATTTATTTTGTATTTATTTAGGAATGTTTAATTCCTTTAATTCATTATTTAAGGATTATTATTGCTAAACATTTTTACTAAAATCGGTTTCTTCGATTTTTCAAGGTAAATATTGCAATTTATTTGTTATTTCCTAAATAATGTGCGTTTATTATTTGACGTTTAATATTAAAAAGCAGTTTGTACCGATAGAAGTTTTCAAATTGATTTGCAAATTAAAATTGTACAAATAAGAGATACGGTACCTACAAATTTAATGAATTTTGTATTTTCTTTGATAAAATTTAAAAGGGAAAAAAACTGAATTATATACTGTATTACACGTTTACGTTTTATAACCTAACTTGTTACTAATATTCGACTGATTTTCCTTTTATTTCGTTCTATAAATCTATAGATAAACAATAAATAATTAATTTTATTACAGATGACTCAGAAAGATTTTCCACGTGGTGGAAAGAAACCTTTAGTTGCACCCTCGACAAAATCTGTACGTATTGTGTTTCTTCTAAAATTTTCAACTTGACAAAGTGCTAATGAATTCAATTATTGCGATAATTTATTCATTCTTATTGATTTATTTTCTTCCTAGATTAACAGTTTTAAAAACATATTATTTGTTCGATTCTATTTATTTCCTTCTTAGTTTAACGATTTTAAAGATTTTTTCCTTTGATTTTATTTATTTTCTTTCTAGTGTAACGATTTTAGAAATATATGTTTTGTTTGATTTGATTTATTTGTATTTATACAATTTAGCCAGTTTATTTGCAACTAAAGCGAAATTACAATGAATTTTTAGATATTATTCGAGAAGAATAATCCGATAAAAGCGCGGAAGAATAAAACGAAAAAAAACGCAAAGAAGAGTAACGATGAGGAGACACTTATTGCAGCCACGGCACAATCGTTAACGTTTTCAAATATATGCGAGGGAATGGTGATATTAGGAAGAGTACACTTAGTCAGGGATTACGATTTAATTATATCCTTGCCAGGACGTTTAAGTGGACGTGTGAAAGTCACCGATATCAGCGAATCCTACACAAACTTATTGCAAAACGTAGTCAAATCCGAAGGCGATTCTCTATCAGAATTTAGGACCCTGACGGAATTATTCAGTCCAGGAGACAATGTGATCACTTACGTTAAAGCTCTCGGCGAAGAAAATTGGCGAATTTCTTTATCCTTAGAACCGAATTTAATCAATCAGAATCTAAGTTCCAATTCAATCACTAATAAATCGAAAATTATTTGCTCGATTAGCAGCGTTGAGGATCATGGCTATGTTCTCGAGACTGGAATTCCAAATTGTCGTGGATTTTTATCGAAATCGGAAATTGAGGATCGTCATAATTCTATATACTGTGAGTAAATTTATTAAGTATTAATAAAAAAAATATTTTTTAAGTAATTTGAATTAAGTCAGGCTTTACACTCATCTGCTAAAACCTACCGCTTACTAATTTATTACGTTTTGATACTATTTAATTACTTTGTTCTATTATTTTCATAAATAAAAAAATTTTTATTCGAATTTAATAATTTAATTAATTTGCTTTAATTGTAATTATTAAATTCTCATGAAAAATGAGAATGTCTTGTTTTTGTTAATTTTGTGATTTTTACTAATTAGTTAAATTTCAAAGGTCTTTAAATCGACATTTTTGAAAATTTTAATTGTTGTAAAACTGTAATAATAATTAAATTTTTATTTTGAAATAAAATTATTAAAGTTTTGCATTTTTTTAAAATCTCAACAATCAAAAAATTGAATTTTGGAAATAGTAGAATTTTTTATAATTTTTAGAAATTATGTTTTAAAAATTTCTTATTTAAAATTGAAAATTTCATTGATAATAATTTTTTTCAAATATTTTCAATTTTAAAATTAATGTATTAAAAATTATTGAATTACTGCAAATAAATTTATCAAACAATTTGATAATAATAGAATTTCTTCTAAAAATGTTATTAAATTCTCGTGAAGAATTTTATTCAAATTTTTAAAAATCCTAATTTAATTCTTTTGAAGAATTTCATTGAATTTTTTATTTACTATTTATAAAAATAATTGAATTGTTCCGAAGAATTTATTAAAATTTTAGAAAATAAATTAATTTTATGTTAATATTTTAAGATTAAAATTCTTTCGAGACATTCTAAGTATTAAAATATTTTTGAATATAATTAAATTTAAATTGTTTTAAAAATAATTGTATTTTTGTAAAGATTTTACTACTTAAAAAAATAATTGAATTGTTTAGAAGGATTTATTAAAATTTTAGAAAATTATTGAATTCTTTCATGAAATCTTATTAAAATTTTTAAAATATGAATAGTAATAATTAATTTTGTACTTAATAGGTGAATTTTTTAAATTTTGACTATTAAATTATTTTAAAAATTTATATTTGAAAATAAAAAATTTTGTAATTTGCATAACGACAAATTGAATAACACGTTCCGCGCGTAAAATTTGCTAGTTTATTTATAAAAATATTATTCCATTTTTGAATACGTAATTTAATTTAAAAATTATGTGAAAATTGAGTCTTTAAATTTAATTTTTCAATAATTACAGTTTTACATTTTTTTGTAATTGTATGTAATTAATTAATTTGTAATTCTAGTTCCAGGAAAACAAATATTGTGTGCCGTGAAGAATGCAAAAAGTTCCGATAATTCATCGATAATATCTCTGACAACGAAGGATAAATATTTACAAACAGTAATGGAAAATTTAAAATATATCGACAGTTTATTGCCTGGAATGCAAATGACTCTAAGCATAACAAAAATTCTTCGAAATGGACTACAAGTTTCCTATAACGGTGACAAAATTGGTTATATCAATCAAATCCACTTACCGAAAACTCTCTCCAACTATACTCCAGGTTTAGAGGTCGATGGAACATTATTGTATATTATTCCAACAGTGAAATTTGCATTTTTTACTCTATTGAAACAAATTCCCGAAAAGGCGCATATAAAGAAAGGCGAAATTGTTAATGGACGTGTTTCATATCAAGAATCAAGAGGAATTATTCTAAAGTTGGGAAAAGAACTCAAAGGCCTGATACCATATAAAAAAACCCATGTTCATTCGAATAAAATTAAAGAAACTTTTCTACCAGAATCTGATCATAAATGTCGAGTACTCACCTACGATCTTATGGATCGTATTTACATTTGTTCTACACAGAAAAATATTATGGAAGCAAGTCATTTTTCTATTGACAGTTTCATTCATGGCGAGAAAGTCGATGTCACTGTCGATGAAATAAATCGTGAAACTGGATTCGTTAAGGTTTCCAGTGATAGAATTGTAGGAACAATTCCTCCTTATCATTCCTCGGATAGTGAAAAGTTAAATTCAAAATTGAAAGTCGGCGATAAAGTGAAAGCCAGGGTTTTGAGTAACGTCAATAGAAAATTGACATTCACAATGAAACCTCTTTTAGTCGACAGTAATTTGCAAATTTTGGATGATATTCACCAAGCTGAGGTTGGATGTCAATATCATGGGACAGTGCGTCAAATTACTGAGAGGGGAATTTTGGTAAAATTCTTCGGCGAGTTGGCTGGATGGGTTCCTCTGTCTTTTCTCGAACCGCAACTAATTTCAAGAAAATGGAATCATTTTGTAGGCGAAGTGGTAACAGTGACAATTAAGAACGTCGATCTTGTGAATAATCGACTAACTTTGAAAATTGTTAAGGAATTTAAGAAAAAAATTTCCTTTAAAGTCGGCGAGAGTGTAAACGGTATAGTCGTCAATTCATCGACAGAGGGAATACAGATAAAAGTCACGAAAGACGATTCGGAAGTAATTGGATTTATACCTTCAGGACACATTGCACCATGTCCCGAACTGGGAAATCTACTCGCTTCGAAAGCAATTCCAGGGGATAAAATTTCTGCCCTTGTTTTTTCAACCGCTCCTGCATTACTTTTGAGTATATCCTTTGTTCCTCAAGCGGGCATTTCATTCAATAATTTAAAACAGAATTTCACTATTCTCTGCTCGGTGAAAAATGTCACAGATGATGTTTGCCGGGTAACATTACCAGTTGACAACTTTCTTGGCAACGCTGAAGTGAAAAAGAGTTTTATCGACAGTAGAATTCGGGAGAATCAAATCCTTTTGAGTAAAGTTCTGTCAATTGATAATGAGACGAAAAAAGTGACAGTATCGACACGTCTTCAGGATTTATGGACAGCACCAACGGAAACAATGTCAGCTATCGATACACTTGGTATTTATTTATTGAAGACGAAGGAATTATCCGAGAAGGATTATTTCAAAACACGTCCCATATCGTCCATAAAACTAGGACAAAAAGTCGATGGAACTGTCGAAACAATTACCGAGCATGGCTTAGTGTTGAAATTAAAGGACAATCTAAAGGCAACCGTTCGTAGGGAGCATTATCAAGGTGGGGTTAAAATCGGCGACAAGGTTAAAGGAGTCGTACTTTGGATAAATTTCATCTATGAACTATTGGAAGTTTCATTGCTACCGCATCTTGTCTCGTCGATCAGTGTAAATCAAACTCGATTTCAAAAATTACCACTCGAAACAAAATTGCGTGGTACGATTATTCTTATAACTAATTGGTTTCTTCTAATTCTTGTTAAAGGAGAACACAAAGGGGGATTTGTTGTCATGCCCACGAGACTACATTTGAATGATTTGAATCCAGATTTATCGACCTACAAGATCGGTCAAAAGGTACGATGCTTCGTCGTTCTGAACAGTTGTAATTCGTTGAATATCTGCTTACCGAAATCAGTCTTCGAAGCGAAAAAGTTCTCCATTAATAAGCATGTTTGCCAAAGGTTACTTCCGATCAAAGAAGATTCGAAACAGAAAGAACAGGAAAAGAAGCAAAAAGTTTCGAAAAAGAGAAAAATATCACTGTCTATCGATTCGAAGGAGAAAAACGAGGAGGAAAAGAAGATAAAACGAAAAATAGATGGATCGACGCTAGAGCAAGAGATTTCTAAGAAGAAACAAAAGAAGGCGGAAAAGCAGCAAGAAGTAAAGAAAGAAGAAGAAAACGAAGAAGAAGAAGAAGAACCCGTTTCGATGGAAGTTGAAGAAAATACCGAACTGACTCTCCCCGAATGTGGATTTTATTGGGACAAAATGCCAAGTTCGGCGAATCAAAAAGAAGAAACATCGAGTGAAAGTGAAAGCGATGGGGAAATTCAGGTGCAATCGAAGCAAAAGAAGAAGAAACTCACTGCCGCCGAGCGTAGAGAACAGGAACGAGAGAAAGAGAGGGAAATTCGTGAACGAGAAGAAGCATTGGCAGCCACTGATCATATGCCAAAATCTGTTGATCAATTTGATAGATTGGTGCTCGGTAGTCCTGATAGTTCTTTAATTTGGTTGCAGTACATGGCCTATCATTTGCAAGCAACTGAAGTTGATAAAGCACGAGCTGTTGCTAAACGTGCCGTGAAGACGATAAATTTCCGCGAAGAAGACGAGAGACTAAATGTATGGCAAGCTTGGCTGAATCTAGAGATTAAATTTGGAAATACAGAGTCATTGAATGATGTTCTTCATGAAGCTGTCCGCGTGAATGATGCGGCGAAAATTTATTCTCACATGCTCACTGCCTATTGTGAGGCCGGAAAGCAAATTGAAATGGAAAAAATCGTTAATATGATTGTGAAAAAATTTAAGGATCAACCGGAAATGTGGATCAAGTGCGGAGCTGTTCTACTCAAAGTTGGATTGAAAGATAAATCACGACACGTTATGCAGAGGGCTATTCAATCTCTACCTGCATCCGAACGTAAGTGTCTTTTTTTCAAAAAATTATAATAATTTTCTCTCATTTTCTCATTTTTTAATCAAAAATTTCTAGTATTTATGATCTTAAAGTTTTGAAAGCATTTATTTATTTTAACTTCAAATAATTTTACCGTAAAGTAATTTTCTAATTTCTTTTTGTAATTTTGCAGATGTGAATTTGATTGTAAGATTCGCCAATTTGGAGAGTAGTCACGGTGACAAGGAGAGATCGCAAACGCTTTTTGAACAAATTTTAAATTCTTATCCGAAAAGAATTGATGTCTGGTCGTGTTATGTGGATTCTTTAATTAAATCCGGAGATATTGAAATAGCGAGAAGAATTCTTGAGAGATCTGTCACGACACAAGTACTTCCACCTAAAAGAATGAAAGTTTTGTTTATAAAGTACATTAATTTTGAGGAACAGCATGGAAATGAAAAGAGTGTTCAAAAAGTTCGAGATATGGCCAATGAATATGTAAAAGAGCACAGTGGACAAGATGGATGAAAAAAGATTATTTTTTCTTATTCTTTGTACATATTTTTATGTAAACTCAACATATGTTATTACTATCTATGTTTACTTGAAGATTGAACTCGTTTTAGTGGAAAAAATAAAACGATTTTTTTAAAATCTTTTGGTACTTCTTTAATGAACATTTCCTGTGAATTTCAATTTTGAAATTACTTTTTGTTATTTATTGGTTTAGTTTTTATTCATGCATATTTTGGATTTTAAAAAATAAGGTTAGTTTATTATTAATCTAAATAATTAATAATAAATAACTTGTATAAAAAATAAACAATATTTTAATATGATTATGTCTTTCTGCTTTGAACGAGCAATAAATAAATAACAAAAAATAAAAAAGATGAAGAAAATCTATTTATTAATACAATAAATAATCATAAATAGATAATAATTTATAATAATAAATTAATTATGAAAAAAAATTACTTATACAAATAAGTAGTGCAGAGAGAGTGAAGTTAAATATTTAAAATCCGAAATAAAATCTCTTTTATGTTATTTAATTTAATAATAATAATAATAGTAATATTAATATAACAAATAAAATAGGCAATACAAATAAATACTTGTAATAAATTAATAATACTTTCCTATTCAAAAGAAATAAAATCAAAACAAATATTTTATAAGTATTGATTAAAACTAATTAATAAATGTTAATAAAATAAAATCATAAAAGATAAAATATTACATTTTTTGAATTTGGATACGCGCCTGCGGAGATGGCAACCGCATCAACACATGTGCATCAGCAATGGCCGGTGACAGTTACAAATCACAACAGTGCTAATCTTATAACCAAAACATTTTCTCCGTCTTTAATAGTGAAAATATTTGATTTATACTTGAATTTAATTATAATTTAAGATAGTTAATCAATTTAAGGGGGTAGTATATCAATTTATTGTAGTAAACATGGATCCTGCACTTATCAGAGAAAGAGAATTGTTTAAAAAGAAAGCGTTAACCACTCCAACGTAAGTATTCCAAAAATTCAAGATTTTATAGAAAACACTGTAATTATAACGAGAATAAATGTTTAGATTGTTATTAATTAATAGTACTAAGAATATTATTAGGGATTTTCAATTTTTATCGCCAGAAGAACATGTTTTTACTCTATATAACCTAAAAAGTAACATAACCTAAAAAAACAAAATATGCGTAATTTTTTTCCTTTTTTGGCAATATTTTACTTGATTTGTATATATATAAAATATATTTCACTTCATAATTAAATAATTAACATAACTCTACTACTTTTTTGAAATTTTAGTTTACCATAAATAATCATATTTGTTGAAATTTTATTATTTTATTGCATTGCTGCTTTTTTGCAAATAAAAAGTTTTTATCTCTTCAAATTTTAGTTAATAAATTTTTAACTGATTTTCCATTACTGTACGCTTTAAGATAATTAATTATTTTTAAACTTTCAGTATTGAAAAGAAGAAAAAAGAAACCGTGAAAGATCCACGTGATGAACTCAAAAAGAAACCGAAACCCTCGACGGTGTCATCTGCACCAAAGCTCAATGTGGTTAATTATAAATCGATGAGTGGCAGTTCGCAATATAAATTTGGAGTTTTAGCAAAAATTGTGAAACACATGAAAACGAGGCATCAAGAAGGCGATGATCATCCTCTATCTTTAGATGAAATTTTGGATGAAACGAATCAATTAGATGTTTCTCCAAAGGTTTGTCCACTGAATATTTTTTCTCTGTTTACTTTAATTTTTTGTTATGTTAATTAATTAATTTTATTAATTTTGTTGATTTCTTCCAATAAATAGGATTTATAAAATAAAAATCCCACAAACTTATAAATTACTTGTAATTACATCAAATTAAAAAATGAAGAAAAAACTTACCTGAAATTTTATATAAAATTTTACGTTTCAGGTCAAATTTTGGCTCCAGTCCGAAGCATTGCTTCAAAATCCAAAGATAGAAGTTACACATGATACTAAATTTCTCTTTAAAGCCATGTATAAAATTAAAGACAAAAAATCCCTTCTGAGATTGTTAAAACAACACGATTTGAAAGGCTACGGTGGAATTTATTTGGAAGATATTCAGGAAAGTTTACCTCACTGTGAAAAACATTTAAAGGTATTTATTTTATTTTATAATGTATTTTATTATTATTTTTCTCTTTCTTCTCCACCTAAAGTCAAAAAATTTGTTTTAATCCCCATGTTTATTTTATCATTCATGCAAATATATTCTGAACAATTTACTTTGTAATTAAATTTAAATTCGTCTTTAAACTCTCATTAGAGTCTGCAAAATGAAATAATAATCATAAATCGACCAGACAAGAAAAAAGTTATATTCTATAATGATAAAACGGCGCAAGTTTTATTTGATGAAATTTGGCTGAATCTTTGGCGTTCATCGGCAGTCGATGCAATGGATGATCAAAAAATAGAAGAAAATCTCGAGAAACAGGGAATTAAATCGATGCAGCATCATGGTGTTAAAAAACTCTTGCCAATGAAGAGAAAGAAACCAAATATGAAAAGGAAACAACTCAAAAAACCAAGAGACAACGAACATTTGGCTGACGTGCTGCAAAATTACGATGAAGCCAAATGAAATACATATATGAACCTTTTTATGGTCATAAATTTGTTCGTGTCGATATAGAAAACTGCGCCGAAACAGTTTTCTGACTCTTGTAAATATGTAGGAGAATAATTCTTCATTTTTTTTTGTATAAAAAAAAATTCCAAAGAGGAGTTTAATTTACGAAAATTCATGATTACATGGATGTGAAATAAGTAAGGATTGTGCGTTTATTGAAAATTGCCATTATCAAGGTGAGAATTTCTATATTAAATAAATCGCAAATTGAAAATTTCTCTTTACTGGTTTACTTAATAATAAATTAAGTAAACAAAAAATTAAGATTAAAAACTAAGATTAAAGGAGAAATTTCATAGGGCGAAAAAGTCGTTGCGACAAGGATAAACAACTAATAAGCGACGGTTGGCGACGGTCGCTATGAAGCTAGATTTATTCAGCTTTTAAGCGACATTATTTTGCAAATGTTTTTTCGCAGTTTTCCTTTAAGTGCAATTTCAGATTAGAAAAAACAAGTTTTAATTCGTCGCTGCGATTTTATCGCTCCATGAAAATCCACCTTAAAAGATTAAATGATTAAAAGATTTCAAAAAATTTAAATTAAAAATTGTTTATTCTAAACTTTATTTCAATATAGTTCTTAAAGTAAAATTATTCCTTATCCTATTTGTTGAATTATTTTTCATTTAATAATTTTTCAATAATCGGAACGTACGATATGAGTTTTATTTATCTTACAATATCTTTGGCACTCATGGTTACTTTTTTGACATCTAGTCATTAGAGAACATTGTTTTCTTAAAAAAATATGCAGATTTCATTTCCTTAAAATATTCTTTTGTTTTTGTTACTTTAGTTTTCGATAAAATTAAATCGAATTTTCATTTATCGATTGAAATTAATCTTTGGGCAATGAAGAATCACTTTTGCCTCTTGAATAGGTCTTTGTGGGTTTGCTTCCAAGCATTCTATCGAGTAAAGATTGTTTATTTCTTCTTCTTGCAGCCAAAACTTCGCGACATAATTCGTGAAATGATTCGGCAACTTGTGCAACCTGGAAAATAAATTCTTCTTTTAATTAAAGAAATTAAATTGATGGAAATAATTTTAGCTAATTTTTTTATTTTGGGATAAATATTTTCTGAAATGGAAATAGTACCTGTTCGGCTGCTGTTACTTCACTGAAACAACATTCAAAGTCCTTAGCTAAAATTTCCCCTTCTTCGGCACTCACTTGACGAAGATGAACCATGTCAGCTTTATTTCCAACCAATGCGAGGGGCATCGTAGCTTCCGGATCAGCCACAGCTAAAGCTTCTTTGGCTTTTCTCACAAAATTAAAAGAACCTCTGTCTGTTATTGAGTAAACTAATAGCAGTCCATCAGCCCATTGTAAAGTATCAATCGTGGGTAGTTCTTCCTCGCTCTGCTGAAATCATCGGAACATTGTTAATTTTTTTTTCTCTTCGAAATTTTGTAGAATATTTCTTTACCTTAGGACACGTATCCAATATTTCGAATAAAATTGGCTCTCCATCGACTAAAACTTCGTGTTTGTATCTGTTTTCTACAAAGAGAAAAATACATTATTTTCAACTGACTATTAATTATTAATCAATTCAATAGAATTTACTTCTAATTTATTAAATTACAAAATAAATTCTATAATAATTAAAATAATTGATGATGATTAATTAGATGTTGAAATTATTTAAAAGTGGATAATTTATTGAGAACCTGGGAATTAATTCACTGAATTGATAATTAATTATTAATTAATTATCCAATTTGAAGAATTTTTTCTCAGTTTGAAAAATAAGAGATGCGAATCGATCTCAAACGGTAAAATATAGTGTCAAATTTTCTCGTCGCGGATAAATATAGATTTAGAGACGAGACACGCGAAGGGGACTCGTGTTGAATGCTTCAGACAGTTGTTGGCAATTTTTCAAAAAAAAAAAGAAAAGAAATCCCTGTGTTGTGGTTTTGCTGCCATGGCCGAACATTTCTCGATTTAACAAAGATTCTAAAGTCACGTTCTTACTCACCCGACTGATGATCGTATTCCCCAATGTATCGCCTCGTCAAAAATCTCACGGTCAGGGCTGAAATTTCACAATTATTTTTGAAAAATCATTAAATTTAAATTAAAAGAGAAAAAATAAATATCTCAGTTCTGAACATTAGCTACTAGGGAAAATTCAATATGAAAAATACTGAATAAAATAAATCTATTAAATAAAATATTAGTTTTTAAGTTTTTATAATAATATTAACAATACAGAAAATCTTTTCTTTTCTATTTATTAAAATTGATCGAGCAAAGCTTCCAAGTATTAAAATAAAGAATACTGTCAATATAGTATTTTCAATAGGGAAATTCCACTTTAGAGAAATTGATACCAAATTTCAATAAACAATGTTGGAGAAAATGTTTTCTTCTCCAGGTTTTCTTGCGGAAATTGTTCTCGAAAATAATACTTCCTGACGCTTTTATCGGTTGACTTTTCAAAGTCATGTAAACATTTGTCAAAAATTGTCTAGGTGAATTCAAATGGTTTAGATTTATGAGCTTGCCACCTTTTATCAGATCTTCGGAAGCAAAAGTGAGATGTATTTGTGGGAATTTGATCGGGTGCCAAGTTTAATTCTCCTCGTGATTTTCGTTTACTATAATATACGGAATCGTATAATAGTCAATTTGTATAAAGATTCTAAACACTAAAGAGATCATTAGGTTCGCTCATTGAATCTCTATTCAAATTACACTTTGTCGTAATTTGATCAAATTTTGCATTTGTTCTTAACAAATTTTTGTCGCATAAAATATTTCTGCTACAAAGTATTTTTTAATTGAACATTTAATAATATTAAGAAAATATTTTATTAAAAAAATTTTGTAAGAGAATATTTTCGGTAGAAAATAGTTTTGATTCTAAATATTTTCGATATACAATTTTTTTGATATGATTTTCCATTTAAATTATATTCGATACAAAATATTTTCGGTACAAAGTATTTTCGATATAAAATATTTTGAAATTTAAATACTTTTGTTACTAAATATTTTTGATATAAAATATTTGTCTTACAAAATATTTTAGGTATAAAATATTATCGATACAAAATATTTTTCATTGAAATATCTTTTGGTATTAAATATTTTCGTTATAAAATTAAAAGTATTGTTGATACAACAAATATTTTCGATTTTAAAAACAGTAATTTGTGGCAATAATAAATTTGAAATGAATTGTTTTTAAAAGTGATTTTGTTACAGTTGTTTTCGCTGTTGAAGGAAGGGGAAAGTTTTGCAAACTCTATTAACTTCTCAATATATCTATCGTTTTTGGAACAATGGGGAGTGTGAAAACTCTTGAATGGAGAATCGAGTCATGAATTCGAAACGAGAGTTGCAGCCTAGTGACCTGCTTTGAGGTGCACCACACTATTTTTACTTCAAATCTACCAGTATAGTGTACCATAGAACCTTGTGCTGAAACTCCGTTATAGTTGACTATAATAATGTCGCCTACTCAGAGTCGAAAGTCGACTTCCGCTTTTTCTTCTCTTTCTCTCTGTTTACGATTTTATTGAAATTCCTTTTTCAATAAACAATCAACGACTTCCAATAATGTCTCAATGCAATTTTTAAATAAAGGGGAATAACTGAAGTCAACTAAAGAAGGGAACTAACAGAAAAAAGAGTTAAATTAATTTTTTCGACAATCTATTTTTAATTTTTAATTTTCCAAAATCTGTTAAATGGGGACATTTATTTTATATTTAGTTGTTTTTGATAAATAAATATATTTTTCGTGAAAAGAATATTTTTTCATGTTCTTGTCAGAAAAATATTTTTTATATTAAATGTAAGTATTTTTCAACCAAGAATAAAAATCAAAGAATTAGAAAAGTCGTAAAGAAAACATTGAAATACATTCAAAGATAATTTTTTCAACTAATTTCGGTATTAATTTTTTTTTTAAGACTTTTTCCGAAAAAGACAAAAATGGAAGTCGTTGATGAAACGTCAAAGTATTCCAGATGATGGAATGTTGCTAAAAATATTTCATATCTAGTTCACGAATAAGTGGAAGGCGATGTATAGGTATTTCGTTTGGCAGAAGTATGTTGTTTCTCTATAAAAGCTAGACATGCTTTTAACGATCTAGCGAAGCAGAAATTCCTTTTAATATATTCACACCAACGGAAATGATTATGCGCTCATAAAATATCTTGGAAATTGTTCAAGACTTATGCTAACAACATAAGTTCAAATTTAGCAAAATCAACACTATTAAAATTAATATTTTCCGCAAAGTTCCCCCTAAAAAAAAGAAAATTCCAAGTACAATAAAATGAATTCTGTACATAGAGAATAAATGATCTGATGAAAGAAATAAATTCTATTTCTGAAATTTGACAATATTTTTCTTCGATATTGTAAAACAAATTTTATGGGATCTAAAGAAATTATTTATATTTTTGTCTCATTCATAGTTGGCAAAGGTCTTTATTCGCTTTCTACTTCCGTTTCCCTTTTCTAAATGTGTTGAAAAAGTTTTCTTTTTGTTCTAAAGTTTTTTTTGAAAACAAAATCTTTTTTAGTTTTTTTTTAATTCCAATAGTGAAAACTGTTAAAAATAAAATTATAATTTTACTTTATAATAATAAAAAAGTAAATCAATTTAATTAATTTTTATATATACTTTAATTAAACGTTTAATTTGGAAGTTTATTTTTTCTTTAATTTTTAATTTTGGGAGTAAAAACTTTGATTCATAATTTTATTGAATTAAAATAAGTTTAATTACTTATGCGGGAAAAAATAAAAGTTTGTTTCTGATTATTAATGTGTAATTTCCCCTTAAAGAGAATTTGATTTGCTTAGAGGTATTATTTTCGGAAGCAAAATGAAGCTCTTACCACTTTTTCCGACTCCTGGGGCTCCAATTACAGCCACTTTGACCTCGCATAACGAACTCTTCTTCCTTCGAATGCCCCTAATCGCATTGGACGTCATGTTACAGGCATTTGTGTCGGCTGAAAATTTTAATTCTTCTCAAAATTCTCCTTTCTTTTGAAAGTACATGTTCATCATTAAATTTCTATACACATTCTAAATACTAAATACTATTAATAATTAATTAATATTTAATAATCAATCATTAATATTTTAAACCATCGAAAATTTAATTATTGTCAAGTAGCAATTAAGTTATAATTATTAAATATTAGAAAATAATTATTAATTTTTTTGCTCCATTTTAGTATAATTAATGAAAGTAATTCTCGACAAATAGAAAATATTTTTTGTTTTATAGTATAAAATCATTTGATAATAAAATAATGAAATAGTAATGAGAAAGGACGAAACAGAAAAATTTGATTGCAATTTTCCGGAATTTACTAAATAAATAAGTCTCTTTTTGGAGTTTTCTTTTTTCATCATAAAATTGAAAGGAGACATTGACCTCGAAGGAATGTCTAAAAAGGCTTCTAAAACTCAGTGAATCCGAAGGGAAAATTCAAATCAATGTAAAAGAATGAGAGAGAATGTTTGTGTGAGTGTTTGAGAAGGAGAGAAAATAGTGTGAAATGAAGAGTTCATTAATAGAACGGATTTGCACACGTGTTCTGAAGAATCTAAAGAATTTGTTTCGTGACCCAAACGCGTTCTTCTCTGTTGATCTTTGAAGTTTACCGATATTATATTTGTCAAGCGTTTTTCACGGTCAGCAATTTTTCAATTTTATTCGTTAATATTTATAGAGAAATTTTTTTTAATTTTTGGAAGATAATGGAAAAATGAAAAAACGATTATCTTTTTTTTAGTAAGACTACGTTTCGGAGATTTGATCAACGAATGAATTTGTTAATGATTTTTTTCGGTAATTTACAACTACTAACCTAAAAAAAATTAATCTTATTATAGAAAAAATTTTGTACGGAATTATATTGAAATTATTAAATTATTATTTTATTTATATAAATTTTACAGATTATTTTTTTTAATAAATTTTATTAATTACTAATTACTTTTCATAATAATTATCTTAATTAATTTATTTATTTACATAAGTAAGCAAGAGGAGAAAGTAGAGAAAAGTTATAATTGATTACTGTTCATTATAATTTTTATAATTAATAGTTTTCATGAAGTCGTTAAAAAATATAATGAATGAAATATTTAAAATCAAGCTGGTTTATTTAATATTCAATTAATAATTAGTGAATGATAATAAATAAAACATAATAATTGCAAAAAATTAAAAATAAATAAATGAGTAAATAAATTGAAAAACGTACGTACTTTTAAACAAATTAATATATTTAATTGCAAATTGTTGATTATAATGTAAATATATTATCAGATTTTTCATTATTAAAATACTCACCTCTAACATTAAATTAAAAAAAAAATATTTTTTTGCCTAAATGTTCGTTATTTAAGGGCACTTCAATTATGAGGCAGTCGACAAAAATATATTTGCCATTTTCTTTTTGTTTAAATTGACATCTAAATGAAAAAACCAAAATTTTTTCTTCACTTTATTTTCACTTCGTATTAATTATTTTTTATACTTTCTTCTTTTTGATAATTGATAATTTATTATCAAATAAACATTTCTTGATATAATTTATAAATTATTTTTATTTATCATTCTTTATTATATTTATTTATCTTTCTTTGTATTTTTAACTCCATTTATTACTTTTATTAATTTTCATTTATTATTTTTATTTATCTCCAGTTATCATTTTTTTATTATTTTCATTAATCATTGTTCAATATTTTTATCTTATTTATTAGCTATTTTTATTTATAATTTTTTTTATTTACAATTTAATTTTTTTATTAGAATTCACTTTCAATTATTTTTTAACACACGTGTATTTTGATAATCGCATTAGAGTAACATTTCGAGAACCGTTGTGGTTCTTGGCTCGTGAGCGACTGACTACACACAACATTGAAACCGTAAAGAATTATTTTTCAACTTCAACACATCAGAGATGATTTCTGATTTTAATTTATATGATCAATATTAATTTCTTAGATAATAAATTTTTTAATAAAATTTTAACGTTTGGATTGAGTCACAAAATTTTAAAATCAAATAAATCCTCCTTAGGATTATAAGGAAGCGTTCGGAATTATTTTTGTACCCAATATTTCTTATTTTCATAGCGTATTTTAAATAATATTTTAAAGTATTTTATTGCATATAGAATGAAAAATTATTTGAAAAAATTACATAAAATTAGTGAATTTTAACATTTTTCTAAAAGAGAACATTAATTGTTAATAGTCTCACTATTTATAAATAGTTATAATTCATCCATTGATTTTTTTAAGTGTTTAATTAACTAAATAGTAAATTCATTATGTAATAAGTTATTTTGTTAATTAGACAATTAATTATATAATAAATGAATTAGATAATATATTAATTCAATTAATTAATTCAATAATCAGTTCTATGAATTAATTAGTTAATTCCCTAATTAATTAATTAGTCAAACAATTAGTTAATTATTTAATCGATTAATTACTTTGTCCGTCTATTAGTTAATTACTTAAATAATAAAAAAATTACATAGTTTGCAAATATTTTTTTATATACTAAATTTATGAAATAAAAAAAGTAATTATTAAAATTATTATAATAAATGTTTAATAAATTGCATTTATAATTCATAATTTTTTTTCAAATATACTTATAACATAAGTTTCAGTCGGTATATAAAATTAGAGATAAAGTAATCATTCTATGTAGAAGATGGAGCCACAAAATAGAAGCCAAAGAAAAATATTATATTTTTAAATTCATACTTACTGACGACAAATTTTGTGTTTGCATTATATTAAATTAATATTATTAAATGTTTATTTACGTTTTTAGTTAAATAAAATTTTAATCGTGAATTGGTTAAAATGATTATTATAAATGATTTAATAAAGAAAAAATTAATAAACTTGTAATTAAAAAGTAAATAAATTAATTAATGAAAACATAAATAAATTACAAAATGACCAAGGAAGTAAATGAATAATAAATAATAGGTTGTAAATAAATTATTAATTAGTAATTAATTCCGATTAAGATATTTGCAATAACATTACGTTCTTTTCATTATCAAAACAGTTTTTTATTCATTTTCTTGTTGGGTTTTCTTTTATTCCGTATCGTATTCGATTTTTGAATTTGCATAGGAAACATTATCATTGGGACATTTTCCAAAAATCCAGGCAAAAGTACGAGAAAAGTTTATGCGATCTAATTTGGTAAAATTATTCAATGTTGAGATAACATTTTTTATACATTATTATTATTGTTATTATTATTTTATTATTTAAAAAATAACCAAATTTATAAAATTGTTTCCTAATAAATTTCTAAATATAAATGGAAATCTCACTTTTGAATATTGGAATCGTTTCGTAATTTTCCAAAATGTTTTCTTCATTATGTCTTCTTCTTCCCTTTTCCTTTTTTTTATTCTCATTATTCAATATTTCTTTTGATTTTGGAATTTTTATTTCTTCAATTTCGTTTATTTTTGCTTCTTCATCTCGTTGACACTTTAACAATAAAATAATAATTCAATAGTAATAGTAATAATCGATTTTCTATCATTTTTATTAAAAAAAAAGAAATTTGCCTTGCATTTACTTGTCTTAGATTATCAGTTTTTGATAAAATTTCCTTCTCAAAACTTGAAAATCTTGGATCGAATTTATTTATCAAATTGTTTGAATTTTGATCTAATTTTAAATTAATAGAATTTTCCATAGTATTGAAATTTGATAATTTCTCTCGATTTTTTTGAGAAATTTTATTTTGTCGCGTTGTCCTTAACAAAACAATGTCAGTCGTTTATTTAATTGTAATATAGTAAATACAATTTTAGTAAATATGATATAAAATGATAGAATTGTATTAATTAATATAATATTCATTTCAAAGAAAAAACCTGATTGGAGACGAAGTCCAATTAGCATCTGTTATTGATGACGATTTAGAAAATTTATCATTCATCAAAATTTGATTTCTATTTGCTATTTGATTTAAATTTGAAGATAAAATAAGTTGATTGAAACTATTTTCTTTTTTGGTCCTCTGGAAGTCCTTTTGATTTTTTTCTTTTTCCCCATATTTTATGGAGAGTTCTTTTGCGTTTTCTATTGCACTTGAATTTTTTTGACTAGATTCACATGTTTAAAAAATTAATACCTATCAGCTATTTATTTTATTTTTATATTCAATTTTTTTTAATGTCATTTATTCTAATTAATTTGGTAAAAATAATTTTTTTATTCACTTTTCTTCTTTATTCAACTGGAAGTCCTCAATAGTGGCGATTGAATTTAAAAAAGCGAATTCGTCAATATCGTGAAAATTTTCTGAGATTGAAATTTCAAGACCAGAATTTTTTTTATTAAAATCGTCATCTTTTAGACACAAGATTGTTTTTAATCCTTCGGCAAAATTATCAATTAAAAAGCAACATCCTCTTCTCGCATCTGAGATTTTTAGGTATTTATTAATTAATAAGGCTTAGTCGGTAAGCTAAGTTAAGTACTATAAATTAATTATTTCAATTAAATAATAATAATTAAATATTTTTATTAAAGTCTGCTCTTAAAAAACCCACAAAATCGGGAATCAGGAATATAGTATAGAATCACTCCAGATAAAATTGAGACAACTAAAAACAAACGTTTCAAGTAACTTATCCATCGTGAAATAAATCCTTCGGAATAATCTGTATCGTAATCTATAAATAAATGATTATTTTTTAAAAATGATTTTGATTCTTCTTTGATTGTATGATTAATAGAAAAAGAAGACAATGCGACTTACCCTCCGAATTACAAGAAACACACAGAAAATTTATTATAAAATTGAAGAGAACAAAAAATTTCATAACTTCTTTTTTGTAAGTGTTACATAAAAATATTAATTATCATTTTACAACATTGAAAAAAAAGTTTTTTTAAAAAAGTCAATGACAGTTTAGTTTTGATGGACATTCTAAATAATCTGAAGTTGTCTTTTTTGAAATTCCTTTTCTCTAAAAAAATAATTAATTTAAGATTTTAATTATTTAACTTATTAATTTATTAATTAGTTATTGTTGGAATAAACTATTTATGAATAAATTATTACATTACATTACTTGATGTAATTAATTTATTATTTTTATTAATTAAAACAATTTTATTGCAAAAAGTGTGAGAATAAATAACAACATTTTTAAGATACGCATCTTAAAATTTTTATTTTGCTGATACTTTACAATATAATACAAATAATGTGAATCATTGTATGATTCATTTTCAAATTTGTACACACGGTTAGCGGTGAAATAGTGCTAGGTGCACAAGCAAGGACTTGAACTACTAGCTAATTATAACAATAATCTCTCTTTCTTTCTTTCTTTCGCTTTCTCTCTTTCTCTTACTATCAAACAAAAAATTAAAACCACCAGGACAATAAGAATCTATCGAAAAAAGAATATTTTATTCAATTAATAGCAGAGAGAAAACTCTCAAATTATACATATTATTTTTTAAAAAGTGAACCACTGATTCATTCTGCCGTAAAAATAAAAAAGTCTACAATTTGTTTTTAGGTTAAACTTAGCTTGTGTTATCATGGGAAAAACAACCTTAAACCGAAGACATTTTTATTTAGCACGACAGCATTAAAGTTACTCTGTGTGATGCCACAACGAATGCTACAAATTAATTTTTGCAATTAAAAAGTAACATTTCTCCATAGAAATATTAATATTAATATAGTAATTAAGAATAACATAATATTTTAATAATAATAAAAATACTAACAAAAATAATGAAAATAATAAAAATACTAATAATAACAATAAGAATAATAAGGAAATAATTATCTTCTCAAAATATAAGATATAATACTGAAATTCTTTAGAAAAATTTTTACCGTTTACTTAAATATTTCTATAATATGCCATTATGACCAACATGACCATTTAGTCTAATTAATACTATACTAATAGATATAATTAATAATTATAATAAAACATCACAAATTATAACCAAAATTTCGAACCAGTTTCTTTTTTTTACGATTTTCTTTTGTAATTTACGATTCCAAGTCCACGCATTCACACACAAAATGAGAGATCCAATCGAATAAAAAAGAAAATAAAAATACAAATTTAAATAAAATTGCGAACTTTTGTTACGACTGTAATATTGTCGAAATCGTTCTCGTCGATATTTTTTTTTAACTGACCGAGTACAATAAAATATATTTTTAATCAATCACATTAAAAGACGTATATCCGTTTGTTTATTGTACAAACGGAATTTAGGTGCTTTTTGTTTCATTGTGCGTTAAACAATTATACAATAATACAACAGTACGGTACAGTATGGAAAAAAATTATCAATACTGTATTGTACAGTAAAAAAAAAATTACCGTTACTGTACTGTACAGTGAATAAAAATTATCGATACTGTACTGTACAGTAAAATAAAATTATAAAAAATAAAATAATACGTATTATTAATAATAATAATACAGTATTAACGATAAAACGTCCACCTGAGCAGATCTTTATTTCGGGGTGATTTAATATTATCTTAAATTCTATTATTTCTTTTAAGCTATTTATATATTATTTTTTTTATTTAACAATGTTTTTAAAATTTTTTTAATAACACTGGAACATTTAACTTGAATTTCTTTCATTCGTTTTATAACGATTTAGATATACATCTGAACGATTTAAATTTATTTTTTATATTTTGTATAATTTAAATAGTTTTATTAACGATCTGAATAAATTTTTTTATTTCTCTAATAATAATTCAGTAAAATGTTTTATATTCTCTATTATTGAATTTAACTATATTTTATTATTTGGTTCAATTTTATTTGTTCACTTCATCTATTTCGTTAAAATTTATCTATGCAGAATATTCTACTTTTTAAATTCACTTTCAATTTTTCTCTACATTCTATTTAATTTAAATTCTTTTTAAAATTGAAGAATTATCATTATTATTAATTTCAAACAAAAGATTCGAATTGCAATTTCTAAACTTACAGTATAATAACGGCGTAGAATTAAAAACAAAAATCAAACCCGAATCACAGATGATGCTGCACAGGCGACAAAAAAAATGACGACTTTATACACAGAGCGAGGAAAAGAATGATTGCGACAAAAAATGTGAAGATGAGATTCGTCAAATCCTGAACTTTAAGGGAGGAAATTAAAATATACAATAGTGGAATACTCGTACTCGAAGAAAATCTTTGATACAGATTTGCCAGAGATTATTATCCTCCAGGGAGAATCGATCGATTCATTTCTTTTTAGATTCTTTCGTTCTTCTTTAATCTATTCTGGATAAAGAATTCTTTTATTTCTAATTAAACCGACAGATTCGTCTTGGATGAAAATCTCCAGGGACTTTATCTTAGGAACAAATTAATGAACAATTGATAGACGATTAGTTGTACAATTCAATAAATAAAGCACTCGAATAATCCGAATTTGTTCAGGATGCGACAAAGAGAGAAAAAAAGTTTGTGCTGAGCGAAATAGGCGCGCTAAAAAGTGAGGCTAAAGATGATCCTCGTCCGAGTTTATTTTTAGGAGTTCATATTAAGCTGTGATTTTACGCAAAGGACGATTTCATTTTGTTGAGCGCATTCGTAAGGTGGGTCATTTCGAGATTTATTTGCGAGACAAGATTTTCCAGCCTGTCAACAGTGTCAAGGACCTCCACACGTTGTGTGTGGGGATTAAATCGTACCTCGAATGGTCGACTCATTGTACTGACCCAACGACGGAATTTCTCCTTGGCGTCTTCAAAACTTTCGGCAACATAGTAAACTGGTTGATAATCTTGATCTTGATATGGTTGAAGTGCAGTAATTGATGGATCGAAAGCTCTGTGTTCGCATTTATCGCTGAGCGAATGAAGAAGTTCACCATATGCTGATAGTAAACCGGCTCCATAGGCTTTCACTTCTTTGCCCTCCCGGCATAAGCCAAATTCCACTGTGAACCAATAGATTGTTGAGAGTTTTTCAATTTCTTCGTCTGATGCTCCTAGTGAGGCGAGACCAATTTCCTGTGAGAATTGAGCGAAACTTGGATCAGCCAGAAGGGGCATGTGTCCCAAAAGTTCGTGGATTGCGTCCCTGAAAAATTATAGTTGGTTAGTTTTGATATTAAGGCTGAAGAGAGCATTAAATGTTAGTATTGTTGAGTTAGAAGATAATTCGTTACAGGGAGACATTGTTTGTCTTAATGACGACTTTAGGAAACCCTTTAGAAGTCGCCTAACCGTTCAAACATTATCTTAAAGAGGTTTATTCCCTAAAGAAGTATTTTTAATGCTAGACGGCAATAAGATGCTTTTTGAACTGATATAGATGTTCACAAGATATCCTTTAGGATATGGAGGATATAAATCTTCTAGATTTAGGCTGTACTGTCTGCTCACTGGTCATGGTTTATTGAACTGCCTGCCATCAACACAAGTGTCACCTGAATCCATTCGGACTACTTATGGTACTTAAATACTTATGATCCATAATCATAATCCAGCTGTTAAAACTAATAATCTATTGGGACTACTTATGGTACTTAGACCATAATCAGAATCTTGATGTTAAAGCTAATAATCCAATAGGATTACCTATGCTACTTAAAGACTAATGATTCATAACCATAGTACAGACATTAAAGAAAATTTAGGAACAATAGACGTGATTATTTAGTGCATGTGCATACTGAATAGCATATATGTCAGATGTCTTTCGTTTTTGCACATTTGGTGTCTCCTTTAGCTAAAGCGTTGTTTCACTTTAGAGCAACAGTTGCCTAAAACTGCAGCAGAAACGTTGATCTATAGTAAAGCACAACTAGTCATGAAATCTATCAGTGAAGTTGGAGTAGATGGTTGCTATCGCTGTTCCTCGTTCTCGTAAGATTGTAGGATCTTAAAAAGGTGAGGCATGTCGAAGTATTTAGTGAAAACCTCGTTGAGTATGTGACTATGTGAGACAAACAATAAAATAGCAGCTCACCTATTATCTGAATGCCCAGCGTTTGCTAGGATTGGACACTTTAGCAACGGCTAAGCATTTATTGACCTTGAGCAAGTTGTTAATTTATCTATAGAAGAGATATTTTGGACTTCTGGTTGAGAATTATAGAACTCTATCTAAACGAGCGAACTCGAGATGGATACAATGGGTATTAACTTAAGTGCCTGCTAGAGAACATGTACTTAGGTTAATCTAGAGATGAACTCCGAATTGGGGTTGGCTAATTAGATTATATTAGAACTCCCAAAAGCAAAAAAGAAAGATCGAAGAAGAAGTTGCAAAGTCAAATCTTGCGACATCCAAAGAAATTTAAAAATAGGACCTTTGGGAATCGAAGAAAATAAAATAGCGGATACTATGTAAAGTTTATGAAACAACCTGTGAACACAAGTTCCTGGTTAATCTATTGTTTTGATAGAATTAGTATTGTTGTAAGTTGTAATAGTTTAATTGCTAGTCATAAATAATTGTCATCGTTAGGTCTCCATTAAATCCTAACAGTGAAAGTTACAAATAAAATTAAAAAAATTACGAAATCAAACTTTTCTACGTTAAAAATTGAAAAAACAAAAAAGAAATAAAACAAGTGTTAAACAGTCAATTGCGAACGAATGGGGGGAAAGTTTATTGAAGATTGATTAGTGTGTGATAAAATTATGCTTTTATCCTCTCTCATTTCTGTGAGATCGAGTTCATGGAGAGCAAGTTCTCAACTGCAAAAGTGAGTTATCAACGTCGTCGCGACGTTAAAAGCCAATTAGAGTTCCATTACAAGCTTAGAGAGGTGTAGTAATTTTATTATGATCGCCCTCTGTTCACTGGAACGAGTCATAATGCAATATCGATTGCCGTCACGTTTTTTGCGTGCGAGCCAATTCTTTTTCAATCATTAAAAAAATGGAATTGAATCTTTTTATTGGAAAAAAATTCGAAGCTTCATCAACTATAATAATAATAATATTAAAAATTAAATAATTAAAAATACTCACGGTTCTGGCGTATGATATGGACTGTTGATGTGTCGAATATATTGAGTACTCTGAAACACTCTGAAGGCCAAACTCGAAAGGAAATCACGTGCAGTCAATAAACCAGCAGCTGGTCGAAGGGTGAATCCAGTTTCCCTCTTCAGGAAGTCACTGACTTCCTGCAATTGTGGTATGCGTGCTGGTTCAAAAATCTTTTCATCTTGCAATTTCTTGAAGACTCTTTGATACTCCATGCAAGCGTGCTTTGGCACTAAATCAATTAATGTATTGAAAACACGATTCCAGGTATTATTCTCGGTTTCCGTGTAGGGAATGCTGGGAATTGGATCACCATATTTATAGGCAAAGGCAATTTCAGCAATTACTTTACGACGTGCTCGGTATTCCTTGTCAGCAAAACCAGGATGATTCATATCCAAATCGGGTTCGTATTTTGTCATCAAATGATTGCAATTGTCGAGTTCGGATGCGTGTCTTGGGAACCAGGGATCCTTGATGCTAACTGAATTATCAGCGAGGAGAGTAACTTCAGCAAGTGATGAACTCTGTCGAAGATTGCGAATCAATTGAAGAAGACTCTGTCTTGTCATATCCACTTTCACCAGGACGTCGAATTGGAGGCCTTCCTTTTTGGAGGGTCGTGACTCGACGTGCGTCACAGTGCCTTTGAAATTTTCAATTGTTTTCAAAATCCGTGACAGTGAACTTATTCCCTCGCGGAGGCGGAGGACGAGTGCTGCTCTTTGGATGTTCTGCTCGTTTTCCGGTGTCTCGGCAATTGTCTTTGCCAGGACCACTTCCTCCTCTGTGAGGCCAGCATCTTTTTGAAATAAAGTGAATGATTAGTTTTTGTGGAAGAAATTTTATTTTTAGGAGGAATTGGGTTGTATAAGGAATATTTGTAACTGGTACGGGACTAGTAATTTTGGGGTTGCAAAGGGTTTACCTAAGCATTAGTGGTTGCAACGGATGTGGTCACAACTTGGTAATACTTAATATACAATAATTTTCAATAAAGTGGGAAAATCATATACAAAGTTTGCTGTGAGATTCATTACATTTGTAATTAATTCTTATTGACCACTGATTGTTTAATAATTGTCAGATTATTGCCCAATTATTTCCTAATTATAACATCATTCTGGGTAAATGAAGTGGGTTCCTAATGTTTATTAGTCAATCAGTGCAGAAATTTATTTTCATCTCCTTTATCAAAACAATAAAAAATCCTCAATAATTATTTCTAATTGAAAAACGTATTTAGCGGAAAATTAGTTAAAATGCTGCAAAAGGAACTAAGTGCTACTTTATTTTCCCAATATTTCTCTCCTTTAAACGGTGGTGCAATTCTCAAGTAGAAAGTGTTAAAGTGCATTTCCTTTTGACAAAAGATAATAAAAGCGTTGAAAAGGCTAAAAGTTTCTGCTTTATTTCCCGACGACGTGAAATGGTTGAAAAGAGATGAGAGGGAAAAAAAGAGAGGCAGAAACGGAAAATAGGGGACGTTATAAATTTTCTCCTAAGTAACTTTTCAGATCTGGGAAAAAGCCTCTTGGGAAATAAATGGAATTATGAAAATAATAAAAGTAATACTCAGAATAAGAAGGGAGTTCTACGGGATATTAATTTATTCTTTAAAAAAAACTTACTTTCATCGTCTTCCGGTTTTCCCTCTCCATCCGAGGAAGAAACTTCGGCTTTAGCTTCTAAAATTTAACCAATACATTGAACAATTAAAACAATCATGCACATGCAAAAATAAGAAAATAAAATGGAAAATAAAAAAATATTTACGTACCACTTTCTTGAGCTGCACGACTGAGCGATTCTGATTGATCATCATCGCTCGATGAAATGTAAGTTTCATCTTCAATTTGAGTTTGATCCTGATCACATGCGGGGTCTAATTATCAAAAGAAAAGAAAACGATCATGCGAATAAAATCTAATAAAAATTAAAAGTTCAAATCACAAGCATTCAAATTCAAACTGCAAACATTAATGATTCAAACTACAAACATTTAAGATTCAAACTAAAATTTAAACTACCAACATTTAAGATTCACCGTTACAAACATTTAAAATTGAATCTTTAAGCACAAAATGAATACAATTCAAATTACAATCATTTAACATCCAAAATGCAAACATTTAAAATTGAAACTACAAACATCTAATGATAAGGAGTAGAAAAATAATTAACGGACAACAAGAAAAATAGAGAATAAACAATGAAAAATATAAAGTAGACAGTAAAATAGAAAAATTCTTCTAAAACGAGAAGATTAAATAGTTTGTAAATAAAATCGTACCATTAGCTCTCTGTCTGGCTTCCTCAAGTACACTTTGCTTAGTTTGTTTCACAACCAAAGTTTCAAATCGAGCATCATCGACTAAAGATCGTCGTCTAGCTGGATAACCATTCTGTAAACAAAATTAATTCACATTTTTAACTCCTGCTAATATTTTTAAATAAATTTTTTTCTTTATCCAAAAAAGTCCGAAAACTATTAAACCTTAAATGTTTGAAAACAGTGATGAATTATAATTTACCCAACGAACTAATTACATTACAAATCGAATGAAAAATTTTCTTTCTTTACATACGTAATTAATTGGTCACCGCGATAATTATCACAATTAGCACAATACATAATTATTCCCTGTAATTAATTTAATTGATTTTTGACTTTTTCCTCGAGAACAAAACCAAAAATGGTTCTTTGAGAATGAAACCAATTCTTTGAAAAATCTTTTAGTTTTACAGAAAAGATTATAATTATCCTTTTCTGTGAAACTAGAAGAATAAAATTTTTTTCGATCAATTAGAAGGTGATAATTCTTTGTTCTGCAAATGTCATTTCCCACGAAGAAGTTTAAATTGTCAGAGACAACAAAGCAGAACAAAGATTTCTGAACGAGTGATTTTTCCACACGTATGGAGTTTGAGTGTGGAGAAGGGGCGGAAATGAATTCCAAGCACGGAAATGACACCACTTTTAGCCGCAAAGGGCCATGTCAAAGGGTACTTTCAAAGCTTAGGGAAAATTGAAATATTTTATCCGTATAGAAAAAAAATTTTATTTCTTATTCTTAGGAAAAAAATATGTTTAGAAGTTTTTTCAAAAAGAATTTTTGTAATTTTATTTTTGTTTTTAAGTTTAAAAATTTACGTATTTGAAATTATTATTGTCAATCAGTGTTTTTGCTGTCGATTTTGATTTGACACGATTCAAATGATTAATGTGCGAATCGAGAAAAAGAAGTTGGCACGAATTAAAGTAGGTTTAGCAATTATTTAACCGTGATAAAAAGTGGGCCAAGTGCTCAATGCCACCTGGATAAATGAACGATGACTGTTCGAAAGTCTTACATAATAGTTATCCCAATAATGGTTCAAAATAGATAAACGATTCAACCCTCATTGGAAAGAAAATTAAACAACTAATTGTCAAAAAGAGTCTCATTGCAATTATACTCGTCATCAGATTTAATTTCTATTTCTAAGAATTTACTTAGAAATCATTTACTGTATCGATGACAAATCTTAATCTCTCTTAATCTTTTTTATTCTTTCCTCATTTTTCTTTCTTCTTTCTCGTTTTTTTTTCTTTCTTTCCACTTTTTTTAACTTCCCTTTCCCTTTTTCAATTTTTTCTTTTCTTTTTTTTCGGGTTTGACACAGGTCAGGAAATTAGGGAATTCAGGGAAAAGTCAGAGAAAGTAGAGTTGGGGAAATTAGAGAAAAGGCAGAGTTTTTTTTATTAAAAGTACGGGAACAAATTTAATTTTAAAATTAATAAAAAAATTCTGGATTCTGGTGTCTTTTTTTGTTTGACCATGCGTGCGGTTCAAGAACAATAATTGTTAAAAAATTCGTAAAAAAATAAAAAATGATCCTTTTTGGGGAGGAAGGAAGAATTTTTCCGGCTAATAATAATCATTCGCCGCACATGACAAGAAGGTGTAAAAAGAAGAGGGGAAAAAAATGGAATGAGGAAAAAAATGGGAAATTAATCCGCAATCTATAACTTGTGCAATGTTTGAATGTATTATGCATCGTTACGATATTGCATTGACACGATTAGTTTTACATGTATATATGTATATATACTATATAAAATGAATACCTTTAGAGGGGAACTTGGCAAAACACTTTTAAATACAGTAATTAACTAGGCATTAGCATAGCGGATCTGGCGGTTAGAAGCGCTGTTATAATATATATATATATATATATATACATAAGTATATAAAGGCAGGAAAATGTGTGCGCGAGGACCAATAGTCAAAGGCGGAGGCGAGCCTCCAAAGATATATCTATAACTGATATGAGTTGCTTGAGAATATTGCTTTTATAAATGTTTCAACTGTTCAAGGAAACAAGAAAACTAACACATTTTCCAACTTTACAATCACTTGCGCTCTCATATTTATAACATATTCATAATTATCATGCGAGAGTCACAAGGCCATAATGGTTTCTCAATACGATAGATAAATAGATATATCGGCACCTTATATATACATTTGCCAAGCGTCATACAAATCCAGTAGAGTCTTCGATGACATTTTGCAATTAATGCGAGATAAGTGTATTAATTAGTCTTTGCATTTTCTCTCTCTCTCTCTTCTATAATTTGAAACCTAGGGGAATTTCTGTAAAATTTTACTAGAAATTTTCTGTTGAATCTTTCTATAAAACTTCTAGTGTCAACATTTTGTAGAATTTCACCAGAATTCACTTCATCCAACTATATCTATGGATAACTTTCATGCCATATAAGCGGCGAGGATTTAAAGAAATGGACTCGAAATTCTAAAAAAGAAATTTCTATTTAATAAAATAATCTTTATAGTATATTATTACTTAATACCTATACACAAAAATTAATTTACTGAAGGAAACAAAAGTTTTTGAATCAGAGGAAATATTAATTTAGTATACAGAAATTATTTGGCCAAATACAGTTTTTTTGATATTTGACAAATTTTACAAGATCAAAAGTGAGTAACAAATAAAAGAAATTAATAATTCATAAATTTTTATATAAATGAAATATTATTGAATAATTAAAGTAAATAATGGTTATAATAATGATTATGATAATTATAATTATTAATTAAAATAAACATTTCAATATATGTAACGCGATCTGAAGAAAGGAACCTTAGTAGCAGCACTTTAAGGTTATGTTAGTGTTACTTTTTTGTTGATTAAAAGTTTCTTTTTCATTTTTGCAAATTAAAATCAGTATTTATTAAAAATTGCAGTTATAACGGAAACTCAAACATTAATGATTTTCATTAACAATGGATCATTTTTTGTATTTTCATTTAAAAAATTGCAAACATAACCTATAACTTTTTGCTTGTAAGGTCCATTTCTTTAGATCGCGACACATATACTTAAATGTTATTATTAAAATCATCAAATAATGTCAGTAGACAAGTACAATGAAAAAAAATTTAATTGATTCAAATAACCAATTAATGACTATTATCAATTAAATATTTAATTCAATGAAATAATATTTATTGGAGTCAATTAAATGGTATTTGAATCAATAACTTCAGTATTTGAAGCAAATACCATTTAATTGACTAATAAATATTGTTTGATTCAATTAAATATTTAACTGTTAATAGTCAATTAATCGGTTATTTGAATCAATTAAATTTTTTTTCAGTGTAGTAATTTATTATTGTCATATTATTTTTTCCTACAAAGTAATGAAAATGAAACTTAAAAATAAATTATTTTGAGCCTAAGCTAAAAAGAAAGGCAGAAGAAAACATAAAAAAGTATAAAATATATAATTTTATACAAGATAATAGGAATTAAACTTAAAAATAAAAAACTCGATTTTACCGAAAAATTTCGAGCAAATTAATTTCGAGAAAAATTAGCCTATAAACAAAAAGAAAAAACAAGAAAAACAAAAAGAAATAAATAAAAAAAATTCTACAAGGCAATGAGATTATTAGAGTATAAAAATACAGGGTCGAAAAACAAATGAAATTGCGTGTGTTAAACGTGGTAAAATTACTACCGGGACGTGTGGAATGAAGAGAAAAAAAATGTTTGAATATGGAAATATCGATCGATATTTATTGTGAGACAAAGAAAAAATAGCTATTATTTTTTTTAATTCTATTATGGAATAGCAAATTTAATTGATCGAGACCTTTAGAATCAATATATATAGATAAACGTTTGATTTTAATTTCAATTATTAATTAACAGTTAGGGACAATTTCCCCCCTCCCCCACAGAATTATTATAACCAATTCAGTTATAATGCAGTGTGTATATATCTGTATATATTGTGAGAAGTGGAGGGATCAGTGGAAAAAGCTTTACGCGTCAGACGCAAGTAGTAGAAGTCTATCTGACGTATGCCAATTAATAACCGCCCATAATCATTTTTTAGTTCACTTCAGTTTTCAAATAAATCCAATCTAATCTACATCAAACGTTTCCTTTAGTTTGCAAATTTTTTTTTTATTTTTATTTTCCTATAATTTGAATTTTATTAATTTAATTTCGACATTTCCATTTAATTACACCTATTTCGTATATTGTGATTTTAATTACGTATTCAACTTTGTAATTTTAATTACAAATTTAATTTTGAAATAAATATTAGTAATTTAGTTCTTAACTTTAAATATTAATAAAATAATTTAACTTAATTTTTTTCTCCGTTAAATTATGTAAATCAAAAATTATAAAATTTGCTTCACTGTGTTAACATTTTTTTCAACACTCTTACATTTAAATTGTATGCCAAATTATATATAATAAAAAAATATGCTACATATTTTATTTAAAACAAATTTTTTCCTCCTTCAAATAGTAAAACGTGTTAAATATTTCTCAAGAACGTGAGCGCGGAATTTTTATTATTAATTACAAAATTTCAATGCAGAGAGGTTAAACTATTGTTTCTTTTTTAAGCATAAAAAAATTAACTATAAACTGGTCCATAAATTTATAGTTTCCAACTGTATTTCTAAAAGCTATTTACTGACCTTACAATAATTTTACAAGGACAGAATTGTATACATATATATACAACTATTTTTCCTGAATCGAAACAAAGTAAACTCGAGGCTATGGATTTCTTCACTATCATATTATATATTTTATATAATTATTGATACAAACTACGCAACATTTGAATTTTTAATAACAAAAAAAATTTTTTTTTTTGAAAATTATTGCTTTCAATTTTATGAATAGATTTATATTGCCACCAGTTTATTATTATTGATAATTTTTTAATAACAAAATATAGAAAGAAACGAATTTATATAGGAAGTAAAGTAGTAAAACAAATTAAGTTTAATAAATAAAGAATACAATGA
The DNA here is from genome assembly GCA_032872475.1 of Leptopilina myrica (nomen nudum). Lineage (NCBI taxonomy): Eukaryota > Metazoa > Arthropoda > Insecta > Hymenoptera > Figitidae > Leptopilina > Leptopilina myrica (nomen nudum). The sequence goes on from CM065465.1 coordinate 10,197,290, forward strand.
ATAATTATAGTAACTAGGCAAATATAATAAACAAATGTAAGAAATAAAAATTTTAAATAAATAACGAAATAAACAAATATAGTAAATAAAAAATACAATAAATAACAAAATGCATGAAATAAACGAATATAGCGAATAAATCAATATAGAATGAAAAATGAAATTATTAATAAATAGACAAAAAATAAATAAGTAAACAAAATTAATAAATTACTATTATTTTTGCACGAATAAATTATCATTTTTTTTGTATTGAAAAATACTGGTTATGGAATATTGTTTATTTATGAAATGCAACATTACAAATGAGTTTGTCATTCATTAGCGAGAGACTAGATATTATGCGATAATTATATGCGCGAGAGGTGAAGGCGCACAAAATGTGTAAATTGCGTTTGAAATAAAAAATAGACTCACATGCGATTAAATTATTCGACTGGGTTTTTGATTTATACAGACATTAAGACGAAATATAGTGAAAGTGATTCCGGAACGTCTTGAAAAAAAAGAAATAAATAAATAAAAGCGCAAAATAATAGTCACGCGACGAATATGTAACGATGGTCACATTCTCTTTGCATCGTTAAAATCACCACAACGTGAGAGATTTTCTTTTCAATAGCTTTACTTTTCTCTATTCTTGTTATTGTTATTATAATATTAATATAATTATTTCTATTTTTATTATTATTATTATTATTGATTTTTATTTTATTTATTTACTTTAAAGACAGGACAAAACATTATTATTATTATTATTATTATTTTATAGAAAAGATTCAAGGAATATTTTATTCTTACACTTATATATCACATGCAATCATTAAACTTCATTAAATTATTTATTTTTCCTATATGTCATTCGAATGTTAATTTCCCGTCGTGTGTAATTAGCATGCAATAAAAATTCATCTTATTATAAAAAAACTGTTATAAAATTAAAAATAGATTTTCATGGAATTTAATTACAATCAGGAAGTTAATAAGTTTCAAAAGAACAATTATCTAATGAAAAAAAATCTTATATAATATATCGTATTATGATTTCTTTATCAATAGAAAAAATCTGTTTTATTTTAAATAATTTTATTATTCTACGATTAAAAAATTACTTCCCATAAAAAATAAGAGAACTAGTAATATATAGGTGCTCGAGAAAATATTGTTCTTCAATTATTTTTCTATTAATATTCATTTTTCTGAATCAGAAAAAAATGAAAATTAAAAAATTTCCATTTTTGTGTAAAAAAAAATCGCAATTGAAAATAAAGACAAATTTTTTGTGAGAGAAGAAATGATATTTTACTTTTAAAAAATTGTGATAATTTTACTACAAGGTTAAAAGAAATGTTATGTAACTAATGTGTGCGATAATCGAAAGCATTACACTTTCACGTAAGAAATTTGTTATTTTTTTTTCTTTGAATCTATTTGATCCTCATTATAGTAGTGATATTTACAACGAATTGCAGACATTTATAGTGTCATTATGAAATATTATGTGAAAATGATAGAATGAAATTTTTTTTATTATAGAAAAAGGAAGAGTGAAAGAAAGAAAAGGATATGAAATGAATAAAAGTAGTTTCTGACGTAATAAATAAGTAGTCTTGCGGAGAATAAAAAAACGTGATTAAAGTCACGTAGTTATATTTATATACAAATATATGAAATTTTTTTATTTATTGAGGAAAATATTGTGTAGACAAAAATTTATATGTAGTTGTGAAAAAAATTAACGGAAAATCCGTTCATATATGATGAAAAATAGCGGTAAACGAGTTGGCGAGTTTAAGGCACGACAAGAACTGTTGAGATTCACGTCAGAGATACAATCTCTAAAAGCGGAAATTTCGAGCTTCTTACGCTTGAATTCTTAATTAGTGTTCTATTTTTAAAATCAAAACGTAACTATGTTTACGAATTATTTAAAAATAAACGTTTTTTTAAATTTTATTTTTAAAAAATGTTTAATTTACTACTAAATAAATAAATAAATAAAAATAATATATAAGTATAATAATGAAAAATAGAGAAAAAACAGAATCAAAGTTTTAAACAATAAATTAAATGTTGTAACTAAAAACAAAGATTCAGAATTAAAATGAATTTTAGAACCTAAAAATTGTGTTTTAAAATCATAAATAAAGTTTCAGATAAGTTAACAAAGTTATAGATTTAGAGGCTGAGTAAAAAATCTACTTTTTAGATTTAAAAACGAAGATTTAGATTTAAAAATTAAGTTTAGTCTAAAAAAGTGAGCTTTAAATTATCAAACTGTGTTTTAAATCAGAAAGCAAAGTTCTAGAAAAAAAAGATTTGCTAATTAATTGGCAAACTTTTATAAATTAATAGTTATGGTTGGACCTGATAACTAATTTTATGAACTAAAAACTAAGTTTCAGAACTTAATATAAAGTTTTAGATATAAAAACAATGTTTTGTAATCAAGGCTTCAGATAAAAAAAATTACATTTAACAGCAAAACTCCTGAACTAAAAATTCATTTTTAAATAAAAATTAGAAATTTAAAATAAAGTTTCATAATTTTAAAAAAAATTTTCAAAACTTAAAATAAAGCTTCAGAAATTAAAACAAAGTTTAACAATTTAAAAAAAAGTTTAAGAATTTTAAAATAAAGTTTAAGAATTTAAAATAAGCTTTTAGAACTTGAAATAAAGTTTTACAATTTAAAAAGAAATTTTAATTTTAAAATGAAGGTTAAGAATTTAAAATAAGCTTTTAGAACTTCAATAAAGTTTGTCAATTTAAAAAAACTTTAAAAATTTTAAAATAAAATTTAAGAATTTAAAATAAGCTTTTAGAACTTAAAATAAAGTTTTACAATTTAAAAAAAAGTTTAAGAATTTTAAAATGAAGGTACAAATTTTAAATAAGCTTTTAGAACTTCAATAAAGTTTTACAATTAAAAAAAAAGTTTTAGAATTTTGAAATAAAGTTTAAGAATTTAAAATAATCTTTCAGAACATTAAATAAAGTTTGAGAGTTAAAAAAAATTTAAGAATTTGAAAATAAACTTGAAGAATTTAAAATAAGCTTTCAGAACTTAAAATAAAGTTTTGCAATTTGAAAAAAGTTTAAGAATTTTAAAATGAAGTTTAAGAATTTAAAATAAGCTTTCAGAACTTAAAATAAAGTTTTGCAATTTGAAAAAAGTTTAAGAATTTTAAAATAAAGTTTTAGAATTTAAAATAAGCTTTCAGAACTTAAAATAAAGTTTTACGATTTAAAAGAAAGTTTAAGAATTTAAAACAAAGTTTAAGAATGTAAAATAATCTTTTAGAACATTAAATAATGTTTGAGAAATAAAAAAAAGTTTAAGAATTTAAAAAAAGTTTAAGAATTTAAAATAAGCTTTCAGAACATTAAATAAAGTTTGAGAGTTAAAAAGAAAATTTTGTTACTAAAAAATTATATTTTGATATCAATAATCCAGCTAAAACTAAAAGTTTTAAGCAAATAAAAGTTTTTGAGATAAATAGTTAATCAAAAAATAAATTTTGCCACTAGAAAGAAAATCTTACAAAGAAAAAACAGATTTTCAACTATCATCAATGTTTTTTATTTAATAAGAACCTTTCTTAACTAAAATAAAAGTTTTAGAACTGTAAACAAAGTTTTGTTACAAATAAATTAAACTTATAATAAAGTATTACTTGTAAAAACCAATTTTACACTTTTTAAGCAAGTTTCAAATGTAAAAATAATGTTTTAAATGTTAAAATAAGGTTCTAAAACTTAAAATAAATTTTTAGAACTAAAAATAAAGTTTATTAACTGAAAATAAAGTTTAATAGTTTACAATAAAGTTCAATAACTTTTAGATATATTATATAATATAAACTTTTAATATAAAGGTTTAGAAATTGAAGTAAAGTTTAAGAACTAAATACTTAATTTTGTTTATAAAAACAAATATTTTTCGTCATAGATCCAAACTACATAAAGCTTTTTTACTTAAATCAAAATTTTTAAGTCCGAACATGTTTTTTAATTAAACATACAACTTAAATCTAATTTTTAAAAACATAATGTTTTACAACTGAAAATGCAAGTAAGAAGAAAGTTCTAAAACAAAGATAAAATTTTTGAACTAAAACAAAGTTTTCAAAGTGAAACTAAGTTTTCATATTAAACTAAATTTTTCAAACTAAAACAAGTTATGAAGTTATGAAACTGAAAAAAGTTGTATACCACGAAAGCAAAAATTTTGAATCGGAAGCAATAATTAGAATCACCAAAAAGGCAAGTTTACTTAAGGGAAGAAACGTCTCAAAATTTAATTTGCAACCTTTTTAAGATAACACAAAGTTTCTCGTAGTGAAAATAAAATTCTTTTATAAAATTAAGAAAAGAAATATATTTTCAAAGGAATTCCACTCTACAGTGATAAAAACTGGATCAAAAATCTAAATTTTTGTAATTTTCGCAATTTTTCAAAAAGAATTTCCTAACATGTCTGCGTGCATGTTAACACCTGATTTAGATTTTATGTGTTAATACCTGTATTAAAAAATCCAATTTTCCCCAAATAATTCAGTCTTTCTAACGAAGAAACTACCCAAAAAAAAATCGCCCTCTACTATTTTCGAAATAGAAAAATTGTTACTCCAAATTTTGAAACTCACCTCAATGCTATAAGACTTCTTGATAGCGAACATCTCACGATTCTTCTGTGCCGCTGCGACTGCCATTGTGATCTTCAAAAGGGTTGTTTTTCTTCTTATATTCAAAAAACAGAAACGTAACAATTGCTAACCTTTGTTTTTGGTCACAATTGTCTTAATCACTACTTGGCTTTTTTTTAATTTCTCAAATAAAATGTAACAAAAATTTGGAAACGGTGGTGCCTCCGGTTGTTTATTTTTTCGTTAGCAAGCCTGATTTAGAAAGAAACCAAATCTTTGTTCACTGCCTGCAATTTCCGTTTAAATAATCAGAAGATTCGAGGTTAAAATCGCGGATGTCTATAAGAATCGCGACCACAAGTTGAATTTAAAAAAAAAATATTTCTTGTTCACGTGAATCTGAAATTACTCCGCGCGATTTTGAAAAAAAAGAGATAAATTTTGTTTTGGAAAGAAAATTTGTTGTTAAAAAAAATGGAGTATTTTCTCTCTTTCTCTCCTCAGGATCTTCTTTTAAATAAAAAGAGGCTCCCCCGCGAGTCTGCTTTGGGCGAAGCGAACGAGCGAATGCGTCGTCAGGGCGGTTTGACGGTGCATTATAAACGCGACCTCCCTTCACTACAAAGCATACCGGGGTCAGGGGTTCCCCCACTTCGAAGGGTTTTGGGTGGTCCGTGACTCGTCAATGATACTCATATAATCTACGTCAGAGGTCCGCGACACCATACGAGAGAGAGATACTCCTCTCTCAGGACATGGATATATTATTATGCTTTCGTAATAATGTGTGGCGCGCACCCGCGATCTCTCATTGGCCCCTTGTTTCACGGGGGATTCCAATGCTTAGTCATCTATAAGTGTAGATTTTATATTATTTGTATATCTTTATACCGGTAGCTCATACCGTTTCTACCACAACCACAAACATGGTGTGTTACCACCTTCTCTGTGTACAATATGAATGTATTTTCATATTGTGGAGGGAATCACAAGTCAAGCGCAAAGACAACGCACATGGTTTGTCTGACTGACTTGCTGTATAGTCATTTTCTAGACGTGTGTATATTGTGTTACACGGTTTATTACTATCAGCACCTGGAGCAGATCAGTTCTCTCAATGCACTTCAGCGAGAGAGGATCATGTTCGTTTTGTTTTTATTGTCGACAGTTTACGCGCTCATTATCCTTGACTATGGAGACGGGGGAATTCCCTTTGGCGGAAATTTTTGTTTTTTTCTAGATTCTTTTTTTGGGCGATTTGTTTATTTGTGGTATGACACGCTAGTGGATTGTGGGTTACTACAGAAATATGATAATTAGAAGGCGATTATTTATAATGTTTTTTCCTTTGATTTTTAAATTAGAGATTTGAACATTTTTTTATATTTCGTTGATACTGTTTTTTTTTGTAGCTAATTAATAAGGATGTGGTCCTATTAGAAAGTATGATAAACATCCGCTTTGATGAGAATAATTATCCAATTTTTTTGAAGTTCTGTTTTTCATTTCAAAATGCTTGATTTTGAGAATTTTTTGATGCATTCTTTTTGTAGCAAGAAGTATGTTTATAGGATATCCCAGCACTGTAAAAACACTGCAAAAACAAGCATCTTAAAATACATTATAATCACTTTTAAAACATCTTATTTTTCCATCTTCTATCTTAGAAATTAATGCATTTTAAAATGCTTTGGATAACTTTTTGGAAACAATGTTAAAGTGACTACCAAAGTATCTTAAAATAAGATGCCTTCTTTTTAAAGTGAGGATATAATAGATTCCGGATATCCTTAGGGCATCCGTAAAATATCCTGAATATCTGGATGCTGTTAGGAAAGATAATTAGATTCATGAATGTTCTTTCCTTTGCTTTTGAAATGCTTGCTTTCAAAATTTTTAAAGGTTTTGATACAGTTTCTTGTAGAAAATTTATGAGGATGTGCTTCTATCAGGAATTGTTGTGATACATCAGCTATGATCATATTTAATTATTAACCGATTTTTTAAAGTTGTCTCTCTGATTTTCAAATTTCTAGGTTGCAATATTTCAGAATTCTTTGTTGCATTTTATTGGCACCAAATTAGAGAGAATGTGATCCACTTGAAAATTGTGATAGTACATCCTCTTTGATGATAATTGTTAACAGATTTTTGAATCCTCTTTCTTTTGTTTCCAAAATGTTTGATTTCAAAAATATTTAATGCACTTTATTTGTAGCAAATTAGAGAGGATGTGGTTTCGAAAATTTATGATTTTTGACTGATTTGAAGCATATTAAAATATTATCCTACACTGAAAAAAAATATTCTTGTTTTAAGAGAACAATTCCTCTTCTAAAACCCTCTTACATTTTATTCTTAAATTAAGAATATTACTCTTCATTGGAAGAGGAATTACTCTTAAGTGAAGAATAATCCTCTTAAAATAAGAGGACGTTTTTTGATTCATATACAAGGGGAAAATATGCATTGAAATAAGAGGAATCCTCTTAAAACAAGAATATTTTTTTTCGGTGTATTGAAATGTATCCGCTATTATGATAATTTTGAACTAATTTTTAAAAGTACTCTCTTTAATATAAAAATTCAAAAATTCTTTGCTGCATTCAAGTTCTATCAAATTAAACAGGATATGATCCTCTTAAAAGTTGTGATAATTAATTCGTTATAATGATAATTATTGACTGATTTGTGAATGTTATTTTCTTAATTTAAAAATATTCGATTACACAATTTCAAAATTCTTTGATGCATTTAATTTGTAGCAAATTAAAGAAGATGTGACCCTCTTGAAAATTACGATAACATGATGTGTTAATAGTTTTATTTGTATTTTTTAAAAAAAGATGAAATTAGTGGGAATTTTTCAATCAGTTTAGAGCAGTTGCAATTTAATTTAATGGAATACAATTCGATTCGTTTTTAAAGAAGAAAATGAAACTTATGTCTAGTTGGAATACTTTTAAAACAGTTCTCAAAGCTGCACTTTAAACTAGACTTTGGTCTCCAAAAGAGAGTTAACTTACTAACTCTTTTCATCAACACACTGAGAAAACATTATACTTTAATGAAACACAAAAATAATGTTAGACGATTTTGTTTAATTGAAATTAGTTTGTAAGTTTAATCTCAATATATATTTAATTATATTTAATTGAAACATATTTTCTGTTACGGTTTAAACAAAAACCATGTTTAAAAATTTTATCTTTGAATCAAACTTAAAAGTTAACTACAGATAATTTAAAATCAACCACAATTTATGTTTGATTGCAATATATAATCTCTTAAAGTAAACCAGAAAATATGTTTGAATTACACTTAAATATGTTTGATTGTATAGCAAAGATATTTTGAGTTTGATTTAAACAAAATTTGTTTGAATCAAATAATTTTTTTCTCAGTGCACCCCCGCGAGTTATTTATTCCTTGGCATTAACTCCCCAATGGATACTACTTTTATAGAATCCCCTGGGGAGTTAAAATTTAACTCCCTTTTTTTACAGTGTTGTAATAGTAAATAGCTTAGTAAATAACTATTGTTTAATTTATTTAATAGTTCCCTTAGTAGTAATAATAACTTTACCTAAATTAATAATTAGAAATTAAACTGCGCTATATTATCCATTTGAAATTGAACTACACTAATTAGTAGTGTAACTATTTTAATTATGAGTTTAGCTATTCTAATTACTAGTTTTACTAATAATTGTAAAATTTATTTGATTATTTACCTAACGATTAATCTAATTAACAGCTAATTAATAATTAATTAAATAACAAGATACTAGGACTAATTATCAAACAATGCCAATAATTAGTTTCCCCACGAATAAAAAAATTGATATTCTCTTATCCTATTTCCTTATTAATTTAAATCAATCAAGAAAGAATTATTTCTTAATTAAATTCTTATTCTTCTAAGAGGATCATTTTTTTAATATTTATTCTGATCCCTATTACTCTCATCGTAGATCAATATATAAGCGAAAAATAATAATTCTATCATTTTCATAAATTAACACAAATAACAATTAATTAATTCAATGAAATATTGCCTGTACTCGTTTTTTGACATTTTTCCTCAATATTATTATTGATGTCAAACTAAATTAATAAAATACATAGTTTAATTTTTTTTTCTTTATTTTTTATTTGAATTAAATGATATTGTTCTACTTTTTGCCTGTTGTTATTATTTATTATGCAATAATTAATTAAATGAAATAATTTAATAGTCCAATGAAATAAGCAAATATTAAATAAAAATTATATTTATATTGAGAAAATAATCATTTATTTTTATTAAATTCAACTGAATGTAATAACGAATTATTTTTATATTTTACTTAAAAAAATAATGTTGTCTTTAAATTTGGGAAGCTGGGGAAATTTGGACAAGGAATAACAATGAATAAATAATTTCCTCTTTAAATGTTTATTTAAAAAAATTATTTACTTATATGTTTTACATGAAAAATAATTATTAAAAGTTTTGTATTTTACCTACGGGGTAATTTATTGTTTTCTTAAATTTCTATTAACAAAGTAATAAATAATTTTTTCATTCTACTTAAAAAACAATTTTTAAAAATATTTTTTTAATTTATTAGAAATTCAATGTTTTTTATTAATTTGATAAAATACACATTTATTAAAAACTTTTTTTTCATAAAAACAATAAACTATGTTTTTACGTAGATATATAGTTGTTTCCCCATAATAAAAATTGTTGAGGAGGAAAAACTGACCTGTCCAATATTACCGGAAAGTGTCATTATCCTCTGTGACGATTTTCCTTATAGCTTTCGCGATCTCACGTATGTACGAGTTTACCTACGTCATCAAAATGAAAGATAAATATATATATATATATATATATTTCTCAGCCGGGAACTCCAAACCACAATTCCACTCTCTTCATATTCAAAGTAAATGGTACCTAATTATTCCACAAAAAAAAGAACATGCGGAAAAAAACACAAATCTAAGAAGTTCCAATCGTGTAACACCAATAACGTCATGACTATAAACTTTTTTTCTATTATTATTATTATATATGTCTCACATTGGATACCTAGTTATTCAATTTTATTTCAATCCAATAACTTTTTTTTGCTTTCAATAAAAATTAATTTCCCAGAAAATAAAAATTTCAAAAATTTTCCTCCTTCTTTTAATTCCAATGAAAAATGATGATGTTTTACGTAATTTAATTATTTCATACATTACACATTGTAGAAATAGAATTTAATCCTTTTCTTTTATTCTACAAAAATTTGATATCGAAAAGTGGTAAACTACATTAATCAAATTAAATAAACGATGATATCAATGATGATAAATATCAACAATTACAGTTTTTTTGTTTATAAAAATTTTTTTAGTTAACAAAAATTTCGTCTTGCAAAATTTATTGAAAATGATATTTCAACGTTTAGAAATTTAACAAATTTTACAGTCGAATCTTAAAATTTTAAATACAACTAAACAAAATAATAAAATAAAAGCAATTTATTTTTATATAAGTGACCAAACACGTTTCTGGGACTAATCGAATATTTCGTTTTGAAAGCATTCCTTTTCTTTCTCCCAAAGTGAATTTTTATTTTAAGGATGAGTATTAAATTTTTTTTCTCCAAATTTCATAAAAACGGTGGTTTTGGTTAATAATTGCTGTCGATTATTTAAATGAAATTTTTGCCGATATTTACTTATGAATATATATTAATATACTAACAAATGCTGATAATACAAAACATAAAATTAAATAAAAATAAATGTATCGTGAAAGTAAATATACTATTGTTTATTTAAAGATAAATAAATAAATAAAATTGTAGCATCCAAATATTTTTTCGCGAAGAAAGGAAATGAAATAAACTTGTGAGTAGTTTCTTGTAACGAATTCATAATTGAAATTGAAATGTAAATATATTGGTAAACATAAATGTTTTCACAAGGGATTCATGTCAGTCATAAAATTCTAAAATATAATATAATAAAATGCGCAATTCAACTAATAAAGTTAATTGAAATCGTACATCGGCTCACTTTCAACCTCGGCAAAGTACCTGTTCGCATCTCGACATTGACTGTATATAGTAAACACAAGTTGTAATTGACTCTGAATATTACTTTCATGTACCAAGGCCACACGTACTTACTCTCAAACATTTAACACTATTCAACGACCAATACGCGTGGTCTAATGATAAAAATCTAATTTTTTTTTGTAAACTGTAATACATTTTTTTCATTCTTTTAATTAACGGAAAATTGTTTTAATTCTTCTTTTAATATCCTATTTCATTGTTTATTTCTCTCTGTTCAACGGATATATGAATAAAGTCAATAATTTTGTATACTTTGGTTATTGAATAATAATTTAATAACATAGTAAATAAAAATAGAGAAAATTTATATTTTTATAAATTCCTTTGTTTTTGTTTATTTTGATTTATTATTTTTCTTCTATTTCGCCTTTTGATAACATTTTTTTTTCTATAACAAAGGTTTTGAACTTTTTGAAAGCAAGTTTCATTTATTCAAACGACTAGAAATACTGGTTTTCTTATAAAAAGGTGATTTTAGTCCTGCAAAAATCAGTTTCTTATCTCACAACCATTATTTTTATAATTCATTTCATTCGAGAAATAAGAGAGAGAGAAAAAAACTGTGTCTGCTAATTGAAGACAAAATAAACGAAATTCTTGTATAACTTCTTTTTTTTCAAATAAAGTTCACTATTGACAATAATATTAATATTCACACAACATTTTTTTTTGTTTTGTTTTAATTGCAGATATACGTTTGCAAAATTTTATTTGCTAATTTTTGTTAATTTTATTTGCAAATTTCTATTTCTCGTTTTCTATCAATCAAAAAAAGAAAAAATGGCAAATAAATAATTTTTTATTCTATTTCATTGAACACGTTGCGAGTTAATTGAATTTTCAGTAAATAACTTTTTTTTGCCACTTGGATTTTAGTTTTTTAAAATTATTTTCAATCGTTTTTATTTTTTTTGAATAATTAAATAATAATTTTTGATTTAATAAATAATGAATATTATAAACAAATTGAAAAATTAAATAATGATTTCAAAAATTAAATAAATAATTGAAAAATTAAATTATAAATGGAACAATTTAAAGATGAACTAAACAGATAAATAGTTAATTGAAAATTTAAATTTATGAGTTGAAAAATTAAATTATTAATTGAACAATTAGATTATGAATTGAACATTTAAATACTTAATTGAGCAATAAAATAACTTTTTATACAGTTAAATACTGGAAAGTAATACAAATTTCTTTTAATTTTTCTTATATTTTTAAATTTTCCATTGTCTCTGAAGAATTATAGTAATTCACACCTAAGTTGAAGTAACTTTAATTTCCTGCAATAACTTGTAACGTTAATTGTAAACTGAGATCGCGGAAGTTTGTTCTAAAGGTCACTGAATAGGGAATAAGAAATTTTATCTTCACCAAAGAATTCGATTTTTAACTGAGAATTTGGAATTAAAAAAAATAACAAACAAAAGAAATTATTCTGTCAATTCTTTTTTCTCTAATTTTTTGTATCTTATTTTTACCAAACCAAATTAATCCTTTCACTATTAAAATTATTATTCTATCAACTGTTGACTCAGACTTTAAAATTAAAAAAAATATATGAAAACTTTTTTTTCTCAATTTAATTTTAATATCATTTTGTTTATTCAGTAAAATATTTTTCTCATCGAAAGATTTAATAATTCGAAACTAAATTTTTTTTCTGTTCATAATTTTGCCGTGCGTTTATTTATTAATAATTAATAAAAATTTGTTATTGAATGGAATAAAATGAAATGTAAAAATTTTATTACTTTCAAAAGTAAAATTATTTTTTATCTTCATTACCTTTTTGAAACGAAAATTATTTTATTTATTTTTATAAGTAAAATTTAAACGTGTAGACATTTCATTTTGAGAAAGTAGGGACTTGCGTAGATATATCAAAGCATTCTTGTGGCGAAGAAAAAGAATCATTAGTACTTAATAAGGCTAAGTAATAATTTTTTTGTTACTATGCAAAAAAAAATAAAGAAAAAAACAGGAAATAGATCGTACAATACGTTTATGCAACCAATTATTTCCCTCCAGGTTTAATCTTTACATTTTTATTGTTGCCTTTTTATTAAGATTTTTTTTTTTAAATAATTTTATTTCATTTTTATAATTGCTCTATAGCCGTTTTAATGTATTTTTTTCATTATCATATTAACATAATTTTTCCACTATAATATTCTCGTTGATCAGTTTATCATTTTTCCATTGCATCTTTCTGTTGATTTGAAAAAAGGTATTCTTTAAATAATTAATTTATCCTATAATATTATTTTAATTTATTAAATAAACTTTTATACATTTGTCATCGAAAATTTATTATGATAAATTTCGAAATATTTCTTCATGATATTTTTTATTATCATTTCGAAAAAAATTCAAAATGATATTTTTAATTAATGTTATATTTATTGCATTTAGAAAAAATAAAAAATAATGAAGAATTAATGAAAATTTTATTATAATTCTGTTAATTAATATTTGTTTATAAAAGGAATAACATTTTTTTAATCTAATGTGAAATAATAAATAAAGTTGATAAATTGTGACATAAAAAAATTATAATATTTAATGTTTATTGACTTAAAGCACCGTAAGGAGTTATATAATTATTCAACACTATTATTTTAAAAAAAAACTAAAAATAATTGTTAACATTTACGAATTTTCAAAAAAATTTTGGATTTTTTGTGAAACACGTTACTCGTTCTCTGATTAAGAATCTAATATTAATTTTTCAAAATTCAAAATAGCGGATCAAATATGAATTTTCAAAAACTGACATCAGATTCCTAATCAGTGCACCAAAACACCTCCGAGTAAGAAGCCCCAAAACCAGCTTAGTATCAGTTTTTATAAACCCCTAAAAACATTTTAGGTTTTTAAAAATTTCCTCCTCCTTTTCCGGGGGCACGATTTTTGGCCTTTTTTGAAGTTATGTAAAATCAAGTGAAAATGTGTTTACGGCTTCTGAAAGTACTATTCTTTCCCTGTAAAATGCCTTTTGAAACTTGAAAAAATCTTTATTTGGTACTGAGATATCGTCATTTGAATTTTTTTTAATCTGGTAAATTTGTCAATATTCGTAAACTGACTAGTATCCAATTCAGCTTCCAAAAAAGAAAAAAATAACTGCAAAGACATAATATTCGAGTTGTATTTTAGATTTTCTGTTATTTTTTTTAGATTTCCTGCCATTACAAAATTGAAAATGGCGGATCCAATATGGCGGTCGAATTTTTAAAAACTGAATGGATTCGCTTTAAATTTGTTACTCGGGGGTTTTCGGGGTCGCTGATTACGAATTGGGTATCAGATTTTCAAAATTAAAAATGGCGGATCGAATATGAATTGGATTCTAGTCAGTTTGCGTGTATTGACAATAATTTACCAGATTAAAAAAACTTCAAATGACGATATTTCAGTGATGGGGCAATTCTGAGGTCAGATTTAGATTCAGCAAGTCAAAAGCCTTCGGAAAAGTATTGTCTGGTCTTGGTTCTGAGATTCGACAAAATTTTGTTGCCTGTGTAATAATTTATAATGTAATGTAATAATAGAAATAAATTTGTAGTAACAGATTTATTCTAGAAAAGAATACGGAAAATATTAAGGACTATTCTAGAAAACTTTAGTTGCTGATTATTATCTAAAAAAATCGATTGCACAATAAATTGTAATGGCGAGGGAAAGAAAAAAAATGCTAAAATTTAAAAAGCAAAAGTCATAATTGGAGTTGGAAAAGTAAAATGATGATTTAGTTTTTTCTCGGATAAGTGATGACGCGAGCTATTATATATGTCTCTCTCTCTTTCTTGCCATGTGGATTTGTTAAAAGATGTGTTTTTTATCACACAATAATTCCAGTGATCTTGATAATTGGAGGAGGAATGATAATGTCCTTAAGATAAGTTATACAATGTCTATATACAGGAATAATTATTTCCTCGATGCAAATTAATCGATTGATATAAAAAAAACCTTGAATAACTCTAGTGATGTATCAAATGAACGTTGAGCGCGGGGGCTCGATTATGTTAATTATTCCCGTAATAAGTCGTCTCAATTCATCCTATCGTCTTTTTAATTATTCACCTCATCGCTTCACTAATTTCTCATCAAAGCACAAATGCAAAAATCTCTCTTTATAATTTTCATTGGATATTGTAACAAAATATTGAGTTGATTGCATTTTTGTTATAACAAAAAAAAACGAATAAACTTGTTTACTGCATTTTCATTAATACTAATTGTTTTAATTTTTAATTTATATTTTTTTTCATCTCCTATTTATACTCTTTTTGTTGGATTTTGCAAGATTTGCAATTAATGGAATTTTTCTTAGATCAAATTTCTTAAATAGAATTTTTTATTTAGTCAATGAATATTCATTTTGAAGAATTGTAATTTAAAAAAGACTTTATAGGTAGGAAAGGTCCCTGGGTTCTCGCTTATGCGATCATGTCGGCGCAGATCTTTCTGATGGCTTGTTTATTTTTCATTATTGCGAAAATTTTGTTGGCGTCCACAAGAGAAACCTATTTTATTTTAAATCATTATAGTACATGCTATTAATTTTAAAGAACACAAGTATTGGATTTATAGTATTAGTTTCAATTGTCAAAACTGTTGCTTTTCTAAAAAAAAATGTTTTAAGAAATAAACATAATATGTTTATGCCTTTTAACAATTGAAACTAATACTATTTTAGACTTTGTTACGAAATTTTAGCTCAATTTATTAAATATTTAAAGAGAAGAGGGTTCGAAAAAATTACCATTGATTTTCTAACAGTCACATGATGTTAAGTTTATACACTGAAAAAAAGTTCTGGTTGGAATTACCAGAAATCCTGTTTTTAACTAGAATTTCCGGTCAGGTTAACCAGAATTCGAGTTAATTTAACCAGAATAAATTCTGTGGTTATTTTTAACTAGAATATGGGTAGTTCTACAAAAGAGGGAATATATGATGTCCAAGGTTGTTTTTTTTTGCAATAATTTAAAAAAAATAAAATTATTTTTAATGGGAACTGTAGTGTTTAATGATTTCTATTATAGCCACAAAACGTCTCCAGGTTTAAAAAAATATTTTTTGCAAAAAATAAGCATTTAAGAATTAGAAAATTAGAATTCTCTAATTCTCTCATTTTTTTGCATTATAGAAACAGTTAATTTATTTTATCGCTTTGAATACAATATTTCAACAATATTTCTCTAAATTTTTATGAAAGAATATTGTTCATTTTTCTTTTTTTTAAATTATTCTTTGGAAAATTGCGCATCAATACATATGGTAATTTAATCTTTCAAAAACATTGAGAACAATCTTCAATTTGTTTAAAAGAATTGTTAGTAGCAAATAAAAAAATGTATTTTTTAGTAATTGCTTTATTTTATCTTCAAAATATAGACTTCAGTCTTCATTTTTAAAAAAAGTTTACTTAATTATCTTTATTCGTTTTAGAGTAATAAAAAAACGAAAATAAAATGACCCAAAACTGTAACACGTGATTACTTCCAAAATAAATTTTTTTTTTGAAAAATATTGTAGGGGGTAAAAATGTAATCGTATATCTATCGAAAATCATAAATTACTTGGAAATTGGAGACAAAATTTTATCAAGTGGCCGATTTCACTTATTTTATCCCATATGTATAAATTTATAATTTTTAAACCACTTGACACTTGTATGTATGACTTATACAAAATTCCACGAAAATACCCACATTTATCCTAATGTAATTACTTAATAATTTTTTTATAAAAATGTTAATATTGAATATTATTGTTGTATCGCTTTAACTATTCAATTGTTTTTTAAAATTTTATGTGAACTTTTTAAAAATCAATAGCTATAAGAATTCAACAACGAGAATTGAATTGAAGCGTTTTGTGCAGAAACCGCATAAGTCCATTTTTTCGAAAATCACTTTTTTATTGAAAATGTATCTTTAAATGAAGCTTTAAAATCTGGTAAAATATTAAGTAAGTGACTAAACTCTAAATCCTTTAAAAATAATAATTAAATTATCAGTTCGTGCAAAAACTTGTGATATTCTTTAATAAATTTAATTTTCTTGTGATATTCTTGATGTGCATTAGTAATTTATATTAAACAATTTATACTATAAATGAAATTGACTTAAAGAAAGCAAAAATTGATATTGGTGAATGAATTAATTACAAATTTAAAAATATTGAAAATTGGTTAAATTTATTCTTAAAACAATTATATTATTTATAAATTGTTACTAAAAACTATCCAAATTCAATATTTAAAATGAATGTTATTAAATACTTAATAAAACTTTGATATTTTATACTCGATTCAATAAATTTTCTGTGTTTTTCATTTCATTTTGCGCAGAAACAACAGAAGTCCAAATGTTAATTTATTTCTTTATTTCTTATATTAAGTAGATAAAAAAATAATCACATAAGATTTTTTAATCTATAGGTTACTGGAATGTAATGCAAAAATCAGAATTAGAAAAAATCTCCACTTTTACAAGTATAACAGTTTTTATTGATTCCTGAACAATTTCGATTTATGGACTTATGCTGTTTCTGCACAATAAAACGCTTCAATTATATAAATAGAATAACTTTTTGTGAATTCATAAAATAATATTTTTCAAAAATACAATTATATTTATACATAATTTTTAAAGATGAAAAAATAAAATTCTTTAAAATATAAAATTTTAGAAAATTTCCAATTAGGTATTTAAATTTTTTTAAATTAAATTAAATCTTTCAAATTTTTTGTAAAATAAATATTGGAATACTTATTGTTCTTTATTTGTTTAAAATTTCGAAATACATTTTAATACAAAACCATTGGAAAATTTTTAATGAAAATTTTAACTTCACGTCTTCTAAAATTCAATTATTTATGTAGAATTTTGGAATAATGTTATTTAACATTTTTAATTGTTGATAACCAATTTATAATTTTATATATTTAAATATAATGATACTTTTACAGCAATTAGAATTTTAAAAATTGAAATTTAAAACCTTTTTGAAATTTAATTTTTTACGTGAGGACAGATTATGTCGATTATTATAATATAATGTTCTTAATTAGATAAAGAAATTATAGTGATTCAGAAAAATTTAAATCAATAGCATTAGTAAAAAAAAAGTTAGTTGCAGTTGATATTCCCTTCATAAAGTCTTGCTGTTCCTCAATTATAATACTCAAAGATGCAATATCAGAACTGGCTAAACACAATTTATTGGCATTTTTGTAAATTGGGGAAATAAGATAAGAAATTGACATTGCGACATTGATAAATACAATAAAATATATATGGGTTCAATGAGAGAAGAGCAGCTTTTGAGCACCAGTCGTTGAACTGTCGGTGAGATTTTCCGTTTCCGGTCTGTTCACATGGGGTAGTAACCAAGATAGAATTAGATGCTTCCATTCTTGCTGTTTGGATGTCCTTTATTAAAAAGCCTCGCCACTAGGACAAGGTCTCTTAGCAAGATCCATGATTCTTGATAGACGACGGGGATTATTATTATCCTCACTATTATTTTCATCTTTTCTATCATCTTTATCATCATTATTTTCTTAATATCATTATTATTATTTATACGTCTTTTTACTGTATATGTATGTAAAAAGTTTTGAAAAGCGAAAAGTGAATGGAGTGTATAGATAAACTGAGAAATATTTATATATATATATATTGATATATTGTTGCTTAGGCCAGAATAATAATTAGTTATTATGCTGATTAAAAGATTTATCTGACGGTCAATATGGTGTAGGTAGTGTGCAGATGCTCGACCTTGTTTAAACTATTTTAATAATATGTAATATACTTTCAGCCCTCTCTAATTACAAAACTTTAATGTATAAAAAAAAATATCTACACCTAATTTATTTGAAAAAAAATCCATACATAAGAATTACGTTAAACCAATATAGTAACTAGTACGAAACAAAGTAAATAAAGAAGTAATTATATCAATTATGAAACTTCAATATACCTTTCCTTTTAAAAGATAAAAAATTTACAACACATTCTTATTATACCAAAACTCAGAATCAAACTTTATTCTTTTTATTTTGGTGCTTATTCTGTTCATTGATTTTTTCCTATATTTTATTTATTTTTATTAGCTTTATTCATATTATAATTATAATTTGTTTACTTTATTATTTTAATTGCATAAATATGAAAAAATTGGATAAACATTCAAATTTATTTATACTTCAAAGTTGTAAAAAAAGAAGTACAAAAAAATCCTTCCATTCTCGAAATATAAATATTGTCTAATTACTCCTGTAGGATTAAAAAAAACACGAAGTATGAAAATCAATAATTCATTGTTTTTCTAACATTAAAAATTATTCTTCTGTAATAATGTTTCTGGTAATTATAATTGAAATAGGTCTGTATTTTCTTTTATTATTGAGCTTTTAAAAAAAAATTAAGTATTTCCGGGAAGATATTCCGCAACAGGTGCAAACATTTTATAACATGTTTATTTAAAAAAAAAGGAATATACTATCGTCATTATTTATTTTATACTTTTATATTACTTCCTATTATTATTAATTAATATAATTGTTTTATCATTTTTAAGACGGAATTTTTTTTTTTTTTTTGGGAAAAAAGCAGTTTTATTTTTGTGATCAACAAACATGAGTCATTATTATTTCTGTTGTGATTAAAATTTTTCTCCAAGATCAATTGACGTAAAACGAACTCTTTTTCTATTAAGTAATTTTATTTGGAAAAAATTTCAAACACGAAAAATAAGATTTACCTGTCACTATATAAATAAATATAAAGTGGTCCTTGATTACACACCGGATAAAATTAAATTGATTTTATTTTTGGTTCTAATAATTTCAGTCATTTCTGTATAGACTAGAAGTGTAATTAAATTAATGAATGAAATTTATTTTAAGTTTATTATTAATATAATAATAATTATTATTTTTCTTATTATTTTCATTCTAAATAGTTTAATAAATAATTTATGTTTTAAAAAATTGTCCAAATCACAGACAGATAAGTGGTAGCAATTTTCGAGGGAGAGGAGAATAAAATGAAATAAAATATAAAAAGCTGAAGAAAGATTGTGTAGATAAGAGAGGTATTATAATCGGATGAAAAGGTCAACTTGAAGAGAAAGAGAAAATTTTTCCGAATATGGGTGAAAATGACATAAGTTTAAGTCCATGAAATATGTGTCGTTAGGGGAAGTGAAATGATTTTCACGTAACGTATCAAAACGTGTTGGCACATTAGGAGGATTTTTCTTTTACCTTCTCAGTATATATCTTATGTGTAACGACTTTATCATTTTTATACACAATCTTAATAATTTTGTTTTAACAATTTTAACAATTTTTTTCTCTATTATAAAAAAAAACAAAATTTTAAAAATATTGTTAGAAAAAGACTATGTTCTTTAAGCTACAGTTTAAATTTATTCTTTAAGATAATGCGATTAATTTAAGTCAATGAAAATTATAACTTTGATTTACATCTGTTCTTTTTATAAGATATATATTTTTATCACATCATTTTTACACTCACGTCAAAAGTTTTTACATAAGTCTCCCTCCCCCTCCCTTTATTTTTATTCCGTTCAATTTGCTCAACGATTATAATGAATTAATGATTTTCATTATGGGATTCTAATGAATTGATCGAGTAAATAAACAAGAATTCTTAAAATTACGTAATTAGAAAAAAACCTGCGTGCATATATTTTACACTATATAGTATACTAATAGTGTGCCACCAAGTGGAAACTTTTATAAATACCAAAGGATAACCCTGTCATAGAGTTAAAATTCATCGCAGATTAAACAAGACTTTTTTGTTGTCATTCCCACCAGTTATCTATTTAAATGTCAAAATTTTTTAATGAAAATTATGAAACGTCTCTGATTTTTCAACAAAAGTTGTCAACGAATTTTTATTTATAAATTTAAACATTTTTCTTTATAACAATAAAAACGTAATTTAAAACTACTTCATAAATTGACCTTAAATATAGATAGAAATGATTTATTAATATATAGATAATTTTTTTATTTCTTGAAAAATTACTGTTTTGACACTTCATCCCAGTTTTTCCGAACTAAATTCGGTAAAATTTCAGGAATAAATTTTCTCCGTGTAAATAAGTTTCTTTGAAAAAAATATGGAAACATTTGCTTATCCTATCCTCTCTGAAAAGTGAAAATTAAAAAAAATTTTAAATATATTTAAAGGTAAAAAGATGTACAATAGAAAAATTAAATGGCAAGTGAAATGGCTTAGTGGCTTTAATACTTGATCCGCAACAACAAGGGCGAGGGTTCGATTCTTTCCGACTACAGATTTTTAAGAAAGTAAATTACAATTTAACTAAATAAATTGGTTAATATTAATATAGATAATTAATTATAATGACGATAAAAATAATAATAATAATAACAATGAAAATAAGAAAAATAATGATAATAAGAATAAGAATAATTAATTATAAATAATAAAAAAAGTTAATAAAAATTTAAAAAATAGCAAATATATGATGCTTATAAATATCGAACATTAATAATTAAATAATTTTTATTCAAAGTCGAAAGGTAAGAATTATGTGCAATAAATAAAAAAATAAATAATAATGGAAGAAGCAATAAATAAATAATAAAAACTAAAAATAAAACATAGATTCAAAAATATTAATCATTAGAGAGATAAGAATAAATAAAAATTACCTTATTTCTCGAACATTGTATTATTTTCCATTTTAATATTAGAAATTAATAAATCATTCACTAATTAAGTATAGTAATTGTGTTACAAATTAATTGTCAGTTACGACTAATTAATGTTAATTAAGAGATATTTTTAGACATTTCAGATGAATACATTGTGTTACTATTGTATACAAATATATACATTACTTTGTATAGTAAAAACTAGTTACATCGATGGGAATTTATAACAAAACAAAAAAAATATACAACAACTCTTAATTGTTATGCGAAAATGGCAAAAAAATGACTGTTTTTATTTTTTCCCCCTTTTTTTTGAAATTATCTTCTCAGTAATCTTTTGTAATTGTCTGTCAAATGTAGGCGTGGCAAGATAGGGAAAAAAATAATAAATAAAACAACTCATTTTCAAGGTGTCTATTCCTTCAAAAAAAGTTTATGTACTTCCGTGTCGTCAATATTTAGTAATTTTTATTTATTCTTTTATTTTTATTTTTTTCTATACATTCTTAATTTTATATTAACTAATCCATTATAATTTCGTGAAATTAAGGTATTTTTTAATTTTTGTCTGTAGAAAAAATGTTGTTAGGTAAAGTAAATTATGATGTATAATTGAAGAAGTAAAAATTATTTATTGTCAATTTTTGAAAAATTCTATTTCTGGTATTCCTGTGACGGAATTCGAATCCTGCTTTCTTTTTCTATCAACAATGTTCTTAACCACTGATAAAAGTAACAGGAACTGTTATTTATTATTATTATTAATATTATTTTTATTCATTAATATTGCAAGCTCGCTGCAATATTGTAGTACAATTGATGTAAACTTACATCATGTGTACAGGAAGATTGCAGTAAGCTTGCTGCTAAATTTAATTTATTTTATTTGCTTATACCAAATCGAATGCGATATTTTATTGATAATAGCAATTTTGAAAATTTTTTAATGATAAAATTTATCATTAATTTTTTTTAATGTAATAGAAATTTTTAGTTATTTTATATTTGAATAAAAAAAATAATTTCGAAGGTTGATTGTAAGTTTTTCTCTAAGAAATAGTCCTGTATACGTATAAAAAATATATATGTATATAAAGAAAAACTCATCGAACTTGAAGATTGTGAGTCAGTGGATTGCCATTTAAACGATATAGAATATTTTCCATAATGGTCATTGTTTATCCGTTATTAAAATTTTACTCCCGAGTGGGCTTCCATACGCATCACGTGCTCGTCAACATATGTCAGTACCCTTTAAGATATATATTTTTTTTTCTTCTATATTTCCCTTTCTATATCACATGGATTCTTTGACATTGCGTGTCACATATGTGGAACGAGTTCAAGATCGATTGCGAAATAAATGCTGCAGCATCAAATCGTCGCGATTGACTTGAGCGGATTATCAAAGACCTTCGCAAATCTCGCACGATTTCCATGAAATAAAAAAACATTTATATATATGTATATAAATAAATATTCTCGTTGCTGTAATGAAATGTAATTATTATTGACAGTTTTTTTGTCTTGTTTTTCCTCGCAGGTAGGATGTACTATTACCGTAGTGTTGTTGTAATATTACATGCAATGTTAGCAATGTTGGACGCTTTTTTCTTTTTTTTTCTTCTAACTAACAATAAGTAAGTAGAAGGTAACACGAGTAAAATAGCACGAGAGCTTATTTTACGGTGTAAGTTTTGTAAGCTTTCCGCAAGATTTAAATTTTCTTTGTACTCTCCTACTCATTTGCAAGAAAAGTCTGAAAATTTTGTCAAAAGTACTGAAACAATATTCAATTTCGAAAATTCGTAAGAAAATACTGAATGTTTCTCATCATTGAAAAGATTTTATTTATTTCAAACTTTTCTTATTTTTTAAAAACAATTGAACTTTACAGATTTTTATCAATTATTTTGGAAGAATTTTTTATTTAAAAATTCAAAAAATAATTGAATTTTGTAAAATTTTGGTTTTTAATTTAATTGGAATTTTATAAAATTTAAATTTTCAATGAATTTTATTAGAAATTTTAGAAGATAATATTTAGGTTTATGAAAAACTTTAATAATTCAAATTCTTATAAAAATTTTTTTTTAAATTATCGTCAAAATTTCAATTATTTAAAAAATTGTTAACAAAATTTTTAGCAAAATTCAATTATTTAAAAAAATTTTAATAAAATTCTTTGCAAAGATTCAATTATTTAAAAAAATTATCTTCAATTCCATATGAATTCTATTAATTACAAATTTTTTACAAATTTCTTTCTTCTTAAAAATGTTATTAAAAATTATCAAACGAAATCAATTATTTCTTATTATTAATGTGGTAAAAAATAAATGTTATTTTAAAAACCTGGAAAGATCCATTTTTTAATCTGAAAAAATCAGGAACTCTCAAATGAACAAATGCGTGACAACCCTGAATTCAAGTGTTCAATACATTTCTCAAGCAAAAGAAATAATAAAATAAAAATATTTCTGCCCAAAAGTCAGAATAAGAATAATCGTAATATATTTAAATTATTTAAAAATAACTGAAAATGTTATTAAAAAATGGGGTATCAAAAAATTGTTTTATAAAATAAAAACTGTTCTATTTATTTATTTTTTATTATAATTTCGATAATATAATTTTTAACAAACAGAAATTCTGTGAATATTTTTCCAAAATAAATATCAAATTTCTTAAACGAAATTTGATTTATAATTTTTTGTTCTACTTAAAACTTGTAATTTGTTTATAAATTGTCATTGAGAAGCAGAAAATGTGCAAAATATTTTCTAATTTTAATTTTCTAACTGCTTTTTATTATTATTTTTTTTTTAATGAGAAGATTAATTACCTAATCCTAAAATGTTTGTTACAAAGTGCTAATTTTTCTTGAAAGAAGAGAAATATTGAAAAATAACATAAATAATTTTTGTAGATTGATAAAAATAGTTTTGTATTATTTGAAAAATAAAAATAATATTTCTAAATAAAATAAATATATACCTATTATTAAATTTAAAAAGTAAGAGTGAAAAAATAAAGAAAAATAATGTTATCTATCAAAACATAAAAAAAAACAAAAGCATAATCATGACTAACTTTAGGTGTGGACAGACTGGACAGAATGAATACGACGATTATTATAGTTAATAATTTTTATATTATAATTAATAAACATTTAATAATAATAATAATAATTATTATTATTATTATTATTATTATTATTAACAATTATTATTCAACTCTTCAACATAGCAAGCTTTCTATAGATAAGATATTTGAAACTGGCTGCAATCTTGCAAAACTTGCACGGTAAGATTGCCACAAGTTATTATTGTTCTTATTGTTTTAAATTATTGTCAATATTTTTAAAAAAGTACCAGGAAAAAATTGCTAGCAAATTAACAACACTTGCAACTATCTCATTGATTCCAAAACAACTATATTTTAAACTACCATAATTTATACTAAAACTACAGTCGACCATAGAGTAATATTGTGTCAATTTTTTTGTTATTTCTAAATATCATTGACTCACTTTTTATTTTTTGTCACTGCATTAAAGAAATTCTACCAATGAATGAGAATGTTTCATTAAGCAGAGCGTGACATATAATCTTTTTTATTTTGCATTAATTTTTTTTTAGAATATTATTATTATTATTATTATTTCTTTTTTCAAATAAAAATTTGAGTGCAATAAAAATAAAATGGAAATTGTTTCTGTGTTGATTGAAGAATATTATAACAGTGAATTTTATTCCTGTGGATCATGCATCTCTCTGGGATATACACTCTGGTAATTATAAAAAATTCTGTCGGTTTGATAGAGTGACCCCTCGTATGTATAGCACCCTATTGTGAACCTGTCAACCTCAGGATGATTATAGAATAGTGATGGTGATTAGCCCTTAGTGAAGGTTCCACTTTTCATGGATTTTTCCATTAGGATGAATATTCACGCATCCAATATTGCAACCAACACCTCTCATACACTCTCTAACGTAATATATTCAATTAATTATTATTCCTAATTACTATAGAGAGTGAAAATAAATTTCGAAACATGTTACAAATTTTATTTTTATACTTCAAAAGAAAATTGAATTTGATTTCAATTTTCAGTTAATCGTTTTTTTTCCCTTTTTCTTTTCGTTCTTTGAGATTTTGTATACTAAAAATTTGTTTAAAGAAAAAAATTTTTCATCTGCATTCAATGAGAGATTTCTGTTTTATAATTTTCTTTCTTTTTAAATTGTTACAATGTGATGATCATGATGATGATGACGATGATGATGAGAGAAGAAAAAAAGAACAATGTGGAGAAGAATTTGATTGTATGGAGATAAGGAAAAAAATGGCGAAGAAAAAAATGTGCATAAATTCCAGTGAAGAAGTAATAAAGGGTATATTTATTGTTTCTTTTTTTCTCTTCTTTTACTAGGAAGGAGCTTTCAAGTGCAAAAAAAAGAAGTTGTAACAAAGAATACTGGATTAATTGTGAATTGAATATTGATGGGGATAACTGTGATATAACGTGACACGCGTGAGACGTGTGCCAGACGACCTTGTCAGGTTCGAGTGGAAACAAAGACATTAAACGATTCAAAGCAAGTGGCTAATTACTGTAATTATTTAGGTCGGGAAAAAGTACATCGATATTTGCAAAAATTTTACAAAAACAATCAATGATTAAAAAAATATACAATCATAATTTTCAGAGTAGAAAAGAGATTTTTTGAAAACAGTATAGGTAGTTAAATATTTTGTAGCTAACTAAAGTCCTTTTTTAAATTTAAAAATATATTATAATTTGCCGCGTTAAGATTTCTAATGAGGAATGAAAAATTTGTATTTGAATTTTTATGTTTTTAAATGAATTTTGAGATAAATTATTGTTAATGTCGCCTAATAAAATTGGGGCAATATTGCTAATATTGCCTGACAGTATTGAAAAAGTAATGAATAGCAATATTATTGCAATATTTTTAAACCTATAATATTTTATATTTTAATTTTTTTGTAAACATTGTATTTTTTCATTTTATAAAATTTTCTATAAATATTTTTTTAAATAAATAATTAATTTATAAGATATATTTTTAATTGTATTAATAATAATAATAATAATAATAATAATGAAAATAAAAGAAATCTGTTACTAACCAAACAAAATGACTTCATTAACCTTCTTAAAAGCATATTATACAAATAAAAATCAAGTCCGTGGATTGATTATTATGAGTCATTACGAATTTTTTATTGGTTTAATGGTGTTCAATATAATGTTTACCTAAATTTTTTTGAAGTCTCAGAGACTAGTAATTTCACGCATGTCTACTCATATCCTTGATTTTCACACGTCGAATTATCCTTTGGAATTAGATTGGCTAGAAATACCGGTTTACATATTAATTACTTGATTGCAATATGGAATTCCGGTGCGCTTACTTTTGCCACCCCATTGCGTTATTTGTTTAATATATATATAATACAATTCAAAAAAATTTACCGGGGTTAACAGCACACATTGACATTAAAATTATTCCCGAAAATATTTATAATCAAACTTAGAATTATAATAATAAAAATATAGAAAATGTGTAAAAAATAAATAATTAAAAAAATTAATTACTATTTAATATTAATTAATAGAGAAAATTATTTAAAAATGGCATTTTTAATTAACTATATTGTGACGATTTATGGTAAAATTTGTTAAAAGAGACAGAAAAAAATATGAAATTAATTAAATTAGATAATTATTTTGTTAATTAATTATTTAATTTTGTAGTTAATTCTTTTATGTAATAAATTAATAATTGAATTATAAAATTATTTTGTCAATTAGTTAATTACGTTGATAATTAATCTAGTTAATTAGTTACGAAATTAGTAAATCACAAAGGTGATTGCGTAGTTAATTAATTATTTAATTTAGTAGTTAATTTATTTAATAAATTATTGAATTTATTACTTAATCAATTATTCAGTTAATTGCTTAAAAATTAATTA
This sequence comes from Leptopilina myrica (nomen nudum), assembly GCA_032872475.1. Taxonomy (NCBI): domain Eukaryota; kingdom Metazoa; phylum Arthropoda; class Insecta; order Hymenoptera; family Figitidae; genus Leptopilina; species Leptopilina myrica (nomen nudum). The sequence goes on from CM065465.1 coordinate 10,224,808, forward strand.
TTTTGTTATTTAGTCGCAATGACGTTGATAATTCATTTTACTTAATTAGTTTTTGAACTAGTAAATTATTTAGCTAATTAATTATTGAAAGGTATATTGTTTAGTTTATTAGTTAATGACGTTGATAATTAATTTAAAAAATTAGTAAATATTTGGTTACTTAGTTAATTAATTAGGTATATAATTTGTTTGGTAATTAATTAGTCACTTAATTTAACTCATTATTTAATTCATTAATTACCTAATATAATTTATTATCTAATTGATTAGTTGATAAAAAAAATGATAAATTAAAAAAAGTTTGTTTTGAAAAATTAGAATGTCTTTTTTAAGAATATAGGACGTTCCTTTTAGAGTATCGAGATTTGTAAAAGAAAAAAAAATGTGAAGAAATTTTTTTACGCTTCCGATTCTATGATGGAGTTTTTATACGGAAGGAACATTTCACTGACCAAGGCCATTATATAAACTAGTCTCGTTTGTTACTATCTAACAGGGACCAGTTCACCGATCTTTTGCTTAGATACAAATCTCTATTACGAGTTTACGCTGATATCAAGGCCTACAATATTCAAGGATATCATTCAGAGGTCCATGACAAAATACATTTATCCTCTCCTAGTTGGAGGAATATAGGAAGTTCCGCTTTTTATTCTTCTATCATTGAGTAATTTCAGAACAAAAGAATCGTTTTTCTGTCTTCAAAAAAAAAAAAATTTCCATTAATTTTTGATAGAAAATTTTTCATTCAAATATATTAAGTAATATGTCAAATAATAGAAAATAAATTGAAACTACAATTCAGTTACAAAAATAAATTTTTTTTTTCTTATATCCATTTTTTTAAAACAATTATCAATAATATTTATCTATTCTTTTCAACTGTACTACATAACGTCACGTTCACATAATATAAAATACACGAACAGAAAATAATATAAACAAAACAAAAAAATTTACTATAAAGAAAAATATAAAATTCTTCAAAATAAAATTCTCAGTATATTATTTGCTTCCTGACAATAAATAATTTACTGTGAATTTAAAAAAATTGTTTTATACCAAAAAAAAATTATATGCAATAAATCGAGCGGAAATGTAATTTTTCCCTACATGGAAAAGTTTAGAACGTAAAAAAGAACTGAATCACGAGACATATAATTATTAAAGAAGGATTTTGTCAGCAATATATATATATATATATATATATATATGACTTTATGACAAAAGGAAAATCATTTATAAAATTCCAATTCTCAGATATAAAAGAAAAAAGTGCAGAAAGAATTTTTAATTTCTCATTGATCTTAAATATATTTGTCATCAAGGATTTCAGGAAAGAGGAAATAATCAAAAGAAATTTTGTAATTACAAAAAATACGAAGAAACAAACTATCTTGCGGAAAAATATCATTAATCATATCGCCAATGAGTAGACATGTTTTTACAAGACGGCAGTTTAATAGACAAATTAGGGGAATTTTCTATCAAGAATTCACACAAAAAACCCAGTCTCATTTTTGTTGCATCTCAAAATGAGACTATGTTAAACGCCATAGAACGTGGCGCCACCTAAGAGTCTCATTTTTGTTGCAACTCAAAATGAGTAGCGTATGATACTCATTTTGAGACTAGGTTTTTTCAGTGAAAAGCAGCAATAAAGATCATTTAATTTTTTTTTAAATTTAAATTTGATATTTGCAATCGTATACATATAACCAGAAAAAATGATAAATAAATTGAAGGGTTTTTTCAGAAATAAACTAGTTAATTAGTCAGTAAATTAATTAATTGTTTGCACTCAAAAAAATTTTTAGTGAATTTGACTACTTTTTAACAACTCTTCTTAGTTCAATAAGTCCCCAAAGATATTAAGAAACTTGTGTTAACCATCAAAAAGTAGTTAGAATAATTAAGAATATAATCAATGTAACAAGATTTTGTAGTTATTTAAAAAAATTTTTATTAAATTAAAATTAATGAATTAAATTTAAAATTTTCTTGGTTGCTTCAATTCTAAATTTTTAACTATATAAGAAGTAGTATGTGAATTTTACCAACAATACTGGTGAAAATGTTCCTTAGTTAATTATTTAGTTAATTATTTAGTAATTAGTTAATAATTATTTAATTCACTTAGTTCATTATTTAGTTAATTAATCAATGAAGTAGTTATACTTTTTAGATTAATTAATTAATTATTCAGTTAATAATTATTAAATTTAATAAATTATTTTGTTAATTAATTAGGTAATTGATTAGTTACTCAATCAGTAAACTAATTAATAAGTCATTCATTCATTCATTCATTAAATGATGTAATTAATTAGTAAAAAAAATTTAATTTTTATTTAATTGATCAGTTCATAAAAAATGAGCAAGCTTGCTGCAAGGTTGCATCTAACCCAGTGGGCAAAAAACCATTATTGTTTTAAAAACGTCCCAAAAACGTTTTTAGAACCTTTCATGTCTGCCAAATGATGTTCCAAAAAACGTTCCATTGCTTTTAAAACGTTTTTGAAACATATAACGTTTTTGGGATGTTATTTGGTCGTCATGAAACGTTCTAAAAACGTTTTTGAAACGTTTTTAAAACAATGATGGTTTTTTGCCCGCTCGGAAGTATCTAGTTATATTAAATTAAGTAAATAATGTCGCATTGTATTATAATAATATGTTAATAAATAAAAAAATAATAGTTATAAATGTGTGAAATAAATCGCGCAAAATTATAAAATTGCAATAAATAAATAATAATAAATATATTATAATATAATTTATAGCAATTTAAAAAAAAATACTAAAATATTGTGAACACAAGACTTGCGTTCTATACAGAAATAATTTAAATATTGACAACATGTGAAACCGGTCGGGTTAAGATCTATCTTATATCAAATATAAATAATTTACGAAATGTTAAAAAAAATTCAATTGATCATACATACACATGTATGCTAATTATCCCTAAATTAAATGAAATTCTGTTGCAATTAAAAGCGCTAAAATTCACATTTAATTTATACTTGTTCAAGTCATGTCATAAGATCATCAAGATAAAATCGTAAGATCACGGTAAATTCATTTTGTCAAATATAATACACCACTTAGTGTCATTAAAATTTATTAACTAATCGTTTTAAATTATCACTTTTTTCATTTATTTATTTACCATAATACACCAAAATTAACAACATGGACTTATTTTTTAGATAATTATTATAAAAATTATTTTTAAAACAATTTGAAAAAGTGTATTATTTAATATATTGTATAATAATAAATGCATTACAATTTATTCTATTCATAATTGAATCGTGGGTAAATGAATCTTTATCAATTACAAAATATGATCAAGCTTGAAATTAGGTCAACTAATTGTTGTATAATTATATATGATTAATTACTGTAATTATTGTAATAATTATTGTAGAATGGGATATAATAATAATTATAATTGTATTATAATATTTCTAATAATAATAATAATTTAATTTAAATATTTAGATAATTATGAAATATTAAAGACAAAAATTATTAATACATAGTAACAAAATTATTGTTTATATAATTGAATACTAATTTTATAAAATTGCAAAACGTCGCAAATTGAGAGATCAGTCAAGTAGTAAAGTAATATTATTGCAATATTACAGGTAATACTAATAGTATTACTACAGTAATATTATAATGTAATATTAAACAGTAATACTGCATGTAATATTATCTCCAGGCGGTTATTTTAATATTTCTATAATATTTCTGTAATAGTGCTGTAATTTTACTGTAATATTACAATATTACATGCAATATTACAGTAATACATGTAATATTAATGTAATATTACAGTAATAGTACAGAAATACATGCACTATTTCAGTAATATTATATTGTAGTGTTATCAGTATTACTTGAAATATTACAGTAATATTACATTCCACTCGAGGATATAATTACAAAATTGCGTGAATAAATATATAGGCTAATAATTATATAAACAATCCAACAAAATTTGTGATTAAACAATACTTATAAATAAGCAACAAAGACAATGCTAAAAACAAGAAGCATTTACTTTCCAAAATGCCATTTTCAAAATTGAAAAAACAAAGAAAACGTATTATTTGCAAATTATGTTCAAATCATTTGCTAATTATTTCCCATTCGTTAAAAGTATATGACTAAAAGGAAATAAAGAATTTCAATCATTTTTTTCTCTATTTAAATTGAAACTTGATAACTACTTTTTAAATTGATTCTACAATTTAAATTTCAATCCAGATAGCATGTAATCTTGCAGGAAGTAATCAGCAAGCTTACGTGCTATCTGGGAATTAACTGACGAATTATAAATCCTTTGAATTTGATAAAATATTTCAATAATCACTTTGAATATTGATAATTTCAATGTCTACTCTCACCACTGGAATTATTAGAAACTCCCATTACAAATGAAAAAACAGTAAAATTACCCTCATTTGAATTGGGCAATGGTAATAAAATTGAATTGTTTCGTTCATTGGGCAAATCCTTATAAATTGTTGATGTTTCAATTGAACTGCGAAATCCAGAATCATCTGGTGAATTAATTCCTCCATTTGATGTTTGTGTATAAACTGACAGAATTCCATTTGGACTGCGAAATTGAAAATTCATATTTCCAGGTTGTGTGTTAAGAATCGTCGAATTTGCAAGTGGATGTTGATTCGCAATATTTGTCGGTGTTGAATGAATTTCTGAAATTGAATGATTTCGTGGATAATCAGAACTACTTCCACTTTCTTCAATTGGTGGTCGCGTCTTCTTTTTGTCTGATCCTGAATGAAAAAATATGTTCTTTAAATAATTTAAAAAAAAGTAGCTTAGCAATAGATTTAATGTTAATATAGTAAAAAATTAAAAATTTACACCTAATTAAAGAAATATTGCATAAATTTTGACTTACTGGTGAAAAATTTCTTTACTTTCCTACCAATGTTGTGCTTTTTTTTCGAAAAAGTATCAATTTTTGAATTATTCTTTGGAGTAAGAGGACTTTCATTGCTTAATGGTTGTTGGACAATTACCATAGGATTATTTTCATGAACGACAGCTTGAACAGTGATTGGTTGAGAAGAAATTTTGTTTGGAGAAATATTATTCTTAATTGTATTCGATAATAGAGATGATCTTCTTCTCACTGTCCTTTCTGGGTCTTCTCTCTCAATATCATTATCATCATCATCATTATCAACTTCTTTTTCTTTATCTTCAACTATTTCATCAACGTCTGTTGTATCCTTTTCTTCGATTTTCGAAAATTCCTTTTCCAAATGGCATCCTTCTTTTCTTTTAATTATCTTCTCTCCACTCGATGCCTTTTTCTCATTCATCCATTTTTCCTCCTTAATTCCCTTTTCTACAGTTGTTTCTTTTAATTTCGTTAATTTAATTACATTTGACTTATTCTTCATTGGCACATCTTTATCTATAATTTCCTCTTGTTCTTCATTCTTCTCTAGTGAAATTTCTGCAAATTTTCCTTAGTTGCTTATTTAATCTATTAGACGATAGCATAAAAATAAGGATTAAGGGACAAGAATAAAATATACAGGATTGTCAAAAAAAATTCTGATTTTTTCCCTGACCTTAAAGAATATACTGATTCACTCAAAAACTTATTAGATACTTAAAAAAAACGAAAACCAAAAACCGAAAAGAAATTATCTAAAACGGAAAACCGAAATCCATATTATAAAAATTTAAAAACTTGTATTTCAAAACCTAAATTTCTTTTTTGGTTTTTAATATAATCCAACAAACCGAAATTGTTAAGAAAGCGAAAATAATAAACCGTAACCGAAATTTTTCATATTAAAAATCAAAACCCCAATACAGGGATCATTGACAAGAATATTATTATTACAACTGTTTCAAATCATTTTCATCATTTCAGTTCAATTATTATTTTCTAGAATTTAGAACTAAAATTCTTCTTTAAATCAATTATTTTTTAAAAAGTTGTTTAAGAATTTTTAAATCTATTTGTTCACAATATTCAATTTTATGAAATTTCAATTATTCGGAAATTCTTGATTTAAAAACATATTAAACAATATAAACTTCAAATAATACAAAAACAATACAATTAAACTTTTTAAAAAAATTAATTCTGTAAAATTGTTAGTTGAAAGTATGAAAAATTAAAATTTTCAAAGATTTTAATTTACAACCTTTTCAAAATTCAATTATTATTTAAAATTTAAACTAAACTTTATTTTTAAATGAAATAATGTTTCTAAAGTTAAAAAGGAATTTGATTATTTTAATAGAACAATAAATAATTTATTGAATAATTGAATTTTTCTCAAAATTGAATTCTTTTGACGTATTTTAATAACATTTTTAGAATAATTACATTTTTCAAGAAATTTAATTACCTACAATAAATTGAGGGGCTGGATGCTATAATGTGTTACGCGCCATATTAAGTATTCTCAAAAATGAAATTTTTAAAAGTGTTTTTTTAACTAAAATTCTTCTAAAAATCCAAGATTTTTAAAAATTAATTAAATATTCATTAAAAAATTTAACAGTTTTCAGAAGAAATTGAATTATTAACATTTTTCAAAAATCGAAGACCTTTTAACTTTCTAATTATTAAGTTCATTAGAAATTGAAATTTTATAAAATTTCAAATTAAAAGTTTTTGAAATTCATCTATTTATATGAAAATTGTAAACGCAACTCTTTTAAAATTTAATTAATTGTGAAGTTGTATTTAACTAAAATTATTAAATAACTATTACAAGTAATAATTTCATGATACTTCTACAATAATTAAGTTATTTAAATATTAATTATTGGCAGAAATAGAAAAAATTGGAGATTTTATATTAGAATTCGTGGTAATTTCTGTGGGGTGAACAAAAAATGCCAAATTCAGAGTTTTCTTATATGATTTCTAAAAATTTAATTTTTTTCAGTACTTTTAATAAAAATTCGACTTTTCCGTGAATTTTCTGACCTGTGACAACCTTGATATAGAGAATATTTTGCTTTAAGTGTATTAAAGAATTATTTCTTAATAAACCATATTAATGTAAGATAAAAAATAAGTGATTATAAAAATTTTCCAAGCGAAAGGAAAAAACGGAAAAATAAGCAATAAAATTTAAAAAAAGAAAAATTAACAGTTACTTTTTTAAAAAATGACTCTTGAAATGTGATATATTTCTCATTAATCCTAATGACTGTTAAGTAAAAAAAAAGAACAAAAGTCCCTGAAATCAAGGTTGTTGCGATTATTATTTAATGGCTTGTTTTAACAAAAGAGGGATTGAAAAAGTATAAACACGAAATTTACCTTCTGGATTATCTGAGGTTTGATGACAGTACTTTTTTAGATACGGATAAGTGTAGGCAACAACACCAAGAAATAACACTGCTCCCAAAATTATTGACATTTTTGATAATTTCCTTTAAAGTATTACATTTGCCATGATAAGTTACTATCGAAAATTCATTTATTATCATGTCAAATAATTGTAAAGGTGAATATTCACAAAACTTTAAGGTTTGATTTTCACTTGAGAAAATAATTTGTAAACAGTGAAAATATTTTCTCATTTTCATTGAAACTATTATAATTCAAATTTACAGTCTGGAGAAAATTTTTAAATATATTTTTTAATCCATTTTTCTAAAAACAATTATTTAAAATAATAATTTTATTTTCTATTTAACTTACAATTAATATTCAAGTTTCTTTGAGAATTAAAAAATTTAATATTTTAATAAAAATTATTTTATTTAATAAATGGTTTGTGTGAACTTTTTTAATTTTATGAATAGAAAGAAGCGCCAAATATTAGCATAGTAAGTTTTATTATAATTATTTTTATTATTTAAATATTGTCAGAAATCAATTCTTTTATTTTTTTAGGAAAACCTATCGGAACTATATGGAGAAAAAATCATTAAATTAATTTTAATGTATCTAATAATTGTTGCTATGCAATATTTTTTTTGCAGTTAATGATTTTAATTTATTTTTCGGGAAACAATTTTTTTCGCGGAAATTAATAGGAACTATCAAGAGAAAAAATCAACACGAAAGGAAGATAGAAAGAAGGCCTCAAGTTCGAAGCTCGCTTATATATTAATTCATGTCGAGATCTAGAATCTTACTTTCATTTTCCTTTGATGCCTCCCCGCACTGGCCTTTGGCCAAGACACCAATTCCCAGAGAGCATCATGAGTTCTGTTATAAGGTAATCGACAAGTTTATTTAATTGATATGAGAGATTTTCTCACTATGGAATGCTGATCTATGTTCATTTAGTGATTTAATGAAATCTAAAATTAACAATGAAGATATAAACTTGAGAGTCCGTGATAATGAAAAAAGAGTATGTGGTAATGTATAGAAATGATTATTCAAAAATATTATTTTTCCAATATTAACAGTATTTAAGGAATAATTTTTTAATTTTTAGTTGAATCAAATAATTTTTATTTAAGTCAGTTAAATGATATTTGAACCAATAATTTCATTAAGATTTCAACCACTAAAAGTTACTATATATTTCTACTGAATATAGTTTGGTATAACTTGAAGAACGAAAATAAAAAATAATGTTAAGTCAGTAGATCTATATATATTAATACTGTTGTTTACGAAAAAATACTAGTTGATACACCTGCCTACAGTACAACTGTTCTTATATATTAATCTGAATTTAATTTCACCGCTTGTGAGAAAGATTCAAATTAATAAACTATTGTACAAAATAAAGAATGGTCTATATTAATAAACTATTTCTAACTATATTTAAGGTCAATTTAATTGAAAAATTAAAGTATTTTCAAATTTTATATGAAAATTACAATTTTTATTTCGAATGGCCACAAAAAATGGTACAATGATTAAAATTATTATCAGAGAACGTTGGGGTTAGCATTTGATGATACTTTGACTAAATTTTAAAGAACTTTGATTTTAAACAATTTTCAGCTGAAATACTAAATTGCTATTTCATGTTTTTATTTTTGTATTATTTAAAAACATTTATTACATATTTGACAATTAATAAGTGTTTAAAATAATGAACTAATTAATTGAATTTTAATTTTTTTAAATATAAAGTAATGTAAAAATTATTTAAATCTTTGTAAAATATAATTATTTGAAATTATTATCCAAGTGTAAAGGACCCCGCACTAAATTATTTATTTATTTCCTGACCTTCAATTAACTGTACCCTTTTTTTAAACAGAAAACCTTTAACTAAAATTTTTGAAAATCTTAAGAATTTTAACCGAACGCCATTTTTAGTATATTTAGTGCGGTGTCCTTTGTATTTAAACGCTTAAAAATAATATTTATTTAATTTATTAACTTTTCTTTTCACAAACTGACAGGAAATTGAGAATTTAGGTCTTAAATGCTTATTTTTTGCAAAAAATATTTTTTGAAACCAGGTAACTTTTTGAGTCGTAATAGAAACCATTAAGCACTATAGTTCCCATTAAAACTATTTTTTTCAAAATTAATGTAAAAAACAACCTTAAACATTATATACTCCTTCTTTTGTAGAACTACCCTTATATACGTTTGAAAAAAAAATTTAAGTAAAAAACGTGATAATTCAAAAATCTGTATCTCTTAAGTCGCTTTATGAAAAAATTTGAAAAAAATCATGATAGCTCATTTCAAAGAACACTAAAAGAAAAAAAATATTTTAAAAAAATTTGAGATGCAGAAGCAAAATAATTACCGGTTTGGTGTGAAATTATTTCGGTTCGTAAAAGGTGAATTTCACTTTATTGTATTTTCCTTTTTAGGAATTCAATTATTTTGCAAAATGTAATAAAATACCACACATATATTCAAATTATTCTCAAAAAATGTTAATAGTATTCTTCGTAAAATTTACAAACTTTTCGCAATTCAGTGACACTTATAATATCTACTATTTTCATACAATTTCCAAACAGAATTCAATCATTTAAAATTTTTTTGGTAAAAATCTTCGAAATAACTCAATTCTTTTCATATGAATAGAAAAAATTTGTCAGAAGTTCAATTATATTTAAATTATAATTTGCATAAAATTAATCGAAAGAAATCAATTACTTAGAAAGTTTTATAAAATTCTTTACAAGAATTAAATTATTTTTATAAATATTTACATTATTTTATTAATAATAAAATTTGTTTCAGGAATTCAATTTATTAGCAGAATAAGAAAAAAGTACATTTTTTTAAGTTACGGCGAAATAGTTAAAAATAAAAAATATAAAATGAAATTTTTGTCAATTTTATGAAGTGTCAAAGCTACTTTTTGACACTATTTTAAAATGAATTATTCAGTGTGATGTCTGAATTTCAGTATTTGAGGCAAATACCATTAAAATTTAATCGAATCAAATAAAAATTATATAAATAAATATTTTTTCTGTAATCGTCAAATAATCGGTTATTTGAATCAAATACATTTTTTTCAGTTCATTAAGTCGTGTAGGATAAATTTCACTTGAAGTTTCATTTGAAAACGATATATTTATTTTTTTTTTAATTTGAAAATCTGATATCACATTCGTAATAAGAGACCCCAAAAAATCTCTAAGTAACAAGTTTCATGAAATAAGGATCTTGCTCAAAGAACCGCAGTTATTTTTTTTAAGACTCAAAATTTGACTTCTAAATAAACACCAGAATTTAGAATTTTTTTAAAATTAATATTAAAATAATTAATAAATTTTTTCTTGCATTTACAAGAATGCTTTTATTCAATGCTATTAGAATGTGATAACTAGTTCAGTTCGTTAAAGTGATACAATTAATTCAATCTAAACTCTCAGTTAATCTAGTTCCTACCAGTTTTCACTCAATCAAAATCCATTTTGCAGTAATTACTGTTTCCGATAAAACGCCTCTATTAAAAAGAAAACAAAATGAAAATAAATTTAGCAAATTATTAAAGAATTTTATCTTTTATGTATACAATTTCCTCTAAAAATATAATATCTGACATATATACAACTTTAAAAAGCACAACATTTGAATGAAATGATAACTTTTGTAAAAACTAGCTTTTTTCAAATAAAGAAGAAATTTTTAAAGAACCCTAATATCTTTAGGATTTTTAATAAAAATTTGAAGTACAGAGATAGAATTTCTAAAATGTGTCTTTCAGTTTTCTGCATGTTTAATGATCACGATTAATATGTCAAACAAGAAAAAGAACGCATTTATTTTTTGCTTCGGAGGTGTGATACCAATATGCATAATGAAAATTAACATAAGAGGTGTGTTTTTCTCTATTCTTGAACGAGTTTGGTCTACTGCTACTGTACATTGATTTTCCTCATATCATCTGATTTGAAATAAATTATCAATTTCTGCGTAGTTAAATGATTATGCTTGTTTAATGAATATAAGAAAACCGGCTAATTAATCGTCCACACGGTGCATCAACGGTTAGAATTGAAGAAAATTTTTCTTGTACCCCAGACCACACCTTTTCTTGTTTCAAGGTTAGATTTTTATCTTAGTTTTTTGCATGATGATAAAACTAAACATCCAATTAATATCGTTACATGTATCGTTGTTAATTGAATATTTCTGGAGAGAATTTTACAAAATTAATGCAATTTTAATTTAATGTAATATGTAAAATTATTATCGAGGAAAGAGAAATAGAAAATTGTGGTTTTTTGCTTTAATCCTCATTAACTTATCACTGCAATGAAGTGCAGTGTGCAAGTCATGAGTTTGATGATAAAACAAAATAAACACTTTCAGGGTTGCAATAAAAATTAAATTTTGTTATTTTCTGGCAAAATTTTGACTGTTTTCCTGATCCTATAAAGAATATTCTGATTTACTCTAAAAAATTATTAAATATACACAAAAAAAGAAATTCCATTACCTTTATTTATGACATTCTTTAATTATTGTAATATTATTTGAAACACTAACACTTTTTTAAATAAAAATTCCAAAATTACTATTATTTTTCCATAAAAGTTAACATTTTCAAAAATTTCAAACTCAAACCGTTTGAAAATGAATAATTTATAATATTCAAAGTAACTGTTTAAAAAAAAATTTTGACCAACATTTAATAAAAAAAATATTCTACTTCTCATTGTGTAAATTAAAATTATTTTTTAAAACCATTTCTATTGCAAAATGGACATAGAATAATGATAAATATAGACGAATAATAACATAAAGTCGCATATGTTTTATTTATTGGTAAACTTACCCTAAGTCAACGCTGCGTTCAGAGTCAAAATATACATATAAGCAACATTACATAAAAGTATGTACGCTTCTTCTGGAAACTCGACTTACTCTCAGACTATTTTACAGAGAAAAAACATACATAAAAACAGTCTATAAAAAAAGAGACTCTACAAAAAATAATGATATTATTGGAAAGAAACAAAAATTTTGTAAATAATTCAATACCTGTATAAATTTCATTATTTATGCGCGCAAATAATTAAATGTTTGCGTAAAATTTTTTAAAACAATAATTGACTGAAATTCTTCTATAAATATAAATTATTTAAAATATTTTTTTAAAAAAATTCTTTGAGAATTTTCAAAATAATTTCTTTATAATCTTATTTTTCGAAATTTCAATTATTCGGAAATTCTTCAATTAAAAATGTATTAGAAAACAAAAACTTCAAATGAGTTATATAAAAAACAATCAATTAAACTTTTAAAAAAATTATTAATTCCACCAAATAGTTAGGAAAAAGTATAAAAAAATTCAGATTTTCTCAAATTTTGATTTTCAACTTTTTTAAAATTCAATTATTTATAAAAATTTACGCTATAATGTTAATATTAAATTATAATTTACAATTTTCAATTTAATTCATTTTTAAATTCAGTTTTATTAAAAAATTCTACGAGAATTCAATTATTTAAGTACAAAAATAAATAATTTATTGCAAGTTTTTTTAAAATTGAATTCTTTTGCGCGATAAATTTTTAATTTTTAATAAAAGTTTTATAATAATAATATCATTTTTCGAGGAATTTGATTAAAATAATTAAAAATATTTGAAATTCTGCAAGTCGTTTTATTATTTATGAAAATAATTGAATTCCTAAAAGGAATCTTATTAGTTATATAAGTAATAGAATTATTTATTAATAATATTTAATATTTATCAAAAAATCTAAATGTTTGCGTAGAATTTTATTAAAACTATATTTAAGCAATTGAATTTTTGTGGGATTTTTTATCAAAATATTAGATATTGAAAATTATTAAATAGAGGAAAATGTTTTAAATGTTGACATGAATTTCATTAAATTTTTTGAAAACAATTGAATTTCGGAGAAGAATTTTATTATTTATAAAGATAAAGGAAATTTATAACGAGAATTTAAAAAAAAATTTTGAATATAATTGAATTTCAGTGAAGAATTTGAATACTCTTGTAAATAATTGAGTTTCTGCAATTATTTGCAATTTCTCCTATTTTACTTTTTTTCTTGTCATTTTTTCTCTCCTATATTTTTTTTCCATCCTGACTCTTCTTTTCTATTTTCTCTCCTTTCTTTTTCATCATTTAGGTTCTTCATGAAAGGAAACAAGAGGAAGAGAAAGATAAAATAAGAAAAGATAAATGAAAAAGAGACTGCATTATTTACTTCTTTTATTATCGTTTGTTTAAAATTCTTATTTTCTTTCTTTTCTCTTCTTTTTTTGTATCCTTTCTTTCTCTTCTCTTAAGTCTTAAAGAAATATTTTTTTATTATTATAAAGAGAGGATATTTATTATTATTTATTACTCTGTAATATTAGAAGAAGAAGAGAAGAAAGAAATTGCTTATTATTTAATTGTTTATTAGTTATCTTTAATTTATTTATTAAATATAATGTAAAATGTGCGAAAACAGTGTTTAAAATTTCTAATCAGCAAAGAAATGCATTAGTGAGACGCCTGGCGGTAAAAACACGAACTAACTGGCGTTTTGACGTTGCGAGTCTACTTTCTCATCTATGTATTCTATGCTTTGACGAGAGCTAGCGCGAACATCAGTTTAGTTCGAAAATAATGAAATTTTTCTAATGTTAAAGTTTTTATTAAAAGCAAAGTCTTATTTAACAGTAATAATCTCTCCAGTAGTGTTAAATATCTCATGAAGATTTAAATTTATTTGTTATATGTGCAAAAATAAATATAATCCACATGTTCTCCTGAATACTGCGTCTTTCGCCAGAGCCCCGAGCGCAGTGTTTCCAAATTCCAACCGTTCAATTTTTATCTTGGAGGTCTTGAAAAGGTAAACTTCTGAAATTTTTGGCATTATGTTGACTTTATTTACTTATTGAAAACAATATTTTACATGCATTGCAATGCGAACTTTTCTTACATTAGACGATGGCGATGTGGACAATTGTTCTAAAAATGTTTTGAAGTGATTGTCCACATGGTCATTGTTGCACAATAAGGCTGACTGGTAGCATGCAAATAGTTCTATAAATCTGTTACGTGTTTCTTTATCGATAATGAATATAGTTATTTTTCGAAATATTTCTTACTTTAACATGGTAAATTGCCCGTTTTTGTATTTTATTCTTTTACAATTATATCGATACACGGATCATTCCGCCATAATACAATTATTATTGTATGCAATGTCAGCGTGAAATATTTATTTAATTCAAGGGAATCCGAAATTTCGAACTTCTGTTATCCGAACTTTTTTTTGGCCTCCCGAATTTTTCAAAGCAAAATAACGAAATTTATGCCAAATTTTGTTTTTTAAATCCTGAATTCTCTGTTTTATTAAAATATTATTACGAATTAATATATTTACATATATATACTTATGAATATTTTAAAAAATGTATTACATTAAATATATGTGACTGTCCGCGACAAAAGGGACCTTAGCTGTTTTTGACAGATCTAAAATTGGAAGTATAATTAAATAAAAGTTACCAACTTTCTTTACAAACTATTCATATTTTATTCTTTATTATATGCAATATTTTCTGTAAAATATGTTTCTGATGTTTAATAATCAATAATAAAGTTTAAATAAAGCTAAAACTTCTCTAAACATAACCTAAAATTGTAAGCAGCTAAGGTCTCTTTCATCGTGGATCGTCACATATATAGTTCAGCTGACCATTTTTTTTTTACTTTAATTATGGAAAAAATTAAATTTTCTATTATTCGAATCCGGCCTTGCGTAGGTTATTTCGGATAATCGAGGTTCCACTGTACATTAAAAATATTTGTATTTTGCCTCCGCCGTGGCCAGGTGCCATATTTGCGCAGTTGACGTGAAAAGTAAGCAGCGAAGTGACTGAACCGTTTTTCTATTAACCTTGGTTTTGTGAGTGAGTGTGTGTGTGTAATTGTATTCGTGTTGTTTTCGTACACCAGAAAAAGTGAAAAAGCAAAAAATGACAGACGATGATAAAATTGGCACTCTCACTGACGAGGCCTTAAAAAGAAAAGAGCGTCTCGCACTTTTAAAAAGAAAAAATGAAGCACCAAGTGATAAAATTGAACCCTCAAAAAAACTTCCAACGTAAGTACTTACAGTCAGAAATAAATATTCCCGTCTACTTTAATCTATTACTCCAAAACTAACCTATAAACTTTGTTTACCTCGCCTATTGGTTTAACTAATTATACGTTTTGTTTAATTCGTTTCATTTAATTGTTTCTCATTTGTTTTAGACCAAAATTTCGAAGTTATAGGCCACAGGACGAGAGTTTAAAAGAAAAGGTATTGGAAGACGCGAAACCTGGTGATGTAGAATCAGAAGTTGCTGAACAGCTGAAGGCAGCTACTACAAAAGCTGTCATCGAGGAACTAGTGAGTTTTATTTACTTATTTTACTCTTTTCTTCTGATTTTAATTAATTTTTTAATTTTAATTGTAATAACTTTTATTACAGGATATTCATAATCTTGCTCCGAGGAAGCCGGATTGGGACTTAAAAAGAGACGTTGACAAGAAATTAGAAAAATTAGAAAGGCGTACACAGAAGGCAATAGCTGAGTTAATTAGGGATAGATTAAAAATGGGTCAGGAAGATCTTGCAAGTGCAGTTAATGTTGGAACAAAAACATATGAAAACGGAAAATAAGTACAAAAAAACAAGACTAGAAATTTAATTTGACTACATGTAATTTTACTTTGTAATTTTAATATTCTGTAAATAAGCGTTTTTCTATAATAGAAAACTATATTTTATAAAGAATTGGTCGATTTAATGAAACCTTGTTTGCAATTTATAACAAATTTGGAATCTAATCGTGAATATATTTATAATGAATTTTGATTGTTTTTCTTTTGCTTGTGCACAGGCCTCGCTCAAACATAACTTTTACAATTTTTTTTTTAAATGCGACTTTTTTCACCTTTTATTCAAAATACTGCAACAAAGTAACATTTTCAATGTAAATTAGAGCTTATTTCGATTTTTATATGGTGACAAATTATACACAATTGAAAATTTTCCTAAAATCTTTAAACATAATTGGATTATTTTAAATTAAATTCTAAAAATACACCTACCTTTAATTAAAAACCTTTTGAATAATTATAATGTAAAATTTGATTAAAAATAATTGATTTTTTTATTACAACATTTAAAAAAACAACTTTTGTAGAATTTTACTTTGAAATTTTGAAAATAATATTCACATTCGGGAGCTAAGGCACGTTTTCTCGTGTAGACTATCACATATTATTTAGCTCAAAAATGGAGCTAAAAATATTCAGGACTAATACTTTTTTACTTCACCCCTTTTTGCTTCCTCGTGAGGAAGCTTTGTAGTCGTTTAATTTACAAAATTTTTAAAAATCCTTTTGACAAATTTTCTTCTATATGGGACTATGTTATATAAGACCCTGAACAATTGTCCGGATGTATGTATGTGTGTGTGTGTGTGTGTGGATCCCGTTTTTTGTGAACACGATAACTCGAAGAGGTTTCAACGAATTCGGCTGAAAATTGCTAGGAATATTTATCATAAAAATATCTCGAAATGGATTGATGGACATTAAAAAATCTATTAAAAAAAATTTTTTTTTTACTTTTTTCAAAAAAAAAATTTTTTTCAAAAAATTTTTTTTTAATTGAATATTAAAGTCAATATACAATAAAATCTTCTTCTTTGCATCAAGACGAATCGATTGGTATATATAAAGTATAAATTGTATGAGAGTTTATAGAGGTAATGACAATTAAAGCAAAAAAATTACCTTTTTTTATCAAAAATTTAGTTCTTTCATCAAAATTATATTCCAGTACAATAAGATTTTACTCATTTTTTTCAATAATCTTATCCGTTGCATTAAAACGGATCGATTGGTATATATAAAGTATAATTTTATTTGAAATTATAGAATTAAACATAATTATAACCAAAAATTCGCACTTTTATTAGAAATTTATTTCCTTCTTAAAAATTATGTTGCTTTATAATAAAATGTTAATCTAGACTTAAAAACAAACTAAAAATCTTCATTTCATCAAGACGAATCGATTGATGTATAAAAAGAATATATTTTATTAGCATTAATAGAATTAAATAAAATGAAAAAATTCACTTTAAAGCAAATTTTTTGCTTATCGTAAAGAGGAAGCAAAATGTTCATGTAATGAACATCTTAATTCACAACTTGTTTTTCAATGTCAAAACACTAAAAATAGTATTTCTTGTTAAAATCAAATGTTTTGAGTATTTTGAGCCCTATTCGAGTTATTACCAAACTGTTTTTTAAAAATGTTTTTTCCTATCTTTCATAAAAATAGATATATGTGGACCTCCACATGAAAAGGGTCCAATTTGTCGTTTCTAGTTTTCAAGATAATCGCAATTTAGTAATTTTTGAGAAACAAATCGGATTTAAAAAAAATGTAATCTACATGTTTTTACAAGTCGAATCATGCGATTTTTATTAATTTATCGTTAATTTAAGAGTTGGATTTAATTGGTTCTTAAAAAAAATGAAAAGGGACCATTTTGTCGGTTCTCTGCAAAAGTATTCCATATTTTCAAAATGGAGGGAACAAAAAATTTAAAATCTAATGTTTATTCATCTTTAAGGTGCCCTAGAATGAAAACAATTCTTATCTGAATAACTTCGCAGAATAACCAGAGATATGACAATTAATTGGTATTGCAAACTTTAATCCCATTTTTCTCGAAATGAGGGTTTTGGCATTCTAAACATTGAAATTTTGTAACTCAGCGAATTTTTAATTAAAAAAAAGTTGTAAAACCACTCCAAATTATCCAAATTTTGGAAGGTATACGCCCATATAGCATCTTAGTCACTTTGTAAGTAACTTGTAACTGTAACGAGTTACTTTTTCTCAATAAGTAACTCAACTGTAACTTAGTTTTGAGTAATAAGTAACTTAACTGTAAGGAGTTACTGAAAAATGGAAACTTACTGAACACTGAAATATACATAATTTAGTGGGAAAGTAATGTCAACACTTTAAGCATTTAATTTTAAATTATATTTCTAGGTATTATTAGCGAGAACATATTTCAGAAATACATTTGGTGTATCAAACTAAGAAATTATATTTGCATATTATTTGAATACTAGTTAACTTAACTAGAAATGAAAAATAATGTTTCTTTGTTTATAAAAAATTCTTTTACAAAATGTCGAGACAATCAGAAAATATCAAAATTTATCAAACATGTCATTATCAGTTTTTAATTATTACTAATAATCTTTTACATAAACGAATTTCGATTCTTTTTTGTAGATGAAATTTTTATCATGCTTGTTATTAAAAAGATGGTCTTAATTTGATTTTATTTCCCTTGAGGTGAATTTTAAGTGTGAAAAACTTATTTTTGAACTTTCTATGTTATAATAATTATTAGATTTTTTTCCCAGGTGAAAAACGCATTAGAAATTAGTAACTGAATTCGGAAATCGTTGTCTATAAAGAATACTAGCGTCACTATATTTTTATTGCATTAATTTATTACTTAACTATATATATTTGTTTTATTTAATAATATACTCTGGACGATAAATTTATTGCCTAACGTAAATTTATGTAATAATTGTTTAAATATACATTTATCGAAACGAAAGAAATATAAACAAAAATAATTATTATGCTCATCATAAAACTTAAAAATCCATTAATATCACGACAATAGTTTTAAAAAACCAAGATTGAATACATATATCCAAATATAATTTTAGAATGTAAAAGAAGTGAGTACATTTCTTAAAAAGAAAATAATGAAAATTGGAAACTATTTACAATTTGATAAAACATAATTTTTTTTTGAATTTATAAAATTATTTTCTAATAATAATTTTCTCAACAATAATTACTTTAGTAATATTTAATTATCGTTAATTATTTAGTATAGACGGCGATTATTTGCCAGTACATTTTTTTGCTTTTAATACAAAAAAAACTGTAACCAGCGTGCTTATCACGTTTGTTATAAGTTTATAATAACCACAAGAATACTGCGCCCAGTAAAATCTTAAAACACTCTAATTTTTCTGTAAACTACACCACATATGAAAAGAAAGTGTGACAAAAATTGTCATGTTTAATATGTATATGAGGTGTAAAAATTATTGTGCGTTAAAATTGAACAATCGGCTATTATAATTAATACAACGAATTTTCCTCCTTTTTGGAAAAATGAATGTTTTCCTTGTTTATTGAGATCCAGGTTGATTTGTTTTTTACTCATTCGTTTCACCTGCTCCTCCCTCGTTTTCGTCTCACGTACCTCTTGTTTCATTTTTAATCTTCTTCTTTTCCTCGACTAATTTAACATCAGTCACGTGTAAATTGTGAATACTTTTTGCCGCAAACTTAATAACTGATTGTGTTGAGACTTGTGTTGTGTGTCGTAGATCGAGTCGTTTCAGAGCGTTACACCGTAAAAGATGATCGAGCGTTGTTTCGGTGAGTAGTTTACAATTTGAGAGATTTAATGAGACGAGATGATTCATTGTCTGTGCTGGTGGTGCTGCTAATTGCGCGACTCCAGCGTCGGTAACTCTTCCGCATGATGAGAGATCAAGATTTTCCAAATGAGGTAAATGTTGAGATACGTAACGCAAAGCAACGTCGGTTATGTCACAGCCAGCTAGGGATAAATTTCTTAGATACTTTAAGCGCGATGTTTTGTCAATTAAACCAGGACGAGAGTCGGTGGGTGGACTCAGAACTTCCCGTAGACTTGAGTCATTTAAATTGGAGACGTGACTCAGATCGAGAGATGTTAGCGGTGGACATGCACATGTTCGGAGGGCACAAACACCGGACCAGGTGCAACCTTGGAGAGAGAGGCTGCGTAGTTGGGGTAATCGAGTGAGGAGCCAGGCGAGTTGTCGTTTTGTGACGTTCGTCCAATTTAACGTGAGTCTCACGGGTTGACGACGTGTTATTCCGGTTAAGTGAGCGGGTGTCAATTGAACGTGTGATAAATCGAGACGGCGCCAAAGAGTCGGATCTATCGTGTATCGGGACCAGGCACGACAGACTAGGGCACAATTCACCAGGTCCTTGATCGGCAAGTACCTGAAGACTGAGATGATGGCGACTTTGTTGAACACGTAGAATTGACCGTTAACGTCCTGACCTGACCTGTGAACCGGGGGAAGTGGCATGGGTCTCACAACGACACTTGGTTTCTTTAATGATTTACTGCTCGATCCAGTTAATTGTGAGGCTAATTGGGTCCTCAGGGCCGTTCTCTGCTCACCTTCGGCTGGCTCTCGATCTGCCCAGTTCTACAAATTTTGAGTGAACAATTAGATATCAGTTCGAGTTTCGTTGATTATCAGGGTTGTCATAGTTCAGAAAATTGAGACTCATAAGCTATGAAACTACCACGAATTCTAATACCAAACCTTTAATTTTTTCCATTCCTAACAATAATTTCTTCTTACATAACTTAATTCTTAAAGAACTATTATAAAATTATTACTTATAAATTATTTAATGAATAATTTTACTTAAATATTTACAACAAAAAGTAAATAAATAAAATTCTTCACCGGAGTACAATTACACTGTCCGACAAAAAATGAATTTTTTTTGTCCCTTCAATCACAACCAACAATTTCCTTGAGGAAGAATTCGAAGGCATTTCCGATAAGGCAATTAAAAATGATTTTTTCTTTTGCATTAAATTTTGTTATTAATCAAATTTTATTAGCACCATGTATAACCTCAGCATTGTGAAACAAGTGATAAACAAATGAATTCTTTAGAATTTAAATTCATAACATTTTATATTATTTTCAGGTTACTTATATTTTATTCTAAAAAAAAGTTTAGCAATCTTGACTTATATACTCAACAAAATAAATAATTTGAACATATAATTGATGTCTTTGAAATAAAGTATTCCTGTGAATTTAAAGTTTTGTTTTTCCAAAATTAAAACATTGCTTTAAGTAATTGTTTTTATCCATTAGAATAAAAGCAGACAATATTAAAAATTAAAATAAATTTCAACATCTAACAATAAGAAAATAATATTTACAATAAAAAATTAAATTATAATTAATTTTATGAATTAATTAAGTGTTTAAATATAAGAAAAAATTTAATTTGTATGATCACAGAATATCTAATTTAATATGCTTTTTCTTCTTCTACTAGTTAGGCATTTAATTTCTATTAGAAGAATTGATTAATTTAATTTATTTAAAATTAAGATATAACAACTGTAAAATACAATGAAAGCTTAAATATAAAATTTTAATAAAAAATTTTTGTAGGGATTTCTAAAAATTAGATTGCTAAACATTTTTTTTAATACAATATAAGTAACCTGAAAATAATATAAAATGTTATGAATTTAAATGCTAAAAAATTCATTTGTTTATCACTTGTTTCACAATGCTAAGGTTATACATGGTGCTTTTAAAATTTAATTAATAACAAAAATTAATGCAAAAGAAAAAATAATTTTTAATTGCCTTATCGGAAATGCCTTTGAATTCTTCCTCAAGGAAATTGTTGGTTGTGATTCAAGCATTCATTTGAAACCAGAATCAAAATTCTATCACTTCTTATTTTTGTTTTAATCATAATCAAATATAGACAAAAACATGCTTTTTTCACTTTTTAACACTAACTTTCTCAAAAACTCGACGTGCTGGAGTATTTTTCTTTTCAAATTTGTAATCAGAGTGAAATAATCTATCGAAAGTGACTAAAATTATTGAAGGGGCAAAATTAGTGTCGGACAGTGTTTTTTTAAAATTTTACACAATTCAATGATTTTCAGTTTTTATTAGTTTAATAAAATTTTGTAATAGAATTCAATTACTTTCAAAAATAATAAAATTCTTTTTAGGAATTCAATTATTTTTGTATTTAAATAATTAATTCTCTTAGAATTTTTAAATAAAAATTTATTTAAAAGTAAATTTCTGTTAAAATTTGAGTCAGTAAAGTCAGAGAAATGTTAGAAAAAAAATTTTTTGTTAGAGAAATTTGAGATTTTTTTTTACTTATTTTCAAAAATTTTGGAAAGTATTTTGTTAGAAATTTTAAAATATAGAAAAAAATTATAACATTTTAGAATTATTTTCAACAATTTGGTTTAATTGTTTACAAATAAAGCAAATAAAAATTTACATTTTTTTGGACTTATTAACATTTCTGAGAAATCATGGTCATATTTAGAATTGAAATCCTTGAAAAATTTAATTATCAGGGTGGCCACAATTCGATGGCTCCGAAATGAAAACATGTTTGCTAGAGTGTTTATAAAACACGTAACTCACGAAAACAAATAGAAAACATGCTTATTTAAAATGACAGTTTTTCTTAAGGCTATGTTACAATTTTTAATATTTATTATTTTTAAAGAGTAAACAAATTGCAAAAGTATAAGTTAATAAATTTTTTTCATTAAAACTACATTAACTTTAAATAATAAAATATTTTTTTTTCGCGAGTTACGTGTTTTATAATTTCTCTCGTGAATAGGTAATATGTTTTATTTAGGAGCCATCAAAGTTTTAGTTTATCAATTTCCTTGACAATTTACTGACATTAAAATTTATTTCTCTGACAAAATTCTTTTTATAGGAAAAAATGAAAAAATGAACTAAAAATTGTAATATTTTGTTTTAATGTTTGGAAAACAGTCGCAAAGTTCGTAATATTTTAAAATAAGTCGAAAAAAGTCTCAATTTGATTAATTTTCCTGGTAAACAATTTTTTCCTGACATTTCCTACACTTTACTGACAAAAATAGAACTTGGATCTCAATGAACTTTTTGAAAAAAATTATTAAAAATAATATATTTAATGAAGAATTTTAGTTTAAATTGTAGAAAATAATAATTGAATTGAAATGATAAAAATAATTTTGATCAAGTTACAGTAACAATATGTTTATATAATATAAAATAATGATATTTTCACTCGGTCATGTTTATTTATGATAAAACATTTTCATGTTTTATAGTAATATTCTTATAAGTTGTTGAATAAAATAATAAAATTTTTGTGGCAACCCTGATTGGATAAAAGTTTGGTTTTCGCTGAATATAATCGACTTACCTCGGTAGGATCTGGTCTGGATCTTTTGCTTGGTGTAGTGGCTCTCTCGGAATCTGTTGTTGGTACCGATGATGCAGCACTTGAGACGGAAAGTTTTCTTGCCCGAGCTTTCGCTTGTTTAATTTCCGTGTTTCGTCGTTTGGCATCCAATTTTTCTTTCTTCACGCGACAATTGAAACATTCCCAACTGTTTGGTAGATCCTCGTTGAACGGTATTGTTAAGGGATTAATTCCGACGCAACGTGGATGAATAATATCAAAACAGAGTTGACACTCATAAAGAACGGATGGTGTCATTGGAATTGGTTTGCCTGAAATTCAAATGAATTCAACTTGATGAAATGAAGATTTTCTCAATTGGAGTCGAATAAATTAACTGGAAATAAATCTATTGCTTACCCATCAGAGGTGATGGTTCTTGACCCCATCCGTCCAGATTACAGACACTGCAAGCAGCTGTAACAGGGAGCATTGGCCGCAGACATTGTCTCATTAGACATGTTTGCTTTGCTCTTCCGGTTCCACCGAACTTCACCATATCTTGACAATAGACGCACTCTTGACAATCTTGCCTGGTGCATGCCTCACATTTTTTACAACGTGTTCGTCGTCTTCTTGCACAGGCCGATTTTGAATCGTGTTTTTCAATCGTTTGCTGACGCTGAATTTTCGTCAATGTCTTCTTACTCGCTTTCAAACGTTCCTGTTGAAAAACATTTTTACAATTAAATGCATTTAAAAACTTTAATTAAAATTAAAGAGATTAAAGTTTGTGATTCCTGTGATATATTTAACGAAAATCGGAACTCACTCGTTCGGCTATTGTCATAGGAGGGGGGGGCGGTAAAACCGGATTGCCTGTTACAGCTGCTTCTGGATTGTCATGTCGATGTTGTTCAACTAGGCACCTAACGTCGTGAATTAAGGCCACAGGATCACGTATTAAATCCGGTACATTTTTCTTCGTCGAAGGCAAAGAATGCAAGTACATTACAATTGACTTTAGTCCGTGCAGTTCATACGGAGTCAAATGAACATGAGGATGATTTAAAGGAGTTGATTGTTGAGTCTGCGCTTCAGGAATATCCAAATGACTTCTTCCCAAAAGAACATGAACGTACTTTTCCAGAACGTACCTAAAATAATATTATTAATTAAAATGTAATCACAGGAATAATTTAAATAAAATTACAATTAAAATTTGTTCAATAATTAATACACAACTGACAATATCTTAATGAACGAACCAGAGCATCTCCGTGAAGAATGGATAACGAAACTTTTGCGGTACTTTCGTGTGTTCCTCGACTTGCGCGACCTTTAATTGTTTATCAATGCCAAAACTGTGAAGAAAATTACCACCAAAAACAAGTGAATCTTGTGGCGTATAGACCGCGTGGATCCACCCAGTTGGAATGAATAATGTCATTCCGGCTTTTAAATTGATTCGGCCGCATTTTTCGACCATATCGCCAAAAAAGACGTCGGATTGTTTACCACTGAGAACCCATTCTTGATAAAGAGAGAGATTTTTCTCAGTCGGTGGGATGAGCCAGAAAATTTTCCCCCCGCGAAGAATGTGATACCAAACGCTGGTCCCACCAAAATCCACGTGAAAATCTGTGTAACAACCCTTTACTGACATTAGACAGTATTTTTGAACTTTTGGATACATCATGTCCTCGAGAAGATTTGTAGCCTCGACTTGAGCTTCCTTTAAGTGACGAGGCCAAATCACATCAACCCAATCGACTTGTCGCACTAATGTTGGTGACTGAACATAATTCTCCAATTTTGTGTGACTAAATTCAAGGGATATCACATTTAGTAGGCGACCTTTATTCGGATCCTCGTAATATTTTTGCCATTCTTTCATTGTCATGTCTTCATTTTTTTGAGTATTTACATCCATCACGTCCAATACTCTTTTTGAACCTGGTAAAAATTTGTTTTTTGATCAATTTAAATTATTTTAAATGCAATTTAGATTCTGTAATGGAGCTTTTTTTACTAAGAAAAATATGAACACAATCGATTCTGAATCTTTGTTAAATTTAATTACTCAAATAAAATTTCACAAGAGTTCAATTAATTGGATAATTCTTTAACAATTTTTTTAAAATTAATGTATTCAAATAATTCAATGACAATTTTTTAGAAACTTTTTTTCAGAATCTTAAATAAAATGATTTCAAACTGAAATAATTGTTAAAAAATATTTAATTATTATTAATTTATTCAGAGCAATTGATGTTTTCAGAGATATTAGTTTAAAATCTGAAATTCAATTATTTCTAAAAATTTCAACTGCGTTTTAATTAAATTCTTTATTAAGTAAATTAAAATTAATAGTATTAAGAAACTTAAATAAGTCAAATTGATGAAAACGAAAACATTCGGACAAAGTAACAAATTTTTTTTACTCCAACATTTCGAAATCAAATTGACTTTGCAGTTTATAATACATTTTATTTTATTATTTTGTGATTTTTATTTTTGTATTGTGATTTATTATTATTTATGTGTTTTTCTAAGACGGATTATTTATTTATTTATTTATGACTCTACTCCATCGTCAGGATTTGAATTTTAAGTCTTCGTTTATTCAATTATTATTTTTGACTCCCTGAAGAGGAAATCGATTTGATTTCGAAACGTTGGAGTAAATAAAATTTGTTACTTTGTCCGAATGTTTTCGTTTTCATCAATTTGACTTATTTATGAAATAAAACATCTTTATTAATAATTAATAAATCTTAAATGAAAATTTTTTCTATTTGTCAAAAATTGACTTTTTTACTATAAAATTGAATTTATTTTAAATATTTTAACTATAAATAGTTTTCGCATTATAATTATAATTAATTTATGTAAGGATTTTATAATCTAATTTATGTTCTTCAAATTGAAGAACTAATAATTACTATTAAAAAAACTCACAAATAGAATTAGAAATATTTTTTCATCTAATAATTTTTGGAGTGAATCAAAATATTCTTTAGGGTTAGGGTAAAAGTCAAAATTCTAAATGGAAATCAGAGAAAGACGAAATCAAGTTTTTACAAAAAGAAACCCTGTAAATAAAAACTGTTATTAAAAATTTCTTTAAAAAACACAAACATACCAACGCAAGTTCTGACATCGTTAATTGAAAAATTGGCACTTGGAACACGAAGTCCCAATCCGGCTTTATCTCTGAATAAAAGTGGTATTCCCAAACCGTGTTTTTGCAGATAAGCAACATTCAGTTCTGGGCCAGTCATTATACGGAAAAGTCCCGTAAAATTGCTCAAGTTATACCTTTCACATTCAATCTTTTCATCAAGTTGAAATGTCCTTCTGCCTTCAATTTCCTCATCACCAATAGCCCAATCATCTGTATAGAGTTTCTTGGTTCTTTCTCGCTAAAAATATAATAAAATTTTATCGATATTTACATAATCGGAAAATAAAGTCACGAGAGTTTTTTTCTTCTTCAAAAAAAAGCACATGTTACATGTTTCTCATTTGTTTACCAATTGTCGCCTCTTTGGTGCTGAGACAGGTTCATCGGCCATTGTAAACACGCTGTCAAAAACGTATCACCGTATTTTCATTGGTAATTTAATTGATATTTTCTATTGACACTATTAGAATTATATTTTGACAACAACAAATCACTGTCGACTATTTATTTATTCACATGTCAAATGCTAAACAGCTGTAATATCGAACCGGAGGTTTTGATTACAATTCTGCTGCGAAACCAGGTTGCCATTTTGCTACTCTAGCGTCGCCAATCAATGACAAAGGAAAACTTAAATTCTCTAGATGGAGATTTTAGTGACTCTTAGTGTTATTTTTTGAGTTGATGTTACTTCACCTGAATGACGTCATTAGAGCGGGAAGTTTTAAATCGATTAGACATTTTTATTAATAATGTTGGTTGTTTTATTTGATAATATTAAGTATCTACAACGTACAGCAAATTAATTACAGTAATATAATTCATGAATTTATAATTAATTTTCTGTAGGTTGGAGTTACTGATTATTATTATCAAATAAATAAATTAATTAATAATTAATTACAATTACACTAGTGTAATTAATATTTGTAATTAACAAATTAATTATTAATTGGCTGTAATTATTTTGAAATGTAAGTGTATTTAATATAAATTATATTTACTGTAATTATTATTAATTATAATTATTGTAATTGATACTAATTACAATTGTAATTGATAATAATTAAAATTGTAATTAACAAATCAATTAAAATATTTAATAAATAGTAAATTAGTTAATTGGAAAAATATATTTTAGGTTATTTTCCGAATTCTATCAATCTATTTGAAAAATGTTTTATCAATATTCGTCACCATGGTTTCGAAACGGAATTTTTTTTAGAACGTTAATATTGTAGAAGAATTTTGTATTGTGATTGAATTGAATTTTAATAATGGCTACTTGCAAAAATTTACAAAAAGCAAATATTGTAAAACATTCAAAAGAAAATGATCCATTGACACAAATATTTTATACTCCCAAGGAAGATTCTCTCATTATAAAGTAATATATTCAAAATTACATATATATAAAATTTATAAAATATATAAAACAACAATATTATTTAAAAATTATCAAAAATCAATAAAATTATTATTTAATAATATTAATAATTAATACTATTTACATAGATGTAATACAATTTATTATTACTGCATCCAGAGAAAAATTTTATTTGAAACAAATATAGAAATAAATTTATATAATTTATTGTAGTTAAAGAACTGTATAATATTTATCTCAGAGTCTAAATTATTTATTTACTTTACATTCAAATTAAACATTAATGCAATTTGTATTAGATCCAATTAAAACTTTTATTAAACCCAAATAAATTTTTTATAGGGATGAAATAAAAATTTTTTATTAGAATCATATAAAATTTTTATTAGAATCAAGTAAAATTTATTTAAAACAAATCAAAATTGTATTAGAATCTATAAGTTAAATATATCTTTTTTTTTCTTTGATAATTTTTTGAAGAACCGAAAAAATAATTTTTCACAAAAAAATTGACATTCTTTATAATATGTAGAAAATATCCAGAAATGAATATGGCTAGAGCAAATCCTGAAGGACAGTTAATGAGGGCACGACAAGATTTGTTAAAAGCTGAAAATGAATTAAAAGAAAAACGTGAGGAACAGAAAATTAGAAAAATTGAAATGCAACAACAATGGACCGATCTAAGAAATAAACAGTTATCGCTGCGTGAATCATTTATAGAATATAATAAGCTTGTGAAGGAAAATCGCGAGAAAAGAGAACGAGCTGAGAAAAAAATTTGTGCAGAAAAAGAACTACAAAAATTGAGAGAAGAAGAAGTATGAATTTTTTTTTTATGTTTTTTCTTTGTTTTAAATACAATAGAATACGAAATAGAATACAAAAAATTATTTAAACAATTAGAAATTAAATTATTTAAAGTATAAAGAAAATTATGAGTTATAATAATAATAATAATAATAATAATAATATCCCTCAATTTTTTACAGTGTACTACTCTCTAAATTTGAATTAGTAAAAAATCTTCACTAATTTGAATTAATGACTGACTTTTTGCTTTTGAATCAGTAAATTTTACTAATAAATAGTAATTTCTACTAAATCTTTAGTAAAATTTACTACATAATTCGAAAGCAAAAAGTCAGTCAGTAATTCTAATTAGTAAACATTTTTAATAATTCAAATTTAGAAAGTATACATCTTAAAACAAAGAAAAAAGAATTAGAACGTAAGATTATTAAATAATCAATTTGCAGATAAATGAATTAAAGAAAAATATAGAGAAATTCTCTGAAGCCCGAGACAAAATGAAATATTACGTGAATGAATATAAAATGTATCAGAATTATCTCGAAAGGGTGGTTAATGAGACAGATGAATTTGAATCAATACCAGCAATTTTTAATCGTTATGAAACATTGATGGAGGCCAAAGAACAACTTGCTGAGAAACAGGACAAGAGTCTCGGAATTTTAGAAGAAGCTAGCAAAAATATGGTCAGTTCTAACTCCATTGTTAAAAGTTTTAAATTAAAAGTACAAATTGAATATTTTTAAATTCAAATATTTAATTCATGTAGCTAGACCTTTGTTTAATTTTAATAAAAATGATATAATTTGGAGAAAAAGACAATTGAGACAAATAAATAACAGTTTTAATATTTCGAATAGCATGAAATGACTCAAACGAAAACTAATATGTTAATGGATCTAAGTAATGAATTAGCACAACTTCAGGGAAGATATGATAGAGCAAAAGCACTTGCAATTAGATGGGAAACTATTGTTGCGATTATAAAAGCGGCGACTGCAGTAAAACAATCCGAATTGACTCAAATCCGATCGAGTTGTTACAATCTTTATTTGCAAATTTGCAAGAGAAAAGGAATAACAAGTGAATTAGAACCAACGGATTATGAGCATCAACTTCTTGAAATTAAACGCACTATCTTGGAAATGAAAAGAATCGTCAAAGCAGTCAAGAAGAAAGCTGCCAAGCCTATTAAAAGAGAATAAAATTTAAAGCATAAATTAGAAATTCAACAACAATATTAATAATTTCATTGAAAAAATTATGTACTAAAAGTCAGATTTTGTCAGCATTCTACTCTACCTCGAAAATTCTGCTCCAATTTTATATTAAAAATGTATTTAAAAAAATTGTAAATTGCTTTGCTTTTAATGAACATCAAATAATAAACTTGAATCTAGTTAATTATATTTATATCAATAAATAAATTATTCTCCAATAAGTCACTCACAAATAAATCGAAATATAGTTAGTTTTATTTTACCTTTTTCGGTAGTGCTGAAAACGATACGAGATGAGACGAGATTTTAGAATTTTGCTGATTGATATGTACATCTAATTCGAGACTATGTTCTGTCTCTTGGGCAGCACTATTTCCGTGCAAAATGTCGTTTGTTTACTCCAGATTTTTATCTCTCGAAAGAGAGACCTTATTTATTAATTTTTATTTCTATAAATTTTATTTTATTCAAAAACACATTTTCTGAAATAGAAATTTCTTAGTCCATTATTATTTTGCTATTGTGTATTTTATAAAGGTTTTACAAGTAGATTGAAAATTTTTGAAAAAAAATGGATGATAATTTTAATCTTTAAATATGAATTAGTTAAAAACAACTAATTTGGTATTAAATTTATTTTATTTAGTAATTAATTACTAATTTATTTCGTGAAATAACTGGACTTCGGGTTTTGCCGGTAACGGGTATAATAATGACTAAATAGTTAGATATACAATCACTATAATTACACGGAGAAAAATGAGTTTGCTATATGGATAGCTAATTTTTAGGTAGAGAGGCTAATGATTAACTATTGTAGTAAAAAAATTAGCTGTGGGACTTAATTATTAGCTGTGATAGCTAACAATAATAATTGATATCCATATAATAGCAATTAAGGATAGCTAAAGTAGCTAAAAGTTAACTTAAATACCTCATTTTCTCCGTGTAGGTTATGCCAAAATAACTAAAAAATTTTAATTTTTTTTTGTTAAATTAAAGTGAAATTTTATAGTAATTAGACTAAAAGTTAACTACTTTTATGTAGTTTAGATTTGGAGAGAGTAAAAAGTCATAATTACCCATTATGTCTCATACTTTATGAATTAAAAATTGATTAATTTATTTTTATTTATTGTAGATATTCGTTTGTCAAAGGATGTAGGATTTGTGTACGCTGCAGATGTTCCTAAGAAAATATTTTGTGCACCTGAGCGAATTTTTAAATCTGAGTAAACAAATTTTAATTTTATTGTTTTCATAAAAATGTTCAATCATATTTTTCATAAAAAATTAATTATTCTTTAATATTTTCATTAATATTTCTTTTATATTTTCTTTTAAATTTGAAGTTACGTAAGATTTACACTTTCTTATCATTTTCGTAATATATGCAAAATTTTTGAAATATTTTTATGCAAGCATACCTAATAGTGTTTTAAAAAATGATAAATTGTATAACTAATTTTGAAAATCCTTTTTATGTTTCAGTTCATGCTCCTAAAGAACATACTGAAAGGAAAGAAAGGATATGAAGGAAGAAAAGTGGCCCATGCATATTCGAAATATGCTTTTATTTTACCGATGAGACACCAGAGCACATACTATCCCTCGACCAATGTGCGATTCGCCGTTTGATGAGTTTTTTTGTAAATGGTAATTTTTCTGAAAACCCTTTCTTCTTTTTTAAACAATTTATAAATCGATTTCTTTTATATTCAAAAAATTATGTAACAAAGGAAATCTAATTTAAGCATAACAAAATTAAATTAGATTTTTAATTCAAATTTTTAATTTTCATTTTTGACTTACCTTATGCAATTACACGAAGTACAAATAAATATTAAATTTTTGAAAAAGTTTTACAATTTGGGGTAAAAGTGCAACAAAGCAAAATTCTGAAATAAAAAATATTAAATTTTAGATAAATTTATGTGACATTTAGTACAGTTATATTAAAATTTAATAAATATTCTAAATATTTGGTATAATTATACTATAAATTTTACATAAGCTTTTCTTTAATTTTTAGTTTTATATGTATATCAAAATTCCACTTTGAAGCATTTTCAAAAAGATTGCTTTCTTAGAATCTAATAAACAACTTAAAATTTATTTTATTTTCTAATAATATTTTTTACATTCTACAATTCGACAATCTAGAGGAATGATGTGGAGAAGAAAAGTGGCCCCTGCGCACTGCCGTTTTTTAAAATTTTTTTTAGTAGTTTATGTAATCTATTTTTCTATTTCTTTTTTTATTTTAATTTCACGGTTCCGTGTGGCCCCCGACCTGGCGCAGAAGTGCGATCAAGAGCCAGGGATCTTCGGGGGTGGCCCAGAATGGGTAATGACGTGGGATTCCATCGCCACAAAAGATGGCTCATCATCCACCGTGGGGTTCACAATGTCGACTATTACAAACTTTGAAAGTCAGACTCATTATTACATATTTAACTTTTATTATATTTTATCCTTTCCTGTTTGATTCAGTTTTTTAATAAATTTTCATTTAATTAAATTAATTTAGAGTAAATTTAAATAGAAAATTAAAAATTTAAATTAATTATTAATTTTCTGATTAAATTAAATCTTCAATAAATAAAATAAAATAAATTGAACTAAATAAAAAATTTTTGTTAAAAACTTAAAACAGGGAAGGATAATTTCAACAACATAGTGACGCCATTGTCAAAATGTATTATTTTGCAGTATTTTTATTTAGTACAAAATTGAATACTTTTCGCAATGTTTCTTTGCATTTCTTTGTACCTATGAATGTTTATCTACACTGTACATTTTTTAATATACTTAATGTTTTTCTCAAAATTTAAAATAACTTGCTTTCATATCAAAAAGTAAAAATTCGATTCATTAAATTTTGATTTTTATATTTACAAACAGCAAACTTTTTGGTTTCAAATGTTTAACTTGTTATTAAATACTTTTAATTTAATAGTTTAAATATTTTTACTTATACTAAGTACTAAATATTCTCTCACTTTCTTTAAGAATGGAAAAATAAATAAAAATTAAATTAAAATTTTATCCAGTGTTTTTTGTATTAATTTAATTTCTATCTGTGATTTAAAAGTAGGTTTACATTAAATAGATACGGGGTAGGAAGGATTAGCTTTTTTGTATGAAAAAAAAAAATTTTTCTCCAAAGTTACAGGAACCAAACATCTGTGTTTGACGCAGTGTGTACCACTACACTAGAGGTCCAGTGATCAATATTTAAAATTTTATATTTTGTCATTTTTGTCACTATGTTGTTTAAAATTAACTTGGTTTCTATTTAATGTATTTTACAAATTTAATGTTTTTATTTGCAGTAGGGTGAGAAAATCCTGCTGGCCGGCATTGTAATAATTATTAATTTTATGTTTCATTATTTGTTTACAATATAATTTTACAAACTCTGAAATTGTATTGAATATATTTACTATATTTGTTTAATACAATTTTAGAACTTAAAAAATTTAAAAGAGCCTAAAAAATGAAATTTAAGAGAATTTAAAAAATTTTGCCCAATAAATAAATATTATTAGGAATAAATTTCTCTAGGTGTCCACTTATAGGAAAATTAGATTTTACGAGATTCTTTTGTAATCGATGGTTAACTATAGTGACTCGCGTGTAATTTAAATCTTTCATTTATGTAAGCGCTTACAAACACCCTGCAGCACATATTTTCTCCCAACTATAATTTTTCATTATTAGTTTATTTTTTTTATTGGTATCTCTTTTGCATAATTTTTCTCGCCGCTGGCAAGTTACAACCAGATACACTGTGCAATAATTCGGAAATATCATTCTCCAGTCTTTTATTTAGCTTCTCAGTCGCGTCTTTTTGATTCATTGGAACTTCCAAACCTTCGGAAACTTTTTGAAATTCTTCTTTCTCGAAACACCTATATAAATAGTGGTTTGAAACAAAAGTTACAGGTTGAAAACAAAAATTGGTAGAAAATTAGTGAGTGTGGATATTTTGAGAATAGGGGAAATTTGAAAAGTGGAATTGGAAAAACTCACAGAGGACAAGGTTGAGTGGGTGCGATATCGGAAAGGGTTGGAGGTACAAGAACGGATTTTCTTTCTTCGCTTATTTTCTCTTCGCCATTCACTTTCTCAGTAGAGTACATTTTAGTTAAAATATTTGAAACCTCCTTCTCGATAATACCAAGATATAACATGACGTTATTCATGGTAACCTGAGTATCATCACCAAGTAATTCTAGAATGGGTGACTTGTCGCAATTTATTGCACCAAACAGTTCGTCAACTCCTTTGAGAAGTTGATTCATTACTTCCTGAGACTGGAATATCGTAAAATGTTATTTAGAACCAGGGATGGTTTCGAAACTAAATAAAAACGAAAAATTTAATTTTGGTGCAGGAATCAATACTAACAGGTACCTGCATTAAGTTTTTGTGCTGGCAACGAAACTAAACGGACTGGGAATTAATTAAAAGTTAATTAAATGTGCGTGGAAATTAAATGTTTGTAAAAAATAGAACAAATTGAAGGTTTTGTATTAACATTCGAAGTTTATAAGGCAAACATTTTAAAAGCTAAATTTTTATTTTTTTAAAGTCATTATTATTCTCTTTGCAGATTCCTCTTCTTAGGATTTCAATTGATATTGCGACTCGGCACAATAAATCTTTTCTTGGATTGAATATTCAATTCATAAAGGAATGATCCCTCAAGCTAAAAAGAAATACAAATGGAAGATCTTTTACTCGGGGATTTCTTCGCTATTTGGAAAGAATGCATGTTTACTGGCATCAATGTTTTTAGACCCACAATATTTGTCGTTTCTGGACGAGGGACACTACCAAAAGGCAAAATGTGTTTTAAAAAGGGATAACATTAACTCTTTCAACTCCAATAAGACTCCTGCCGCTAAAAATAGTTTGGCTACATAAAGTACTTGCAGTAGGGGTAAGAAGCAATTACTAACTGTAGCTCATACGGCCAGCAACTTCAGGGATATTGTATTAGATATAGTCTTAACGATATTAGATATTCGAATATCATATAAAAATCGAAAGAATGTACAAGTGCACGGCAGACAATGGTTCTAATGTCATAAAAATTCTACAAACTAAGAAATGAAATATCGAGAAAACGGAAGCAAATAATGAAATTGACTATTTCGAAGAAACCGAAAACAATGATACAGATCTTGTCGAAGATAATGAAGAGGATTCTTCTAACACTAGTGTGATGCGGAATTCATACTCTCCAATTAGCGTTTAATGAGATTCTAAAGGATTGTAACCTTATTGGTACAGTTACAAAGTTTAGAAATTTTACAACTCTTTTGAAATTTTTAAAATGATTTAACTTAATCAATTTTTATTTTACAGAGTGAACGAAATGTCCTCAAGACATTGCGCAACAAAGACGGTATGTTAGCCCTGTAAAATGTGAAAAACTACTATTTTAGACATCCCAACGAAGAGAAACTACACAGCGGACATGTTATATTCTCTTTCCTCCACAAAAGATTTATGCGAAACGTTTGCAAAAGAGAAGCCAAAACTTAGGCTCAAAAAGAGTGAGTGGAGAAACATTAAAGACTGTCTGACGGAATTGCTACCCAGTAAAAAGTCAACTTTAAAAATGAAAAGGGAAGATCTTTTACCCGGGGATTTCTTTGCTATTTGGAGAGAATGCAAGTTGCTCACGGGCCTGGTAAAAGACAATTTAGCTTCGAAACTTGTTAATCTCATTGAGGAGAGGGAGAAAGTCTTATTAAACAATGAGGCTTTACTTGCATCAATGTTTTTAGATCCAAGATATTTGCTGTTTCTTGACGAGAGGTACTGCCTAAAGGTAAAATATGTTTTAAAAAGAGTATGTGATAACATTAACTCTTTTAACTCCAATAAGACTCCTGCTGAAAATAGTCGGGCTACAGAAAATACTGCAGTCGAAGTTCTTATGTAAGTTTTATTTTTAGTATTTAAAAAGTATTATTTAATTGAATTAAATATAAAAACTTACTTGACTTGACAATCATTTATTTAAACAACATAGCCAAAAATTGTTATTTTGTTTTTTCATTACTTTTCTCTAATTTCTAGACAAAATTTTGACTGTTTCCTTGACCCCCACAAATATTACGATTCAAAAATAATTTGATATTTAAAAAAAATGTTCTATTATATTTATTTATAGATTTCTTTAATTGCAAAATTATTTAAAAAACACCAATAACATATTATTTAAATAAATATTTAATAATTATTTTTCCTCAGGAAGTAAGATTTTCAAAAATTTCAAATTGAAACCCTTAGAAATTCAATTAATATTTTTTAGAATTTTCAATCAAAACTTTTCATTAAATCAATTGTTTTTGGAAATTTTCTAATTAAATAGGTTTAATTTTCAAAAAAAATTAAATACAATTGTAATAATTTTATCATAGTTCTTCATGAATTAATTATTTAAGAAGAAATTATTGTCAAAAATAGAAAAATTTAAAGGTTTCACTTTTATTTATATTCTTTTATTCTACTTTTCGGGACTTCTCTTCTCTGTCAAGTCAAATAAATTTTTATTATCATCTGAAATTCATGATACACTCGGGTCGCAAAGTTTCAGTACATTTGGACTTTTACATGTAAATGCTCGCTTTACTTCAAATTCGAATATTTCTGTAAAAATAGGTGCTACAGCTATCAAACTAGGATCATTTTAAAGCTTAATAAATTTAGAGTCAAATAGACAAAAAAATAACCAATTTAATATTGTAAATTTGAAAATATAATTCTTTAAAGTTAGAGATTTTTTATGAAAATTGCGATTTCGTAATCTGGAGTTTAAGCGAACGCCAATTAATGAAAAAATTTCTTTAAGATTTGACAGTTTTACAATATAATGTACAAATTTCACTCTTTAATTCGAGACCAAAATCTTTTTTATATATTCAGTATTTGCCTTAAATTCTGTAAAAATAATTACTCTTGCTTTCTAAAGTTTTTAAGGAAAATAAATTGCAAATTCGTCATTTCTGTTCACTTGTTTTATCAATTAACCAAATTTTTGAAAAATGTGCATCTCTTTTTTATTGTAAAATTTAAAAAATTGCAGCTTGAAATAAAATAAGTAATAATACGAGTTAAAATTTGTAACATTATAAGAAGAGGGATAAATTTCATGTAAATAATTTAAATTTACTACAGTCAAGAGGTTCAATATTTTTCAAAAGTGTGGTTAATTGATAAAACAAATGAATAGAAACGACGAATTTGCAATTTATATTCTTCGAAAAATTTAGAGCAAGAGCAATTATTTTTATACAATTTGAAAAAAATACTTCATATTTGTAAATTATTTTTATCTAGAATTAAAGAATGGAATTTGTACTTGTTATTGTACAACTGTCAAGTCTTAAAAAATTTTTTTCTTCAATTGGCGTTCGCTTGAACTTTAGATTCTGAAATCGCAATTTTCATAAAAAATCTCTAACTTTAAAGAATTATATTTTCAAATTTACAATATTAAATTGGTTATTTTTTTGCCTATTTGACTCTAAATTTATTGAGCTTTAAAATGATCCTTGTTTGATAACTGTTGCATCTATTTTTACAGAAATATTTGAATTTGAAGTGGAGCGAGCATTTACAAGTAAACAGTCAAAATGTACTGAAACTTTGCGACCCGAGTTTTTTTTTATATTATAATTTTCAGGTAATGTTCGAGGATAAGGATGTAAACATTTTGGACCAAGAGACAAAGAAATAACGATTGTTGAACAACTTCTCCACTTTGGAACAAATATTAAATGAATTTGAGAAAACTCCTGCATCCATTGGAGATTTGGACATTTTTAAACTTGGTAAAAGTCGCAAAAAGATATGCCAAAATTGTATCAATTCGAGACAATTGTCCACGCTGCTTCGATGACGCCAGGTCAGCGTCGAAAGATTGTTCTCAGGAATGAGATTTATTTTCTCAACCCTATGAGGAAATCTGAATCAGATGTCTAAGTTGTAAAATGTAAACAAACAAAAAGGTAAACAAACGAAGCACTAAATTCATATATTTTAAACAGCCTTTTTTCACACAAAAATAAACATTTTTACACTTTTGTTTCGATTTGCATTTAGTTTTATGCAAAATAATATAAAAGTGAAAGAAGAAGTGGTAATGGAAATAAAGAACCATTGTGTTTATATTTTAATTATAATATAAACTAATAACACGTTTATTAAAAACATAGAATTATCAATTGTTACACAGAAAATTTGTTATTGCGAGTTGGAGGTTTAGACAGTAACTGATTTCTAGAATTTGATATACAAGAGAAGAGGAATATTGTAGTTAGTGGGGATGGTTTACAATAATGAGGGCGGAGATAATTTTTTAAAAGTGTGGAAGGGAAAAGGTCCTAATTTTCAATATATCGAAGAGGTTGAAGGAAAGATAGAGTCATAAAAGATTTAGGACAGCAATTTTTAAATATGTATTACAGATGTGCTTTTAAGCGAGGTAAAAATTTACAATGTTATTTTTTGAAGCATTTAAGCTTGAAGATATAACTAAGGATTACAATTGTAAATTTTAGTAAAACGTGTCAAAACTCGAAATTTTCAAATACTCAATATATCCCCTTTTTTGCTATATAAAATAGAAAGTTTTTGAACTTGGGTTTTTCCTAATATGTTAATGCAAATTTTATAATTTTAAATTCATTAAATATTGAGATTGTTAATACAAACGCAACAACTGAGCCGCCCGATAGTATAACCACGCATAAAATGTTGATGGTCATTTTAGTTAGCCTATGAAATACACAAATAAACTTTAACAAAAATTTTTTCTTAAATTACTGTCATACAGAAACATAATATAATGTAATTAAAGATAAAAAAAATTTTCCTAAGTTTATTTGTGCGTGACAAGGGCCAACTAAAATGTCCATCAAAACATTATGCGTGGTTATACTATCCGGCGGCATTCTGACAGGTCGCGAAAAAACAGTTTTAGACAGTTTGGACGGTCAACATGTGGAAGAGGAACTTCCACTTCGACACTCTAATTTACCATTTTCATAAAAATGTTAATTTTTGTGGGAGAAAAGGCTGTTTAAAAATTTCAAAAATTGACTGTTGTAGAGCCTGTTAAGAATGTCAATACAGAAACTAGTTCTGGATGCAACACTGAATTGATAGAAGACGAGAGAATGGAGATTGTAGATAGTAAACTACTGCACAGCTCCAAGTTTTCATTTTCTCTACTGCGGATGTGTATGTATCAGACTTTACTACCGTGCAGGTATTTATTTACACTTCTGTGCATGCATTTTTATCACCGTACATTATGGAGCAGTGCTAAGATTTCATTTGCATTTCTAAGTATTATTTTTATATTGTATATAATACATATTTATATTAATATTATTATTAATTATATCACATACTATAAGATAATATCTATATTTAGGGTCCATATATTATGTAACGCCAAGTTTTTTTTAATTTTGACCCCCTCTCCCCCAAAAAGTGTTACGTAATATATGGACAATCGCTTTTAAGAATTAATAATAATATATTATTATTATTAAGTTATGCTTATCATTAAATTTTTTTCTAGACACGAAACTAAATTAATTTTGTATTTAGTTTTGTTTAAATTTGACCTCCGAAACATAATAGTCACCCTGTTTTGTTTTGAGTCTATCACCGCAACTTCATTTCCAGTACGATTAGTTTCATTGCCTGCACGAATACTTAATGCAAGGTACCTTTTAGTTTTGTTACGCTATTCAAAACTAAAATGAAATTAAAAGTTTCGAAGCCATCCCTGTTTACAACTTTTATTTTCCAATTTTTTTACTCCCATTAACTTTTCGTTAACACACTGGGTAATTTTCACATCGAATAGGAAGTAATTCACACTTATTTCGTAAAAAAGAGCCACGAGTGATATTATTTCTAAAAACAAGATTTTTAATATCAATTTATTGGCTATAAATAATTATAGAATTATTAAAATTGATGAACATTTTAAGATTTAATATGGAGCTGCTATTTTTTTACTTGCGAACGCCAAGGTGACGTCAGTATAGTTGACAGCCATATTGCCACCTATTGACGACCTTGGCGTTCTCAGGTGGAGAAATGAAACCACCATTTTCTCTCTCAAAAACTATAATTAAAAAATGTTATGCAACTATTGACACTTTTGATACTATTTTTTATTTCTCGACGAAAGTGTTCTTTAATGGCATAATGATAAACTTTAGATTTGACCCAGTATATTAACGGAAGTTTAAATATAATTCTTTAAATTGAAGGCTCTGATCAATGAACCATTCATAATTTTTTTCTGTTAAAAATCGTGGTCCAATAAGTAAAAATAAAATGATTTTAATCATAATTTTTACGGGAACATCTTTATACAAATATGAAGTGCCTACAGGACATTGAAATTATAAGTCAAACTTTTTTAGAGATCGAGAATTTTGAGTCTTAAAAAATTATAATCGGTTCTTTGTTAGGATCCTCCATAATTGTTGAGAAAGTTTTAAATGATTCCATTTCGTATCATAATTTTTGTAAAGTCGAGGATATAATTCGATAATTACCTTTTCTAGTTCTTTTTCCGCTTCGTCAGCAAGTCGTGTCTCTTCCTCGAGCTCTTGCTTCAATTTCTCTAAAGTTTCCGCCTGTTTTTGACCCTCCTCGTTATTTAGAGCTTTAGCTTCCTCAATTCCTGCTCTTAATTGCTCAACTCGATTTTGAAGGCTTTCGCGTTCATCGTTCAGCTCATTCACATAATTAAAGAGTGCAAAGTTCTCTTCTTCCTGTTTTATGAAATTAGCAGCCAACTTCTCTACATCTTCTTCCCCTATGGAAAATTGTGTTTATGTACATGTACGTCATTAATTTTTACACTCAATTTATTAATTATTAATAATTTCAGTTTCAGGAAATTAAAATTAGTATTTATAGATGTAGCAGTCAGGGTTGCCACAGGTCAGGGAAAACTCAAAGATTTTAACTGAAAATCCTGGAAAAAATTAAATTTTTAGAATTTATAAGAAAATTCTGACTTTTTGTGTCTTTTTTGATTTCCTCGTAATTTATGAAATTACTATTACTTCTGATTTAAAACCTTCAATTTTTTATTTCTAATAATTATTTCTTTTTAAATAACTTAATTCTTAAACATCTGTCATAAAATTATTACTTGTAAATTATTTAATGAACAATTTTACTTCAATATTTAAAAATTAATTCAATTTCAAAAGAGTTGCGTTTGTAATTTTCATGAATGGAAGAACTTTTAAAGGTTTTAATTTGAAATTTTATAAAATTTCAATTTTGAATTAATTTCATTAGAAATTTTAAAGAACTTAATAATTGAAAAAATTATAATAATTTAATTCATTCTTAAGTCACTTAAATTTCTAAATTTATATTTGATTAATTATTGAAAAAAATAGATTTATAGAAGAATTTTAGTTAAAAACACTAAAAAAAATTGAATTTTGGAGAAGTTACACATGATTGCAGTAATTCAATTATTTTCAAAGCTAATGAAATAATTCTTCGCAGAAATTCAATTATGTTCAAAATGTTTTAAAAACTCTCGTCAACATTTTAATTATATTTATGAATAATAAAAGTCTTCTCATAAATTCAATTATTTCCAAAACTTTTAATACAACTTTTGCAAAAATTAATAATAAAATTCTATGCAAATATTTAATTTTTTTCGTAAATAACTAAAATTGCACAGGAATTCAATTTTTTATCATTTTGAAAAAAAATTTCCCAATAATTCAATTATTCAATATATTAATTATTTTTGTATTTAAATAATTGATTTATCGTATAATTTTTTAATAAAAATTGACTTGAAAATGAATTTTAGTTTAAATTTTAGATAATACTTGAAAATCTTTACATTACATCATGAATTTTTTTTTTAAGTTTAAAATTTTAAAAAGGTTTTAAATTAAAATTTTTGAAAATCTGAATTTTACATACTTTTAACTATGACAATTCTATAGAAGTAATTTTTTTGAAATAGTTGTGTTGAATTTTTTAAAATTATTTTAAGTTTTTATTTTCTAAGATATAATTAATTGAAGAATTTCCAAATAATAGAAATTTAATAAAGTTGAATATTGTAAACAAATAACTCGGTCATTTTTAATTAATTATAAAACATTAAGAACTCTTCGACTCGGAGTGATCGATTTATGTTTTTTAATAATATTTTTATTAGTTGTTGATTATTTTTTGAGTAAATCAGAATATTTTATCTCCAAATCAAGGAAAAGTCAGGAGAAACCAAAATTAAATTTTTGTGTCAACCCTGAAGTGGTACTAATTTTTAGAAGTATTTTAAAAATTTATTTTATTCGTAAAGATTAATATTCAAACAAAATTAAAAAATTACCTGTAAATTCTTTGAGTTCTGTAAGAATTTTCGTGTATTCGGCAACTTTGTCCTCCATTTCTTTTTTCTTGGCAGCATCCTCAGCGTCTTTCTTTGCATTTAAATTCGTCATCTCCCGACACTGACCTTTCACACCAAGAAACTCTTGTAGTTTCAATTCATTGTCAAGAGTTCGTTGAAGTTCACACATTTCAGACGTGTGATTCTTTAAATCTCGTGCCCCTCTGGAAGGAATTTTTCTTTAACATTCTTTTGTTCACATTTCTAATCAATCATGTTGATACAGTTTTATGTTATTTTATCGTCTGATTTTATATTATTATTCTGTTATTTATTTTACTTGATACTATTTATTTTATTTTCTTTCTTGATAATTTACTTACAATTCAGTATAAAATATAAAATTATACAAATAAATTTTCTAATTGTCCGTTTCCTTTCTTTAAAGTAAAATACTG
This sequence comes from Leptopilina myrica (nomen nudum), assembly GCA_032872475.1. NCBI lineage: Eukaryota > Metazoa > Arthropoda > Insecta > Hymenoptera > Figitidae > Leptopilina > Leptopilina myrica (nomen nudum). The sequence continues at coordinate 10,267,852 of CM065465.1, forward strand.
TCTTAGGAATAAAACCAGTTTCTTAATTTAAAAATTACATTAGAAAAAAGTTTAATTTGAATAATTAAATTCGATTTATTATTTTTAGATTGTAATCACTTTATACTAGTATACCAATTGTCGTATTAAATTTCATCGATTTAAAGTTGATATCTCTATATACAGAATGCGGATCAATTTCAGATAATTAACACAAGGAAGCCGTACAAGTGTCTAATCCGGTAATCATCTAAACACCTTAACTTTCGCACCACTTCTACTTTTTATAGACTGAGCGCGAAGATAAAGATAATTAAATTTCAGAGAGGAAGAGTTGAAAAATTATGAACTAATACATGAAAAATGTAACGAAACAAATGTTATATTGTACCAAGACCAATAGTTGTATAATCACTGGTAGGTTTGCTTTGTACATAAAAGAATAGTTGTTAAAAATTTCAATTATTTTTCGTTTCTAGTTGGGATAGATTATTTTAAAACCATCGGTAATTTTCGGAAATTAGTTATCAAGACCAATAACACTTTTTGTAAAACGAGGATTATTATTTTGTTTTCGTAGTTTATACCGCAGTAAAATGTATATAATAATGTTAACTTGTTAACTGAAATATTAATGTTAGCTGAAGTAAATGAAAATTTAGCTGCGAGAATAAATTCATACCTTTCGCGAAGAGCATGAATTTTACTAAGTTCTTCATCCCTTTGATTAAAGGCAATTGTTGCTTGTTCAATAAGATCATTAATAACCTGTTTGCCCGCGTTAATTTTATTAACAAGCTTAGTGTAAAGGGCGTTAAATTGTGCTCTCTCCTTAAGAAGACCATCAATTTCCTTACGCAATTCAGTATTTTTTGCTATTGTCAGATTAAATTTTTTCGTTGCCACTTCCAACCGGTTTTCCAGTATAGAAACAAACTTGTTGTGCTTCATCACCATTTCCTTTGATTGAGCATCCGTGCGAACTTTCTTCTTCAGGGCATTCACTTCCTTCGATACCTGTAATTAACCTCCACCTTTTGCATTAAGCCTGCACGTTTTTCTGTAAATTTTGTAAATCAACTGAGAATTTCCTAACTTTTGTATATTATATGTACGTGGGTGTATTATTAAAAAATCAGGAAATTGGCTCATTTCATGATGTACTTGTATATCGAACTAATGAATTACGATTCACTTTCATTGAGTCTATGATTATTATTATTACGGGTAATAATAGAAGAAATAATGGTAATAATTATCATAATAATAGAATAATTTTTGTTGGACTGTGGTAATCTTGTTTCTATTGTTAGTGACATAATACACGAATAAATTTTTTTATTTTGAACATTCAATGGAGCTGTAGCTGGTACCCTGAGTGGTCAATACACTCAGATAATTTTTGAAAATTTTATGATGGTACTGATTATGTAAAATTAATGTGAAACTGAAACTTTCATCTAGTTATCAGCACCTAATTAATTTTGCAAAATTTTATCTTCGTTTAAAAAAAGCTAAAACTGGCACCCTGTTAACAGCACCTACTTAGTTTTTGAAGACATTATGTTGGAGTAATTGTGACGCGCTCCGAAGAAAGGTATACCTAAGAAGCAAACGAATTGTAGGTTAGGGTCGTGTTAGATTTCTCTTGATTAAAAGTTTATTTTTAATTCAATTTGAATTTGAAAGCAATTTTTATTCAATATCTTGTATATAATGAAGACTTGAAGATCAATAATTTTTAATAAATAATTGATTTTCTTTCTCTATTTTAACTTGAAAAATTAAAAACATAACGTCAAATGTTTTGCTTCTTAGGTACCTTTCTTCAGAGCGTGACACAATTATTTTTTTTAAACAACATAACTGGAAAAATTAATTGCGTGCCACTTAAATTATTGTTCAAAACCAGCATAAAATTTTGAAAAATTAACCGGGTGCTAGCTTCAACTATAGAAAGAACTAGCACTAATTTTTAAATTTATATTTCGAAGTGAAATATTTTTCTTCTTTAAAACCAGTATAAAATTTTTGAAAAATTATCTGGATGCCAGATTCAGCAAAAAAATTCAGATTTTCTTTTGATTAAGACTAACATAAAATTTTCAAAAATTATATAGGTGTTTATAACTGGGTGCTATCATCAGCTTAATTTTTTTTCGTTTTTTAACAAACATAACATTTTGAAAAACGAACTGGGTACTAATTTAAAAAATTTAAATGGGTTCTGAAAATTTGGTGCCAGTTTCAGTATTAATTTTTTTTGTTTAAAAAAAGATTTTTAAGCACCTAATTCATTTGTTAAATTAACTAGGTGCTAATATTGGGGCCAATATTTTTGTTTTAATTCGTATATTGTTAAAAAAAAATTTCTACATTAAAATAATTAATTCTCAAGTAAGTAAATGACAAATTTAAATTGTTTTTCAATACAGTAATTTCTAAAAATATTTAAACAGAAAAAATTCTTATTCTTTGACATGTTCAAAATTTTACTGAAATTTTAACGTTTGAGTATTGGAAGAAGTCTATAAAAAATAATACCTTGGCAATCTGTTCGTCCAATTCGGCTATTTGTTGTTTTTCTTTTTCTATAAGTTCCATATATTTGGTTCTTTTTTGCAAAAGTTTTTCAATTTCAGCTCTGTCTTTTTCATCTTTTTTCAAGTTTGCCGGCGATTTAATAGCTTTTATTGTTAATAAAAGTTCCGATTTTTCACGTTCGAGTTGATCGATTATTTTCTCTTGTTTCTTAAGTTGTAATTGCATTTTCCTTGAATACGATTTTCGATCATTTTCCATTATTCTATATTGTCTTTTTAATCTAGCGAGTTCCGCTTCCGCCATTGCTTCCAATTCCATCTCGTCTTGAACTTGATTCTGTTGTCTGTAGGCCATTTTTTTCTATTTGCCTGTAAAGAAAAATTTTCTTGTATAACAACATTTTTTATCATTATTCTTATTATTAGTGTATTATTAGTTTTTTTATTTTTTTGTTTTTAGTGCAGTTTTATTTTTTTTCTTCTGGTTTTGCTACTTTTAGTTTTTTATTATGAAGTTATGTGAGTTATTGTCGGAGAGTAATGTTTTATTTCTAAAGATGAAAAAAAAATAATTGTGATAGAGTTATTTCTGTATTATTACATGCCACTCTGAAACAAATGATTTAGTAATGAATTTGCATTTTATGAGTAAGTGTTTTGAAAATATTTCTTTAATGGGCAAAATTACTGTATTTAGATGACGCATTGAATAAATCGAAAAGAATTATTATTGAAAGGTTGAAGAAAATAACGCGTGCCAAGGAGTGTACATGATGTTCTCATCGAATGAATCACGAGATAGATTCCACTGCAAAAATAGACATCTGCTAAGTGGGTCTGGCAGCCCTTTGATATACTCTCGATGCAATTTCGATGAAAGGACTACTTGTTCATCTTCTAAAAGGGAGTCAAGTACTTCCTCTCTCCTCTCGACTATATCACAACCATGCATTGAAATTTTATTAATTTCAAAAAAATGTAAATTTTTGTATAATTTTCCAAAAATGGGAAGTTAAATCAAATTTTTGCTTTTAAGAATTATTTCTTTTTATATAATTAAATTCCTCTTGATTCTTTTTTATGAAGTTTAGAAAAATTTTGAATTCCGTCCGGAAAAACAAAATCAAGTTTTTGTCACGACCCTGATCTGAAAAAAATATTTTTCATGCAATGTTGTTTTAAGTTTAAAAATTAGTACGTGAAAATAGTTTTACAGTACTTGTTATTGATAACCTGTAAAATGTCTAGTTAAAATTGATTTAAAAAATGACGATCTTGTTTATGATTAAGAGGCGAAAAAAACAAATTCGCGGAAGTTAAATTTCAGTTGACATTTGTATAAGAATTTTGGTCACTTCACACAACCCTGGCAGATGTACCAATACAACCCCATCGAAGTGAATTTCCGGTTACTAAGCACTAGAGGCAGCCCACGTTGTCAGCTGTGAGCCGTTGGTTCAATGGTTACTAAGGCAACTTCCTGATTGTGTCATTTTTATACACAAAAAAACGAAAACAAGAAATATCTACATATTATGACATTTTCATCTAAATCCTAACATCTTATATTCATCGAATTTCTTCGATTTTTCAAAAATGCAAAAGGGGTAAATTTTTATTTATTTTTAAATTACGTAGATAATCTGAATTATCTATAGTTGAATTTTCATTCACGAATTACAGGCTAGTATAAAGACGAGATATTTTAAGTTATAGTTATTTTTCAAGTTTTCGGTTGTGTTTTTACAATTAGTATTTTTCGTTATTCAAAAACATTTTGTAAAAGATTTGGAAAGTGGATGCTCTTAAAGAATAGTTGTAAATATATTTTATGAGTATTGATTAATACCTCCTTCGTCCTTGAACTGTCTTTTTATTGATAATTTCCACTAACACTATTCGTTGGGCGTTAAGAATTAGAGGCTATAAAATGAATATTGGGTAAATTTTTACACTCTTTTAGTTGAAGCAGAAACTCGAAAAAAATTTTAATTATTTGTATTTTTTGGAACACTAAACATTTTTTTTCAATTGTAAATTTCGGTTTTCCACAAATTCGTACATTTTTATTTTATGGAATATTAGATTTTTTAAGGTGGACAACTTTTTGCACATGGAAGAGTAAAGTATTTTTTTACAATATTTCTCTATTTCTGAAAGTTAAATTGTATAGTACTTTTGCACATTTCTAGAAGAAGTTTTCTATTTATTTTTTCTAATATTCTGAAGAAAATCTTAATGTAACAAAAATTAGAGAAATTTACTTCTGACTTAATAAAGTTTACTCCAGAAATTTTAAGATTTTAATGAAATTCGCAAACATTTGAAACACATCTAGGTCCTACTTTTTATAAATTCACGGAAGAAAAATTAAATAACTATAATTATACTATTCATATTGTAAAAGACAAACATTTCGGAATTTCTATTTATTTTTTGTAATTTTAACTTATTAAAATTTACTGAAATTCATTTCTGCTGTAATAAATTTTTCTCCGAAATTAGTATTATTTCTGACAATAACATATTTGCTTGCTTAAATAACAATTTTTTTATTAAAAATTCAGGTAAATTAAAAATAATTTACAAATATTATTCTTCTGTTTTATAATATTCCTTATTTAATTATCAATTTTCTTGAAAACAAACAACTTTTTAAAAGCAAACTTTTTTACATTCAATTCGTCAATTCAATATTATATTAAAAAATTAATTTTTCAGTTTTTCTTTAAACTGTATTTTTTTTAATAATTAATTTTATAAGAAAATATGTGCATTTGATGTAATTCTAAAATGATCCGCTTTTACTTATTTTTCCCACTATAATATGTAGGTTTATCTTCATAAATTGTATTTCCACTGGTAAAGCGAAATAATATCTCAAAATGTTTTTTTACATTTTCCTTAAATGATCAGGAAAATTTTTAAATATGATATTTTTTAAATGCCACCCTTCATATATGAAGTTGAAACTGACATTCAATTATCATCATCAACTTAATATTTAAAATTAAAATTTGAAGTTAAATATTTTTTTTGGTAAAACGAACATTAAATATTCAAAAATTAATTGTGTCAATTTAAAAAATTTTCGTATTAAAAATGACATAAAATTTTGAAAAGTTAAATGTATGACAGTTTTCGCTTCATGAAGAAGAAACTGGCACCTAGTTGTTAGTATATATACCCACTTAATTTTGAAAATTGAATTTTGAATTTATATAATTTTCTTTGTTCCAGACCAACATAAAATTTTGAAAAAATAACTGAGTACTAATTTTAGTTACTTTTGTTTCAATACCAACATGTTCAAAAATTACATGAGTGCTGATAACTGGGTGTCACTTTCAGCTTCAGAAGAAACTCGCACCCTGTTATTAGCACCCACTTAATTTTGAAAATTAAATTCGAAGCTAAATATTCTCTTTTATTTAAAACCAACATAAAATTTTGAATAAATAATTCGGTTGTGATACAGACTGAGTGCCAGTTTTGTAACTTTATAAATTTGTACTATATTGCTACCATTGTGTACTTGTGTCAATATCCATGAGTACAATAGTGTCGTTTTCAATATATAATCTATATTTTTTGTTCCTTTTTTACATTCAGAGACCATCTGCTTCTTCTAATCTTAAAATACATTTTCCTTTTTTCCTTCTAAAAACTTGGACCAAAACCGTCACGAGAGGATTACTATATCCTTGAGAGGGGGGACATGTTCTTGGCACGCGTTCAAGGAAAACAAAAAACAAAGGAGGGGATGATTTGTAGTTCCAGATCGTCGACGGGGTAGTTGAGTCTAGCCAAAGTCTGCAAAGCAAGACTTTAGTCTTCAGTCTGGCATAGGGGAGTGTTAAAGAATGTACACATAGAAATTCTATAGTTCGTTGGACCTGCGGTCTGTGTATGTCTTTTTAGTAGTCTTTTCAACTGGTGGAGTGTTGGTTGCGAGATCACCAAGCGTGGTGGGGAATATTCAACTCTATAGGAGAAGGGTATCGAGAGAGAGAGAGAGAGAGGGAACACATTGTGGGTTCGTTCCGGGAGCAGGGCACGATTCCGTAATATTTATTTTCCACTCTACGGCCGTGACTCATTACCTGGCCGACTGCGGCGCCGTGAGCACCTATGTGCTTATATTTCTTTGTGTCCTCGTGATTTGAATTCGCGCGTGCTGAAAGTGGATTATAACAAAAAAAAATATCTCGTGTGTCAGTGAAAGAAATCAATCGACTTGTTTTAGTGGTAAAAATTTGTTGTTGCTTTCTTTTCTTTCATTACTTCTACACGTTCGATTGTCACAGGAAGTGGATTCGAAAAATAATAACTAGAAACGGATATGCGCCAGTGTTTACCAATCATTAAGGATTCATAACCTTCGCAGGTGCGGCACGATCGATGTACAACCAGGCAGCCAACCGACTTGCCATTTCATTTCCAAAAAGACTCATTCCCAGTGGATGGACTGTCCCTTTTTTGAAGTACAACAGAAAAAAATTGTTTCTTTAAACTAGTGGTAAAGGAGGACAATTTGCATTTTTTATTTAGACCCATTTGACTGCAGTAGGAACTATTTGGATCCATTCGGAAACATTTGGATCAATCAGGAAAAATTAGGAACCATTTGGATCAATCAGCAACATTTTTGGTCCATTAAGAACCACTTGGGTAAATCAAGAAACATTAGGATATTCATTCGGAACTATTAGGAGCCATTAAAAGAAACTTGATCAAAATTTAGTTTTCGAATTCTCTTTCAAATGTTCGTACTGGGTTCAATCATAGTATTCCAAGTGCTATGATCAAGAGTAACAACTAGATTCCTAGTTGTTACTTCTTAAACGGAAACTGGTCCTGCTTTGTTTCCAGAATACGAAACCAGATTTGCTTCTTTGCAGATGGAACAAGTGAAACAGTTCCCTGAAGAATTAATTAATTATTCATGAAATTTTAAAGAATTTTGAACTTGGACCTACTTCAAAATTTGTATTATTGAGTACCGAAAAAGGATAAGGAAAATTTTGGCAAAAAGCTATGATTCCCACTGGATCAGAAATTTTATCATTCAAGTTATCGATCAAGAGAATGAAACAAGTTTTTGTTATTTTACATTAAGATTAAAAGATAATATAATCGAAGACTAATGATTTTGTATCAGATGGATAAAAACAGACGCTATCTGCGTCGATGAGCAGGCAGGTGTCTGTTTGTGTTTCGGAGCGGAATAAAAATTTTTGGGTTGCCAAGTATAATTTATATATATATCTACTTTATGCCCCTTTTGCTCGTAGATGAAGTCACGGTCGGTGCGAAATCTAGAACAACGAGATTAAAATGGGTTCGCTGATGAACGTCTCGCACTGTTGCATCACAGATTCAATGTCAACGTGCATGGAGTGAAAAGTTTTTACCTTCCTGCGACTTTACTAATTAAATGACGGAAGAAAACCAGTTTGGTATCAATTCCCCATAAACGATTTACAACCAATGTTGTAAACATTCTTCTTCTTCTTCCACATAAAAATGATTTTTAACTAGAAAAATCCGACCCTTTTTTATAATCATACTCTTGTTTTTGTTTCTAGTAAATTTCGGTGTTTTTCGTTTTGTAATTTTTTAACCCATACTATGTTGTGTTGTGTGTTTATGGAAAATGTGATGTGGGTGAACCAGGATAAGTGCACTATTGTTCAACGTGAAATAAAGACGCCTACAGTAGTTCGCAGCTGCACAAAATAGATTTAAAAACTATTAACACCTTTTGAATGTTGGTTATTTATGGTTTTTGAAAAAATTAAGAAACGAAAAAAGTGATTTTACTGGGGAAAATGCTGCCTAGAAAAGAGGGACAAACAGAGCCCTATGCTCTTGAGGATATGATCTCTGATCTTCAGACGAGGAGGAATTCCCTCGATCATGACGAGGGAGATCCTTCGGAATTGCTCAAACAGAGAGAGAGGGACTTGGTTCTTGCTGCGGAATTAGGGAAGGCACTTTTAGAGAGAAATCAGGAATTAACTAAACAAATTGATACACTTGCCGAGGAATATGCATCGAAATTGGAGGTTAGTTGGTTTCTTGTTCATATGTTTCCTTATGATAATGATGTTGATGGTGAGTCATTCATGCATATAAACTTGTTGCGTTTCGTGTCATTTCGAAAGTCATGCATTTTTTTATTATGTTTTCAATGTTTATAATATGAATAATAATAAAAGAATATTAAATAAAATAATTTATTTTATTTTTTTAAATTTATTATTTTATAATAAATAATAAAAGAACATTAAATATATGATAAAAAGACCTAAACAGTTTTTTAAATACAAACTTAATTTAATTAATTAAAATAATAATAATTTTAATAACCTAATTTAATCAAATTAAGTTAAATTAATTTTAATAATTAGTTAAAATTATCAATTTCCATACAAAGGAACGTAGGAAATTTTCAAATTATTATTGTTTCTATCATTATGAATCAATCTTTTCTGGAATTTTTTTTATATTTTTAAATTGTCTGCTTCTTTTGTTACGAATGAGGAACTAATTTTTTGTTAGTAACTTCTAGTGAGATTAATTATTGTTGGGCCTCTAAAAATGAATAAGGTATTTCGTAACTGCTTTTGAGGAACTATATCCGACCCTGGAAGGGTTTAACAAAACCAGTTTTCATGACATAGCACGCTGTGGTTCATATTTCTTTAAAAAATTTGCATCGCGTACGTTGTTCTTTGTAATTTTTATTACACTGTGATGAATAAATAATGAAGAAGGAATCTCGTGTTTACAGTCGAAGCGAAAGTTAATCGAATACCATACTTTTTTTAAATGAAAAAAAAGAAAATTTAAACCTTAAGTGTTGTCGTAATACTAATTGAAATTAGTGGAAACTTCTATTAATTTTTAGTACATTGCCTTTTAAACTTCAATATAAAGACTGCAAACTAAATAGTAAAATTTTTCTAAAGTAAAAATTAGTGAAATTTAATTGAAAATCGTTTAAAATTAGTGAAATTTAATTGAAAATCGTTTAAAATAATAAAATTCTAAACGCAATGCGCTCTAAAAAATGATACCCAAGTGGAAACAAAGAATTAAGCTTAATTAATTTAATTTAAAGTTTTGTTTCTGTTATTGTTACCTTAATTAATAGTTACTGTTTAATCATTGAAAAATAAAATCAGTTTTTATTAATTATTTTAGATCAAAAAACATTATTTTAATTCGAAAAATTCCAAATATAACCTAATAACTTTACTTCTTAGCTTTTTTCGAAGCGCGTCAATTTTCTTTGTTTCAAAAGCATTCGTAAAATTTTAATGCTAATTTTCTTTTTCATTCAATATAAATATGATTTTACGGAATTTTATCAGCTAATGAACTTAAAGCTATTTCGTGTTATTCTTATCTGTCCATATCTGATTCGCAATAGTATTTTCCACAATATTATTTTTTCTCGATTCACACGATTGTATGTTTTTTTGTACAAAAAATTTTAATATTAATTTTCAGTTATAAATTCTTTCTTTTGATTTATTCTTATTGCGCTGTCAAAACTTTCGTTAAAAGATAAAAACTTATTAATTCAGATGTAAAGGAAAAATTGATTTGAAATAAGCAAATTTTACTTGAATGAACTAAATAAGCTAAAAATATTGGAGACAAGAAAAATAAAACAAAATTGAAATACATTTATATTTATTCTTAAACTGTCTAGAGTCAGTGTCTGATTATAAATAATTGTAGAATTTCTGACGCAATTCTATAATTATTACACATAATCTTATTTTATTATTATTTATAATCAGAGTTATTCTCTATCTGCGAACGCCAAGGTCACCGTTAGATGGTACTTCAGTAGATAAAATCCGATTTCTCGCCACCTAGTGTTGACCTTGACGTTCTCAAGTGCAGAAATTTAACCTCCATTAAAATTTTAATAAAAAATTTTTTTAAATTTTTTTAATAATATTAAAATTTTAATTAAATTAAAAAATGTTATTTTGAGAATAATTTGAATTGTGTTTTTAATGCCCATTTATATAAGCTTTTTAGTTAAAGACAAAACACACTAAATTTTTATTTACAAATAATGCGATACTACAAATAGTGCGACTATTTACAACTCTTACGAACATTTGATATTATTTTTTATTTCTAATTTCTAAATTCAATCCGAGGTCTATTATTTATTTCAAATAATTTTTACTTAAGTCAAGTAAATGGTATTTTTAATGGTTGTTCTCATGAACAAGAAGTGGAATTAGTAATATTTTCGTCCCTAAAAATATTAAAAGAATTATTTTTGACCCTGAGCGTCGACTTCAGAAATATATTAATTTAATATTATATAAAATATTGGTTGAAATAGAACTTACTTGACTTAAATAAAAATTATCTGACTCAAGTATAAAAATTCACTTGATAATAGACAACTAATCGAATATTTAAATCAAACAAATTGTTTTATTTAGTGTAAAACATTATTTTGCTCGTGAAATATCGTTTGTATAACTGAAGTATTTTGAAAACAAAAATTCAAAATGTAGTATACTGATTATTAAGTACCGGATAATAAATTATAAGTAACTAGAGAATACAGTACAGATAGTAATTTATAACGCGTTCTAATACTTCAATATTAGAAAACTAGATAATAATGGGAAATGATGAAACATTGATTTTGCAATTTAGAAAGACGTTATAATTTACGTATTATACAAAACATAATAAACTTCTTTAAGTTTATTAAATCTAGTTTTGCCGATTATGAATTCGATGGTTTTCGTTTGAAACATAATTTACAATATTATTGTTTGGTGTGTAAATAAATTTCCAATTTCTTTAGCAGAAATTATTAAAATTAAACATTTAAACGAATGTTGTAACAATGTGTATAAATGTTTTTTTTGTCTAAATAACAATTGTTAGGTAATCGATAATGGTAAATGAGAATAATGATCTCTATTGCTGGGAGCTTCGCGTTATAAATCATATTTGAAATAGGAAAATTCTGCTTTTAATAGTATATAAGTATATCCGTTTTATGCGTTTCAGATTTAATATTTCTTTTATTAGTTTCACATTCAGTATTTTACTTTCATGTAATAGTTGTAAAATTTATAACCTTTTTATATAGGAGCATGTGAATATGACTTTTTAGCCCCAATTTTTGAAACTACCCTCCTTTGTATCATCGTTCTAAATCTATAATTCACTTTCTTTTATTACTAGACCTGTACATCTGCTCCTTTCCTTCGATTTTACAAAGTAATGAGATTAAACAATTTTTCCATTGTGTAGGCAAAACACGCTATTTGTCAATAATGCAGAAAAAAAGGAAACGCAATTAGATTGTTCCGCGATAATGTCTAAAATTTTGCATTACAACGTCATTCGACTTTTGCTTTCGATAAAAAATTTATTCCACTGTTAATAATAATTATTTTCAAATTTGTAATTTCTTACTATTAGAATTCTTTTTCAATTTATTGCCTTTTTTATGTTTAAATCATTATTAATTTTAAGAATTCTGTTGTTTTTATTTTTTAAATATAATTTGTGATGCGCTCTACGAAAGATAACGAAGAAGCAAACAATTTTAGGTTATATTTGCATTTTTGATAACGAAAATATCCAAAGGAGATCAACTCTAAAATAAAATCGATCATGATTATTTTTTAATTGCGTCTAAAATAGTTTAAAAAACTGATTTTAGTTCGGTAGATTTAAACAGAAACTTTTATTTAAAGTAAAAATCACACAAAGATAACCTTAAAATTGTCTGCTTCTAAGTATATCTTTCTTCGGAGTGCATCACAATTTAAATATAATATAAATATAATGAAAAAAAATATAAATTAATAAATTAAATATTTCAAAATACGATTAATATATATATATATATATATATATATATATAATATTTTTAATTATAATTTTTTAAATAAATACATAATTTTAGTTCGAAATTGACTTAGAGGTATAACTTTGTATGATCGAATAGGAAATTTAGGAACTAATTTATTTCTTTCGTTGTAATGTATAAATAGCATCATAATTAATGCAAAAGACAAATCCATAAATTTCTTTCTGATTACATCCATGGAAAATAGTTAAAACAAAAGTCCTTGAGTCTTTATCTTCTGAATCGATAAAAAAAAATTTATATCTCTCATTGAAATAATGTTTGCTGTGGTAGATTCTTACAACACCTATTCAACAATACTTATAATAACATTTTGCGTAATTTCTATTGTATAGAAATTCGGGTGATCAGAATTAAATAGAATTTTTGTAGTAAAAAAATTTTTTTTTTAATTTTTTATAGTCGTATAATAATACATTTATATTATTACAATAGTAATTAAAAAATTTAATAATAATAATTATTATAATGATATTTAATAATAATAATTATTATTATTCGTAATAAGAGTCTTAAAATTTAAGGTCTCGGACTCACGAGACTATTGATACTTTTTAACAATATTTTCACCACACAACTATCTAGCTACTATTTTTATTAACAAATTACTAATGACACAATTCGTTAAAAATTTAGATGGAAATTTTTAATATAATTTATTAAGTGAAGAAATTAATATTAATACAGAAAAATTGTAGATCATAAAAATATCATATTAAAGTGAATTGAAAATATATATTAATTTTATTATATTATGAAAATTTATATTAGTTTATATTAATTTTCAATTGCCAAACTCTTTAAACTTGATTCCTTTGTACCTTAAACAGGGTGTCTACTAACCGGGAATTAACCGCGAATTTTTCGACAAATCGGGATTTTTTTAACTTTGCTTGAAAAATAAAATAATTTTATTTCAAATTTCGTTGATTATCTTTATGAAAATAGATAAACTTAATTTGAAATTTACCTTACATCTTTAATCATTACAAAATCTTTAATTCAAGCAATGAAAAATGCCTACGGAAAGTATCAATATGTTTTAAATATGCCAAAATGAAAAGGTTGAGGAAGAAAATTTAAAGAAAAAGCATAATGAAACAAAAACCAAAGAAAAGGAATTGAAAAATAAAAAAGCAAAGTTACTCGCAGAAACTTCCATGTCAATTGCTGTAATTGACGAGCAATTAAAAGATTTACGTAAATAATGATATTTCTAAGATTATGTTAAATGATGAAAGACGTTGTGATAATTTAACAAATATATTAAAAGTCTGAAAGTAAAATACATTTAAATTTGCAAGAAAAGTTAAACTGGGAAAAATCCGGGAATTAACAGGGAATTTTGTGAAACGAAATTAGTAGACACCATGTTAAAATTTCTTTTTTAAATCTTTTTTTAATACAAAACAAACATATTAAGAACATTTTAATACATTTTTATTTAATATCACCTATTTTTTATTTTCAAATTCAGTACGAGAAAGGTACTTAAGGTGGTGTCAAAGTCGATTGGATTTTTGCATTGAGCTTCAATGGGAAAATCGCATCGACTTTGACGTCCCCTTAAGAGGCAAACGAATTGAACATTATTTGTGTTAGATTTATCTTGATTTAAAGTTAATTTTTAATTTTGTAAATTTGAAACCAGTTTTTATTGAATATGTTGAATGTTATTAAATACTTGAATATTAATAATTTGTGACAGTAATTGATTCTATTTCTGTATTTTGACTCAAAAAATTGGGACCTTTTTTGGGAGAACATCTTATTTTATTGTTAATATTATTATAATGATTCTTATTATTAGTATTATAATTTACATAATTAGTCAATAATAATAATAATAATACTAGCATAAAAGATACTTTTTTTTGTTTTGTCATTAAAATCTAGAAATAATGAAAATTTTAAGATTATCTTATATTGAAAAATAAGACTCTGTGATTGCTTAATCCTTAAAGAAGTTATTGACAAACAGTGTAATTATCAAACAGAAAGCCAATTTCCGGGAGAATTTTTTTTTCTTTTTCTTTATAATAGTCAGAAGGTTGTTTTAAATAATTTTTCCCCATTTAGATGCTATTTTATACATAATTAAAATAATCCAATTGCTATTTCATCATGATGTTTATAGTTGCAGTTTCATTAATTTAATTTACGGCTGAACAGTATACATATATAAGAGGTCTTTTAGTAAGCTTCTTTTTCACAAGTGACAATTACGATAGGATCAATTTGAAAACGCGAGGGGAAATTTTTTTTTTTTTTGAAAATTATGAAGGTAATTGTGCACAAACTGCCTTGAGAGTTTATTTGTGAGTTAACGATAAACCTTTTATGGTATCCGATTAGCCTAATTCTCTAGATGGTCCACTGAGCTTTGATCAAGGAAAAACACTTAACGAAAGAGAGATTAAGGAAGATTTTATGATTCAATAAAAATTTATTTTGAGACTTAATTTGAAACTTTTCCGAGATTTGATCAATTTTATTTTTCTATTCACTTTAGGAGGAAATATTGTTTGGTTGTTTGCTTTAATTGGTGTATTTTCGAAAAGTGCATTCTCTGAAAGCTTGTATAAGAATTGAGTAATTCTTAATGGTGACACTGATTTTATTATCAGTGTAATATAGCGGGAGGATTACAAATGGAATCAAGTTTCTGGTATTGATCGATGTAATTCTAAGTCCATAAAAGTTCTGATCTGTTAGCATGTTCACTGCGCATTCTAATTCAATTAGGGGGTCTCAGACAGTTAATCATACACATGATGTAAAACAAGTTGTATAAAAAATGTATTACAAAATATATTCTTTCTTCTGTGTTATGTATGTCAGGGTCGGGTTGTACTTTTTGTCCGAAAAAGAGAATTTCAATTAAACTAAATTTACGAAATATTTAATTCTGGTAAAATTTATGTTTTTGTGTTATTTCTAAATTGTGGTACTTATGAATTTCGCAGAATATCTGCATTCTCTGTACGGAAATAATTTGAAAATAACTTTCACTATTTATTCGCAAAGTGAATCTATTATTAGTTAGTAAAAAAATTAAATACGAATAATAATAACAGAGTTATTAAAAATCATGATTTTTTAATTTAAAAAATACGCTATTTTGGAGCTTTAGAATTAATGAGAAAAATCTGAATTTTTGTGTCTCTTTTGTTTGCCTCATAGTCATAAACTATGCAATTATCACGAATGTAATTATTCAATTCGTAGTAAAATAATTGATTTAAAGAAGAATTTTATTTCAAAATTCTAAAAAATAGTAATTGAATTGAAACGATGAAAATTCTTAGTGCATGTTTTGTAATAATATAAGGGAACGTGGGGAATTGGAGCCCCTTAAGGAAAATTATTAAAAAAACAACTTATCAGTATAATAATATATTGTTTTAATCATTTTCTACTCATTTCGTTATTTATCTTTCATTATGTTTATTAAGAAACATAAAAAAAACAAAGTAAATTTGAAAACAAAAGTTTGTTTGAAAAAATGCATTTTCACTTGAAATTCAAAAAAATTTAATTAATTTCTATTTCTTACGAATATTTTTTGTTTTTTAATAGAAAAATGCCAAAACTTTTAAACTTAAAATAATTTTTTTCTTAAATTATAATTTGATAAAAAAATTTTGAAAAAAATTGTAAATATTACATTGTTTCTTCCAAAAATTATTTTTTAATTAAAAGTTTTTTCATAAGGTGTTATATTTATTCGAAAATCTGAAGCCGATAGATTAATATTAACACTTGCCAGTAATCGATCGAAATATCTCATTAAAAATACATGAAAAATGCACTTTAAAAAAAAATTCATAACTTTTTTTAATTTTTATGCAAAAAATTCTCCAGGTCATTGGAAATATTTTGCATTTAATAACGAGAACTTAAAAAATACATTTTCCTTTGTCTTTTTTAAAAAATTATCAAGAATGTGATTGTTGGTTTTCAAATGTCATAAACAAATGTTGTCGAAGATTTTCTAGGCATTGCTGCGAATTTTAAGGTTTTTAAGTACGTAAAATTAAAAAGCTCCCATTACCCCACGCTCCCCTACTCTTATAAGTTGTTGAATTTCAAAAAGTTTTGAATTTGAATTTTTGAAAATTGATGTTCTTATGGAAAAGTAATAATGATTAATGATTATTGCTTAAAAAATAAGTTATTGATGTTTTCTAATAATTTAACAATTAATAAAAATTCGTAAATAATAGTAATAGAACATTTTTTTAGTTTATCATAATTTTTAGAGTGAATCAGAATATTCTTTAGGGCCAGGAAAAGTAATAATTTTGTCTGGAAATAAGAGAAAAATAAGGAAAAAAGAAAATTAAATTTTTATGGCCTGAGTAGTCAAAATGACTAAAGCATATTTGGAGAGTGATTTTTAGTATCCTTATTATTGCTTATTATTGTTATTATCATTATTGATATTATTATTTATTATTATCGTTTATATTAATTTCATGACAAGTGTTAGATAATACACTGAAAAAAAGTATTGAACCAAGAAAATTTTTCTTGGTTGAAGCAAATCGTGAGATTGAATACGGCCAAGACTTATAGTATTGATTCAAGAAAACGATTTTCTTGACAGTATATTTGGGAGAAAATGTGGAATTCGACCAAGAAGTTAATTTTTAATTTGAGTTGAAACAATTATTAACTTATATTAATCTTCCTATTTGCTTGGCTCAAGTCTATGGGTGTTGGATGAAAAATTATATTTGAAGGAGAAAATGAACAAAAATTTGGAAATTTTTGATTGTTTGATTGTTTGAAACAATTTTGGATTGTTCCAAATTTTTTTATAATAAATAGTTATTTAAAGAAAATTAAAAAAAATGATTTGCCCAATGCTCAAAATTACTGGACACAAGGAAATATATTTCTTCCAATAAGAAAATATGAGTTTGTTTCAAGTAAATTAGGTCAAGAAAATGCATTTACTTGATTCAATGAACTTTTTTTTCACTGGTAGTAGAATTGCAAAAAGTTATTTAATTATGAAACGTTAAATTTGTTTTCTATTGAAAATTAGCAGATAGAAACAATTTGCGTTAATGTCATTATTTCTTTATATAAAATGGAACTTGTAACAAACGCCTACAAGCATTTAAGATGCTACAAATGTTTTGTATATTGTCATTCTGACGTTGAGTGAAGGCTGAGAGAGGAATGTTTATGTGGAAATCATGTACAGCATGTTGATTAGTGCATTCCATTGTGTACATATATTTATATACATACATACACAATACTTGAAAGTTGCATTTCCAAATTGTTGTTCTTTTTCTCCTTCAAATATAATTTTTGTGACATTTCTGTTTTTCCATGTTCCATTTTAATTTAATTCTGAATCCTTTATTATTATACTATTTATTGTATACTTTACTTCATACTATTGCAGAAAAAATGTCTTGAATCCTTTTCGCGATATGAATTTTTATAATGAAAATATTTAGAGACTAAAATATTACTGTTGATTCGAACGTTTAAAAGTTTTAGGGATAATTGCATAAACCATGAAAGAAGTAAATTTAAAATGAAGTGTGCAGTTAGATAAAAACAAATTTCTAATCATAGAGTTAAAAATTTGATTATTTTTTAGCAGAAGCGAAAAATTTTAATAGTGATTTAGATAATGCAAATTTATCCAATGCAGGACTTGATCATCTTGAAGCTCCCCTAACAGATAAAAAAAGTCAGTGAAAACAATTTTGTTGGTCAGAAAAAGTCGGGAAAAAATTTCGCACGATATATTTGACGCGCGGATAAAAAAGTAGAAAATTATGTACATATAGTCGTGCTTCGACGAAGCGATAACGATCCTTTTTGAATTGAAATAAATAGGACTTGAATTCACTTTTAGAAAAACAATATATATATATATATATATATATATATTTATAGCAGAAAGACTCTCTCATTACTGTCAAGTGTAAATACATTTATAAGATAACTGACACTAAGCTCTCTCGAGTTACACTTGGAAAGTGAATCGGAAAAGAATGAAAGTTTCTTCTTATATATATTTAAGTCATTATGTTTATATAGTTGTATGTGTTTCTGTTAGATTTCCCTACAAAAATCAGGTCGACTGATGTATGTATGTAAACTGTGTAATTGACATGGGTGCAAGAAATAATTCACAATTATTACGTGGTACAGAATCCTTTTCTTTATTACTCCAAGAAAATTACGTTATCATTTTTGCTTAACTTGACACTATTTGCTTTGAAATTTTTTCCCATATTATGGAATACATCATTAAAATGTACTTAAAGTGTTAAGTTTTTTAATGCTTTTGAATTTTAGTATCTTTTAAATATTATAATTATCATAAACAATTCTGTATAAAGTTATAATAAAAAATTGGAGTATAAAATTATGTAAAATATATTTATAAAAATTATAATGTCTGTATATGTTATAAATTAAAGAATATAGAATGTTTATTTAAAATTTCTAAATTTAATTGTTCCTAAAGTTTTAAATGTTCAAATGAACAACGATGTTTTTTTAATCTTTTTAAAAATTATTTTGTTTAATAAAAGTATTACATATTATTAATTAGGAGAATGTTTAACTTTAATTATTTTTATTTTTTGTATATAAATTCTGAAAAATATTCAATTAGAAATAAATTTCGTTCATCTGAACGTTTAAAAGTTTTGGACATAAATTTAAAAATGAAAAAAGTTTAAATAAATTACAATTTCTGATTGTAATTACGAATAATTTTAGCACACTCCGAAGAATAATAATTTATTATTTCAAATACAAATATTAATTTATGGTTATAAATAATAGTACATCTTGTTATGATAAATAAGTACAAAAATATGGTTTTATAATTATGATAAGCATAATAAAAAATAATTTCTATTTATGATAAACAAAAAAAAATAATGAATGATTAATAAGATAGATGGGAATAATATAAAATAAAACAAATGAACATAAATTTGCAACAAATTACTTCATGATGAATGATTTTTGTGATGAATTCCATATATACTTGAAAGTGAATTCGCAAACAGAGAAGAGCTGCATGTGGAATTAATTATAGCGTTTGATTTTTAGAGAGAGCATGGTGATTGTATGTACATAACTATAAATGTTTTTGTAAGCTCAAATGGGATTCAACTAGTGTTTCGCGCATGTTTCGTATTGAAACCCATGAAAGCGTGGAAATAAGCCACTTGGGCAACATAATCTAAAAGACAATGCCCGGCATCACGCTCTGTGTGTCTGTCTGGTCTAAGGCGGCTATTATTGTCTGTTCCTAGTTCAATATTATTGTCACCTCTTTTTTGACATTATCAAAACAAAAAAAAAACAAAACAAAAAATGTTACTTTTCATGTTTATGGATTCACTTTCGTACTCTATTCATTGCATAAATTATTGTCACATGTGGTTAAATACAATCGAGTTGTCTAATTGCATTGTAATATTTTAGATTATTTTGTTATTATTATTATTGTTTCTATTATTTTTTATTCTTATTCATTTCAATTTCTTTGATCTGTTAATTATTATTCTTATTTAGTTTTTACTTATTTAATTTTATATTCTTTTATTTTTTACTTTATAGATATTTTTTAAATTGTTTATTATTTTGTTCATGAATTTGTATTTATCTATTGCTTTTATTATTTGTAAAAAAACTGAAACTTTCAATTATCAACGGACTCAATGTTAATAATTTATTTATCTAATTTTTAACTAGAAACCCTTTAAATGCTATATAATTAACAAAAATTATTAATAAAAAAATCATCAATAGAAAATAAAAAGTGAGGCGAAGGTGTTGAGAAAAAATTTAATTTTATTTCTAGTTTCTTCGCTTCTCCACAGATAATAATAATAATAATAATAAAATAATAATAGTAAAACAATAACTCTGCAAAGAAAGGTACCAAAGAGGCAAAAAATAGAGCGCCTTACATATATTAAATGAAAGAATTTTTTTTAATTTAATAAAACTTCCTATTTACTTGTAATTGTAAATAAAATAAATTACAAAAAGTATTTTAAAAAATATTTCATTCTTTTTGTAGTATTATTTTTTTGTTGTAAATTATTCATCTACTTCATTTTTGCTTCTTGTTTTCTCTATGATTTTTTTTATTTTAGACATATAGTTAATAGTTACTTTGTTTAAAATAAAAATGTTGATAACCATTATTGTAAATTGTATAAATAACTCTATTTGTTTAATGAAAAATAAATTAGCAGCACATGTATAATTGAGGAAAAAGGAAAATTGTGATGAACGACAATGTACGACATTGTAAACGTCATTTGTGTCGTCATACAAGTATGGAAAATTCATAGATAAGAATATTGTAGTTTTCACGAGCAAGTTTAAGGTCATTGATAATAATTTTTCTTTTTAAACGTTCATTTTTATATTGGTAATTGAGAACTAAATTTTGTACTTATTTATAAATTTTATACTTTTTAATTCAGTGTATTTTGATTTATTAATTTTATTAATTACTCAAATCATTATTTTTCATTATACACTTCCTTATATACAATAAGCAGTGTATTTATATTTTATATAATTTTATTATTATATGAATTTTTATAGTTTAGAAACTAATTTAAAAAAATTGTAATATTTATGATAATTAAAAACAGTAATTAGTATTCATTATTTGAATATAGTTTTTTCTACAACATATTTTTTTATTTTTTTCCTGTTTTTCTTTGTCAAATGTCTTTTGTTCGATTCTTTTGTTTAATCAATAATGTTTATTTACAAATAAATTGGAAATATTCTGTAGGGAAAGGGAGTTAACTTTTAACTCCTCAGGGTTAAAAATAAAATAAAAAAGTCGCACCGATTTGAGAGTTTAAACGAAGGGAGTTATAATTTACACAGTAAAAATAATAAGTTTTTAAATTAATTCTCTTTTTATAGTAATTTTTTAGTAAAGTTAGAGTAATTATAGTAAAAAATTTAGTTCATTTTAAAGTCATTCAATTAAAATTTTCTATTAATTTAATTTTTAATGTTGTTAGCCTACTTTTGTTTTTCCTTTTTTTTTATTTGAATTTCGATTTTCAATAAAACGAAAGGAATCGACATTAATCTTTTTTTGTAACGATGAACAGAAAATAAACTATACATATATGATAATTAAAATTAAAATCATGTGCGTAAAGTAATTCATTAAAATAATAAGTCATTAGGCGCACGCAAAAAAGCAGTTACAAAGTTTCGTGTCTTTTGCGCCTTCAGTTTTGGAATTTAATTTGTGCGTGCTCTTAAAATAAAATCAGGGGTGAATTTAACCTATATACTATAATTTTACCTTGACAATGTCTGCGTATTCAAATTTTTTCATATTTTACATTATGCTTTCAAATTTAGTGTCACTGATGGAATATTTTTAAATGCAATTTTTTGGGTAGAGGTGAATTATTCTTTTTTTTGTAAATTTTCCGCAAAAATGTTTATAATACAATATTAAGAGATGATTTATCTCAATTGTTGCCGCGAATATTTTTTTTTGATTTTATTTACAGCAATGCTATTTAAATATCGCGTGACGAAATTTATTGTACATCACGCATTATCATTTTGTGTCGTATTAAAATTTCAACATGCAAAATTTTTCTAGACTATTTTATTATTCGGTTCAATACACAAGAAATGATTTCTCAACGCCTTGAAAATATTTTGTTTAATTATTTTTTTAAGTTCAGTAAACGAAAAAAAATTTGGGACTCGAACTATTAATGTTTTAATTTTTATTATTTTTCTTAATAAGAATAAAATAATTACTACTATTATTATTGTACATTTCGTTAATAATAATAAAAATAATAAAATTATAATGAAATATTAATAAAGTTATTATTAAATATTATTAAACTGTTTACTATAAGAAATTAGTAAAAAATATTTTTCAAAAGGCGAGATATAAATTTTTGCTTCATAATAATGAGTTTGTGAAAAAATATTTTCAATTTATGGTTACGTAAACAAATGCGCATTTCTTTTGAGTTTCACTTTTTTTAAAGTAAAATATACATTCGCATTGTTGCATTTAATAAGGAAAAAGTATAATAACAATATTAGTTTCGGAGAAAATAAAAAATTATCAAGACGTGAAGATAGTTTTCTTCTTTAAAATAAAAAAGAGAAAAAAATTTTTTTTATTCCTTCAATGAAACTTGATGATTCAGAGTAAGAATTATGTAAAAAAA
The DNA here is from genome assembly GCA_032872475.1 of Leptopilina myrica (nomen nudum). Taxonomy (NCBI): domain Eukaryota; kingdom Metazoa; phylum Arthropoda; class Insecta; order Hymenoptera; family Figitidae; genus Leptopilina; species Leptopilina myrica (nomen nudum). The sequence goes on from CM065465.1 coordinate 10,290,546, forward strand.
TTATATATAGGTTACTGGTACAGTAGGACACATAAAAATGCGTCTTCTCACTTTTGTCTCTTGTCATTTTTCTACATTATCGTGATACAATAGGAGTCGTGTGATAATAGACAATAGAGCTGAGAAAAATTAGTATCCTCTGTCGAGAAATTTTTATCGTTTTATAAAAATTCCTCTTGTTAATTCATTTTTTTTTACTATTACATTATTGTAGAATAATAAAAATTTATGCGAAAAATTCGTACAAAATTAAGATTTGTCACTTGCAATTCTCTACGATGGTTTTTATGAATAGATTACATAATGAATATGAATCATAAAATTTCCTTTCGTATTAGGTCATCCGGATTTTTTTCCTGGTATTTTCCGGATATCCTTTTGTCTATAAAAAAATTCTCTATCCAACAGATTTCGAATTAAACGAAATTCGAATTCGAAATTAGATGAAGAATTTATTTGTTGGAATATTGTAGAAATTTTGGAACTCGAGTTTCTTTTTTTCCTTTAGTCATTGAAGTTAATTGTACGAAAAGTGGACTACTTTGGTGATTAATATCACTATTTTTATACAGATAATTTTTGTTATAGGTATACATTTTGTCGAATGTAGGTCACTAAAAGGTTGGGAAATAAAATGATTGTGACATTTTAATGAAATAGGGTAAAAAATTGGGATGAAATGTCAATTATCGTATAAGAAAAAAATGTAGAGTAACTTTTACTATTTGGTATTTAGATAATTAAGTTTTTTGAACATTCTGTTTATTTTTTTTCATCTATTCTCCACCTGAAAACGCCAAGGTCATTGCTAGATGGCAGTTCAGTTGGCAAAACAAGATTAAAGACAAATATTTGTTTTTTAAATAAAAAAATTTTTAAATTAACATAAAATGAAAACAATACAAAATGGAAAAAGTAGTAAAAATAAATTTAAAGAAGAACTTCTCATTTTTCATGAAAATTTTTCTAGGAATAATATTTGAAAAAAATATTGTTTCTTTTGCGTATTGTAAAACTTGTAAGTTTTGGTAAACATTCATAAAATTGACTTCAAGTATTATGAAAAATTTAGTTAATTAGTTTGAAGTTCTTAATAATTAATAAATTTTTTTATTGAAAAATTCCCCCTCAAAAAAAAAAACAAAACAAACTTATTTTATTGCGTCGGTATAATTGCGTCCCTGAAAGGTTGAATAATTTGCCCGCTACTGGTGATGGTAAAAGGCGAGTAAACGTGATTGGAAATATTTATAGGCAAAAAATTAGAGCCACAGTATTGACGTTGATTCGATAGCAAGGTCTATAGAAAGTCAAGATTTCACGACATCCTGAGAGAATTTCGCGCATGTAACTATTTTTAATTATAACAATTGTCGGCTTTTCTCGAAATCAAGTAAAATTTTTTTTCTTCTAAATAATTACGTAGCTCCTTTGAAAAACTTTCGAGCATCTTTTAGCGACACTTTGTGTATGATGAGAGAAAAATCTCGGTTATTCGGTCGACATATGTGCGATTCACTTTACCAGTGAAGAATTTACCGTGAACTTTATTTTTATACAATTCACATTATTCACATAGATTTTCTATTATAGTCTATTGTTAGATTATTTTCATAAACACGCAATATATATATATATGTATATATATATATACAACTCATAAAAATGCAAAATTAAAATTTAAAATTCTAATTAATTTTATGTTGTGAAGACTAAAAATAAATCTATAATATATGAATTCACTTGTTGATTTAATATAATATAATATGTAGGCTAGCGGAATTAAGCTCGAAACAGAGTTTTACTGTTGACTTTTTAATGGGGTGAGGAAAGGAGTAATTTCATCTGAGGTACATGAAGTAAACAGAGCGTTGGATGTGTTCCAAATTGAAGGAAAGTATTTTTAATAAATAGCAGATTTTTTACAATTTTTTTCCGCGTTTTTTTTAAACTGCATTCGGTTATAATTTTAGTAACAAATTCCCATTGTTTTCTATAATCAAAAACTGAAAGTTATTTTTTACTCAATTTCACTTATTCAAACGAAAGACAATGTTTCTTCGTTCAGACTTAAAAAAGGAGAAATTTCATTTTTTTTAGAAGGTATTAATTAATTATATACTATTAATACTAATATATTGTTAGTTAACTTTTTCCTTTTTTGAATTTGAAGCCAATAGTTCCTTAAATTTTCGCCTAGATGGCATGAAAATCCTCTCACAATAGCAAAATGGAGCGAATGGTGAAATTAGTTTTTTTCGTTTTTGTTATAAAATAAATAATAACAAATTGTAGATGATTCTTATCAATGGGTAAAATTAGGAAAAAATTAAAAATAGCCTGAAAACAAGATTGACAGAAAATCGATGACAAAAAAGAAGATTCCGATCAATATTAAATAATTGCGAAGAATCGAAAGTAAAAATAAATAAAGAGAGCGTGACTTTAGCGCGGGAAAGGAAGTCTCGTCGTCACCAATTTAGAAAAGTGTAAGTAAAATAAGGATAAAATAAAGGAATACTTGTTTTGGGCAGTGAATCGTAAAGTGCTGTAACTATAGTTCTCCTATTACGCCTTTTGTAATTCGATAAATATATACGTATATATATATATATATATATATATATATATATATATATATATATATATATAT